>JAJTUV010001165.1:0-496448 GCA_021653895.1 Mastomys natalensis | reverse complement strand
AGGGAAAAACCAGGGTCATAGAAGTAGAGTATTCACTAAGGTACCTCATTGGGCCATGTTGAAGATTGTCACTTAAAAACCGCCTTCTAGGCTGCTGAGGTGGCTTAGTGGGTAAAAGGGCTTTATTCCATAATCCTGATGACCTGAATTTGGTCCCTGGAACTCATGGTGGAAGGAGAGAGCTGACTACATGCATGCTGGTATTGATGGTAAATAATTTAAAAAATATCTTACTTTATTTCCATGTGAGTATTTGAATAGAACAGTGGGAAGTCCACTCAGGTGAGAAGCTCATAAGTGAATTGGCCTATTGTTAGTCACATCTGTCCATGGATGTGTATGGAGGCCAGAGGTCAACCTTAGTGTCTTCCTTATTCATTCCCCCTTTAGTTGTTGAGATATAGTCTTTCATGGAGCCAGCAGCTCAGCTAGCTAGCATCTTTGCCATCTGCTTCCTAGGTACTGGAGATTAAAAGTGACCACCATGCCTACTGAGCTTTTTTTTTTTTTTTTTTTTTTTTTACTGCCTACTGAGCTTTTATTTGGATTCTGTAGCCCAAAACCTCAGTCCTCACACTTAGCACCAAGCACTTCACTCCTAGAGCTGTCTACCTGTCCATGCACATTTATAGTTTAGAACAAAGGTCTCCTGAGCTAAAAGCTCAATGACTTGCCTAGACCAGCTGGCCAGCAAGCCCCAGAGAGCCACTTATCTCTCTCTGCCTTCCCCAATTCTGAGATTACAAGTGCACACTACCTTACCTGGTCATGTCAGACACTTGACTGCTCATCTCCCCAGCCTACCTATGGTTACACTACACAGTCATTTTAAACATGTAAAGGTGAATGGAGTTCAGGCCAGACAGAGTTACGCAGTAAGGCCCTGTCTTATAAACAAGCAGACAAAAACAGGTGAGGTGACTAAGGGAGAAGGGACTTCCACCAAATCTAATGAACTGATTATGAATCTGGAATTCACATAGTAGAAGGAAAGAATTGCAAGTTCGCCCTGTGGTCTCCATCTGCACACCATGGCTCACATGCTTGCTCACACAAACATTGTGGCTTCATATGACTTCTGTTAGGTTTTCAACCTAGCTTGGGAAAATAAACTTGAACATGTTTGGCTCTGTTTGGCTCTAACTTTTTCATTCCTTTGTGTGTATGGTGGTGGGAGGGTTGTGGGGAGGTACACAGTGTCTTACTTGGTTCACCTTCTATACCAGGCTGTCCTTGAATTTACAGAGATTCTGATTGTCTCTGCCTCCTAAGTACTGGGATTAAAGGTGTGTACAGCTATGTAGCCCCTAGCTTTAACTTATTTCATGTTTTTCTCTCAGCAACCAGAGGGAACTGGTATGATAGATGAAGAGTTTACTGTTGCAAGGCTCTACATTAGCAAAATGAAATCAGAAGTAAAAACCATGGTGAAACGCTGCAAACAGCTAGAAAGCACACAAACTGAGAGCAATAAAAAAATGGAAGAAAACGAGAAGGAGTTAGCAGCATGCCAGCTTCGTATCTCCCAAGTATGTGTTTCAGATGGCTTTTCATTTTTCTAAAATGTCATGTATAAATTTTATTTATTATAAGGGTTTTCAGAACATGAGCTTCTGTGTATTTTCATTAATAAAAGGCCTATGTGTTTCTTAGAGTAGCTGCAGTATAACAACTTGCATGATGTAACGTACACATGAAGTATGGATGTGTAGAACTACAGGGACTAATGGAGGTTCTGTCTTTGCTGAGTAATGAATGGCAATCGCTACACTAAGTGTTCAAGGATTGGCAATAGCAGTGTCTCAGGTTACAGGTTCTGTAAACTGTAGATAATGGTCTAATCTTTCACATTTTAACTGCATAGTATGTGTGAGATATTTCCCCACCTCATATTAGTATTTTTTTCCCCCAAAAGCATGAAGCCAAAATCAAGTCACTGACTGAATACCTTCAAAATGTAGAACAAAAGAAGAGACAGCTGGAGGAATCTGTTGATTCCCTTGGTGAGGAACTAGTCCAACTTCGAGCACAAGGTATTGGCTTCCGATTGTTATGATGTCTGTATTCTTCCTTACTTTAATATAATTGTTGTATACATGCTCAAACTAAAAGAAAATAGTAAGAATGTAGAAAATTTGAAATAGCAGATTATCCACCTCAGTGTGACTTTGAAATATTTTTTAAAATTAAGACATGATAGAGGATACATGGAGTAAGCCCCTAGCTTCCAGACACATGCACACACAAATAGGTGAACACTCTTCCATGTGAACATGTGTGGTCCAAACATACATGTTACAAAAAAGAAAAATTGTATTAAATATAAGGGGCAATTCAAGGTACTTCCCACAAAGTTTGTGTGTGTGTGTGTGTGTGTGTGTGTGTGTGTGTGTGTGTAAATCCTAACATTCAACACTTAGAAACTGTTTTATTTCCCTTTTGTGGTATCAATACATCAGTGGTAATAATGTATCCTAGTGTTACTGAGCTTGGAAGGTTTTGCCAAGTTCTTAAAAAACCTGTTTGCCCTCTGGTTTATCTCAGGAATCTTAAGTCACTTTGACCCTCTTGTTTTGTTTTTGTTTTTGTTTTTAATCTCTTACTCTCGTGTACAACACAGAGAAAGTCCATGAAATGGAAAAAGAGCACTTGAACAAGGTTCAGACTGCAAATGAAGTCAAGGCAAGTTTGATGTCTAGTGCATGCTGATGTTTTTAATTCATCATTATTAGTAATCTTAATCTAACTTTGATCTTTTCCCTTCCAAACAAATTTCAGCAAGCTGTTGAACAGCAGATCCAGAGTCACAGAGAAACCCACCAAAAACAAATCAGTAGTTTGCGAGATGAAGTTGAAGCAAAGGAAAAGCTAATCACTGATCTCCAAGAGTAAGTACTGTGCTTTTCTCTGTGTTGGTAGAGCTAATTCAGAGAAGAGGTACTAATGGACAAGCATCCTCATAGAAACCTGCTGTGTTCAGTGAAATGAGATTTTTTTTTTCTGCTCTTCCCATGTTTTCTGTCTTTGCATATATAGAGTATAAATTGGAGAAATCTGTGATTGTTTGATGAAAATACGTGATGTCAAATTTTGGGAGATGGAGATAAAGTGTGGGGAACGGAATGGTTAATGACTCGGTGACCATATGAGAAATTCTGAATGACTGAGGGTAGCCATGCCCTTCCTTTTCCTACCCTTAATGAGATCAGAGTAATGAGATCTGACCAATTTTCAGAAGAGATTGAGTTTGTCAGAGTTCAAGCCCAGTGTAGCGCGCATGCACTTGTAATTCTAGGCTGAGGCAGGGAGATGTCAAGCTCCGAATCAGGAATGTGTAGTAACATCCTATTTAAAAGTTGACATTTGATGATGACATTCAAACAACTTTTGAGGTTGAGCTTGTATTCCGTTCTTTTCTTAGCCAAAACCAGAAGATGGTGTTGGAGCAGGAGCGGCTAAGGGTGGAGCATGAGAGGCTGAAGGCTACAGACCAAGAGAAGACCAGGAAGCTGCACGAGCTCACGTGAGTGCCACTGGGGCTAAAGCTTACAAATACAAGGCTGTAGGTACTTCCCGTGGGCTTGGCTGTCTTCTTTCTGCTTTTCTTTGATTTGTGACGTGCTTGTTTTTGAGTAAAAGCAAGACTGTAGTCCTGCTTCTCAGACTGCCTGCTGTTTTCTTGATGTCTATAATACTTCAAAATCTATCATAAAGACCATCTTAAAATCTGATAATAATCTAGAAAATTGTAGAATATTCTTCTAATACTACATTTTATCAAATTGGGTTTTTTCTTTTTTTTTTTTTTGGTTTTTTTCGAGACAGGGTTTCTCTGTGTAGTCCTGGCTGTCCTGGAACTCACTCTGTAGACCAGGCTGGCCTCGAACTCAGAAATCCGCCTGCCTCTGCCTCCCAAGTGCTGGGATTAAAGGCGTGCGCCACCACCGCCCGGCAAATTGGGTTTTTCATAAAACCATGTTTTGGTCTTTTTAAAATAAAGTTGTGGTGTTTGGTTTTGTTTTTTTTTTTTTTTTTTTCCTCCTCTCAATGTGTATGAATGGCTTGCCCAGATTTATTCATGTTTACAGTGTGCGTGCCTGGTCCCCACAGAGGTCAGAAATGGGTGACAGACTGTGTGGAGTTAGCATGTGGGTGCTGGGAATCAAACTGAGTGCAAGTAAACTGTAGCAGTTAGGATAGGTACGCTGGAAGACCGGTTCAGAGTGTGTTGCATAAATGCTAGGAGCTAGGGATGTGCCAGCTATGCACAGGCCCAGCTCTGCAGTGAGGGATGGTGGGGAGTAGAGAATTTCAGCTGTAGTTTCGTATCGTGTAAAATACTTTAGTCTCAGCAACAACTTCCACTTAGTATCTTTTTATTTATTATCAACAACTTCCACTTAGTATCTTTTTGGATAAATAGCAGTTTGTGTACCATATTTTAAAATAAAAGTCATCCTTATATGAACCCTGGCACATACTGTTTGATCCTTTCCATTTCTGTATGAGCTCTGTTTCTCCCTAATAAGCTAGATAACGAAAAAGAGATGGAAATACATACATGCAGTTTTCTTTGAAAGGTACTGCATGAGGAAACTGTTGTTTAAATATAAGCATATTTCTATTGGAATTTAATACACTTTGACTTAATTTTTGCTAAATAAAGTTGGAATTTAAAGTTGAAAGCATGTAACTGTTGCTTCAATTTAGGGTTATGCAAGACAGACGAGAACAAGCAAGGCAAGACTTGAAGGGTTTGGAGGAGACGGTGGTAAGAAAATACGGAAACAGATCTGGGGAGTATGTTTTGGATTTTTCTGCCTTAAGTATTGTGCTTGTAAGACTGATATCTTTATTCTCTATTCAAGGCTAAAGAACTTCAGACTTTACACAACCTGCGTAAGCTCTTTGTTCAGGACTTGGCTACCAGGGTGAAAAAGGTGATCTCATAGTGCCCAGGGCTCTTGTACAAATGGTGCTTGCTGTGTGTGGTGCTTTAAGAATACGTATGTGGTCATGCCCATGTGAGTCTGTGATGTCCATGTTTATGTGGAGGAAGTGTGGGTCCTCTGGACTTTACACTTCTCACTGCTTTGTCTCTGTCCTCTCAGAGCGCCGAGGTGGACTCCGATGACACTGGCGGCAGTGCTGCACAGAAGCAGAAAATCTCCTTCCTTGAAAACAATCTCGAACAGCTCACTAAAGTGCACAAACAGGTAATGGAGTGTTGTGTGGCAACAATGCAAAACTACAAATGGGGGAGTAGGAAGCATTTGACCTTCCAGAGCCCCGCGCTGTTAGCAGTGTGCCACTCCCTTGTTTCAGTAAGTAGTTATATGGAGACCAGGGACTTTCAGAGAAGTTCACATGTTTTTTTGTACTTTAGCGATCCTGACTCTCCTTCCCAAGTGCTGTAATTACAGGTGTGAACTACTGTGCCCAGGTTGGGCACAGTAAATTTTTTGTTGTTGTTGTTTTGGGTTTTTTTTTTTGAGGCAGGGTTTCTCTTTGTAGCCCTGGCTGTCCTGGAACTCACTCTGTAGACCAGGCTGGCCTTGAACTCAGAAATCCACCTGCCTCTGCCTCCCAAGTGCTGGGATTAAAGGCGTGCTCCACCACTGCCCAGCTTTCTTTTCTTTTCTTTTTTTTTTAAGATTTATTTATTTATTTATTTATGTGAGTACACTGTAACTGTCTCCAGACACACCAGAAGAGGGCATCAGGACCCATTACATACAGATGGTTGTGAGCTACCATGTGGTTGCTGGGAATTGAACTCAGGACCTCTGGAAGAGCAGTCAGTGCTCTTAACCATTGAGTTTATCTCTCCAGCCCTTAAAAACAAACTTAATATTTGATTTTTTTGTTTTTTTTGTTTTTTTGTTTTTTTTTTTGTTTTTTTTTTGTTTTTTTCGAGACAGGGTTTCTCTGTGTAGCCCTGGCTGTCCTGGAACTCACTCTGTAGACCAGGCTGGCCTCGAACTCAGAAATCCGCCTGCCTCTGCCTCCCAAGTGCTCAGATTAAAGGCGTGCGCCACTACTGCCCAGCTGTTAATGCAGTCTTTATTGATCTTCCCCCCCCCCGCCCCCGTAATCAGAAATGCACAATGTAATATAGTAAGCAGTTGGTATTTAGTACAAGAACATGTATGTTTTTACTATACTTTAAAAATGTAACTTTATTATGCAAACTGTGCTGTCACCAATGTAAAGTTAAGGACTTGACAGCTTTTATTAGTATGTTTACTTGGGTTTTTCATTTGCCTAAAGAGCAGTCTGGAGACTTAGCTCAGTAGAGTGTTCCCCTTGGATGCACAAAACCCTGGGTAAGTACCTCGTACCCCCATAAAAACTGGACATGGTCATGACTACCTGTAATCCCAACTGGGACCTAGAGACGGACAGGAGGGTCAAGGTCATCTTCACTACATGTAGGATACTTGAAACGCTGTCTCACAAATATACCTAAAGGTAAAGGGACAATTGCTTTACCAGCTGTGCTGTATTACTGAAGAAAGTATTGTCTACTAGCACTGTTTTCTACTTCATTGTCTACCTAGGTACAGAGGGAGTAAAGGCCAGTCAACTGGATAAAAAATAATCCGATGGTCAGGGCTAGGATGTTTGCTCTGTTGGTAGAGCTTGCCTAGCATTCAGAACTCCCTGGCTTCTGTCCTCAGCGTCAAAGAATCCTAGTGTGGTGACAGTGCCTCTACTCCCAGCACTCAAGGGATAGAGGCAGGATTAGGATTTTAAGGTCATCCGATAAAGAGTGAGTTTGAGACTATTCTAGGATCTAAACAACTAAATGAGTGTAAGATGTTATGTCTGTATATGTGTGTATGTTTACATGGTGCTGCCTAAATGGAAAAGCTCAACAGAAAAATGTGTTATGAAATACTCATTTTCTTAAAACATCTTATTAAAAGCTATCCATATTTTCTCTGTATACCTTTAGTTGGTACGTGATAATGCAGATCTTCGCTGTGAACTTCCTAAGTTAGGAAAACGGCTTAGAGCTACTGCAGAGAGAGTGAAAGCTTTGGAGTCAGCCCTGAAAGAAGCCAAAGAAAATGCATCTCGAGACCGCAAACGCTACCAGCAAGAAGTAGACCGGATAAAGGAGGCAGTCAGGTCAAAGAATATGGCCAGAAGGGGGCACTCTGCACAGATTGGTGAGTAGAGCATGCCCAGGTAGCTTGTGGTCCTTCAGCTGGAAAACCTTGTCTCCTTTATCAGGCTTTGTCAGGGTGCTGTTTCCTGTCTTTATTTTCTCAGTTCCTGAACAGTGATACTGTTGGAAAAGATAGTTGACAGGTAAAGGCCAGGAGACACTGTCAGGGAGACACCACTGAAGCACAAGAGAATGTCCTGAAAGGAGACATGGTAGCAGCAGTTAGTCTCTTAGGTTTCAGAACAGTCATTGGCACAGAAAAGGGATTATGTGAGCATGTAGGAGAAAGCACTTGCTATGCAAACCAACTGGCTCCAGTTTGGTCTCTTCATCCCACAGTGGAGAGAGAGCTGACTCTGAATGAAAAGTACCTATCTGTGAGTTCTAGCCCAGCCTCGCCCATGTAGAGAGTGCTAAGACAACCAGGACTACATAGAGAGACCTTACTTCAAAATTTTAACAAATAGCAAATATTTTGAAAGCTTATTAGAGGCATGAGGTTATATTGTTTCTGGAGAATGGGAGATAACCAAGAAATAGGTATCAAGAAACAAGAAACAAAAAATTAACACACTAAAACACTCGGGAAGGGTTAGTGAATAGAGACCTAAGTAAGGAATCACTGTGGTCACTATTACACCTTATTCTGACTCTGTATCTTCTGTCTCACAGCAAAACCTATCCGTCCTGGACAGCACCCAGCAGCCTCTCCAACTCACCCAGGTGCAGTTCGTGGAGGAAGCTCATTTGTTCAGAACAACCAGCCAGTGGGGCTTCGAGGTGGCGGAGGCAAGCAGGCGTAAACATTGACACATTGCAGGTGTGGTTCCATGCCTGGCTTTTAGTTATAACTGTATGTGGAAATACTGAGCTACTTAGCTTAGGATTCAAGTTTCACAGTAGGATCAGGGTTTTGTTTTGTTTTTGTTTTTTTTTAAATATGTGTGGTTTTATAAACGCAACTTGGCATGATTTCCTGTAGTCTTTTTCATGCTACAGATAATTTGTTTAGTTTTGTGTTATTAATTTTAAAACTCACATTGAATCATTTATATATAATTCATTGTATCTGCCACAATGGGTATGCCCTGGTTTATAATATTCCCTTTACTAGAAACATAATAAAGCACATTAATTTTGATCTAATTTTGCTTCTATAAATGACATTGGAATATGAAGTATCTTATGTATTCCCTCATCCTTTAGATTATTATGAAAAGATTCCCAAAACTGGGATTCTACCATATGAACACTTTTTTTTTTTTTTTAGCAATGATAAATGGTATTGACTTTATTTTATTTTTTTTATTGAAAATTTTTTTTACATTTCAGATGTTCTCTCCTTACCCCATTTCTCCCCCCCTCCCTCCCAGGAACTCACTGTCCCTTCCCCCCTCCTCCTGCCTCCACGTTGGTGTGCCCCCACCCACCCTCCCCCCACCTTTGAATACCTGCCCCACCCCACCCCCCGACGTCCAGCCTTCTTGGGACCAAGGATCTCTTCTCCCACTTATATATAGCTCCCTTGCATATATAACTGGAGCCATGGGTCCCTCCCTAAGCGCTCCCAGGCTGGTGGTTTAGACCCTGGGGGCTCTGGTTGGTTGGTATTGTTGCTTATGTGAACACTTTTTAAGGATCTTACAATTGCTTTCTAGAAAGACAGCCTAAAATTGCGACTTAATAAAAATTAGCATTTGGTTGTATCCTTGCCAGCATTGATTATTAGTAGTTTATATGCTTCTAATTTGATAGGTCCAAAATAGTATCCCATGGGTATCCTAATGAAAGTGACTTCATACGCATATACACCTCCATTTACCTTTCCTTTTTAAACAGTTACCCGTTTTCATTCATATATTGGGAGTTGATTTTTCTCTTTTTAAATTTTATGTGTGAATATTTTGTTGCATGTATTCTGTGTGCCACATGCATACTGTGCCCCTGTGGGCCAGAAGAGAGTGTTGGATCCTTTAGGACTGGAGTTATAGACAGAAGTGAGCTGCCATGTTGGTGCTAGAAATTGAACCCCTGTCCTCTAAAAGAGGACCCAGTGCTGGATTTTTTCCCCCATTTTTGGGGGTTGCGTGCGTGCGTGCGTGCGTGCGAAGCATGTGTGTGAAAATTAGAGGGCACTTTGAGAGGGTGTTCTCCTTCCATGATGTGGGCCCTGGAGTCAAATGCAGGCTTGTCATTTGTTTCTGCCAGGAAGATAACGAATGTCATTTGCGGGCTTGCTTTATATACTGCTATAACTTCACATTTAAAAGTTCTGGAAATAACATACCACACCTGTTCTCCATGTGGTACTTGATGGCTTTCTTTTTAATTTAGAAACACCCAACACTGTTCTATATCACTTTCATTAGTAAATGGCTGTCTGATAGTTTATGACACATTCCAGAATTCTGACTTTTAACTACAGAAGTCACAGAAATGCTGAAAATTTTAAAATACTGAATAATTATGAGATGGTTAGCTCTTACTGCTTCAGAGAAATCCTAAGGTTGGTTTATTTTAATTTTGCTTGGTTTTGATACTTTGTATAGTGCTGTTTTGAGTAGAAATTAAACCAACAATCTGGAGAGGTTAAAAATGTAGTATTTTGTTTGTTTCGCCTAGTGTAAGAGTTAAGTGAGAGAGATACAAGAGCGTGGGATTGGAGTTCTGAGTGTCAGCCTGGCTTTGCTGCATTCATGAACTTGAACAAAGCAACTTATTAAAGTCTGTTCTTTCTGGGCTGGAGAGATGGCTCTATCTGCCAAGTGAGCCAGTGCTGCCACAGAAGCCTGAGAACCTGGGTTTGACTTAGCATGCATGTAGACATTAGACAAGGAAGAGGATATCTAGAAACCTAGCTTGGGAAAGGGGCAGTCCCTGGAACTCAGAGAGTTCGGAGTTCAGTAAGATACTCTGTGTCAAATGGTGAAGCAGATGACTGCTCTCTGGCCTCTGTACATATACACACAGCACACACACACATAAAAACTTAAAGTTATACATTTATGAAAAGTAGCTTTTTTTTGTGTAGCTGTAGTAATGATCATGTCTAACATTAATATGTGTAATATCTGATATCCAAATTTGGATCTTCCTCTTGCACCTTTGGGGTGCTATGGCTTTGTACCTGCTAGTCAAGGCTCGAACCACTGAGCTGTGCCCCTTAGCTCTTCTCTTATTTTTTGTTAATATCCAGTATATCTAATTTTTCCAAACAGAGCATGATCTAGGACTTTGTATTTTTAAGTTTCTTTAATCTAGAACAAATCTCTACCCTTTTAGTGACAGTGGCCTACCAAAGACACCCAGTATCACAAATGTATGCTACCATATTCCTTTACTCAATGTAGACTGAATGATTTAGTATATATTTTGGGGTTTTTTGTTTTATTTAAATGATTTAGTATTTATTTGTGGGGTTTTCTTTCTTTTTTCTGTTTTTGAGTCAGGGTCTCATTGTATACCTTGGCTTGCCTGGAGCTTGCTAGGTAAACTTGAACTCAACAGAGATCCACCTGCCTTTGTTTCCTGGGTGCTGGGATTAAAGTTGTGTGTCACCATGCCCATAGTGTAAGAATTTTTGCTTGAGCTATATTCTAGTGACACAGGAGACAGATTAGTTGATGTTTCTACAATGAGAAACAGACACCAGACAGACAGACAGACACACCACACACTCCATATCCTGTCTCTGCCCATGTCGGACTAATAGCTGACTTTAAGCTCCTTTATCAGTACATTGGAAACAGTTGTTGAGAATTACTTAAGTTAGAATAGCATCACATAGCACCAGGCTTTCACTACACAGAAGCTGCTCCTTCTGCCTTCCTAGAGGAGAGAGTTTTAGAACTCAGAAGTTGGTATCTTCAGATGTTTTCATGTTAAAATCCATATGTAAACCTTGGACTCATACTTCATTTGCATAGAGTAGAGCATGGCCTCTTAAATACATCATCACCTATGTAGTGATGATGTTTAGCACGCAGGAGAGAGCTAGCTCAACTGAGTGAAAAGTGTATTTATGAAGAGTAATTGTTACACTGTTATATCAAAGGATAGTCGATTTTTATTTAATTTTTAAACTTATTTTTATTACTTTTTTAAAATTACGTATATATGTGTCATGCCCACTGAGGCCAGAGACATCATTCCCTCCAGAACTCAATTACAGTCAGCAGTGCACCTCCCAGTGGGTGCTGGGATCTGAACTGAGATCCTCTGCAAGAGCAGCATGCCGTTTAATTTCCTTTTTTTTTTTTTTCCCTTTAATTTCTTATATCAGTGTATCTTATACTGTGATCAGCGGCTGATGAGCTGTTAAGTTATTACCCCAAAGATACTTTAAGATACTTTTTTAAATTACTTTTTAAATATTGAGAAAACATGGATTTATTTAGGGCAGTGGTGACAGTTATTAATAATGTTTAATGCTTTTTGTTTCCAGTTTTACATAGCCTGTCTTCTGTCACATGGCTTTTTTACTAAGTCCAACTTAAAGATAGTTGTGTGAGTTCTAGGGTATGTCTGTAGGCCAACAAGTGCCACAGCATGTTTGTGGAGGTCATAGGTCAACACTGGGTGTCAATCCATGCTTTCCACCTTATTTGAGACAGGGTCTCATCTTCACGTTCCAGTCCAAGTATCCCTGCCGCTTCGGGACATTGTCTTGTTTTCAGCTCCCGTCTTGCAGGTGTAGGAGCACAGGGATTACAGGCGTGCACTCCTCTACTTGCTTCAGTGGGTCCTGGGGATCCATCTCCCTGGCGCTTCCTTATTTTTATTTAAGCCACATTTATTTGCTACTGACTGCTGCTAAGTAGTGGTCCTTGACTTAAGAATGTCCTGTTTAGCCGAGCGGTGGTGGCGCACGCCTTTAATCCCAGCACTTGGGAGGCAGAGACAGGCAGATTTCTGAGTTCAAGGCCAGCCTGGTCTACAGAGTAAGTTCCAAGACAGCCAAAGCTATACAGAGAAACCCTGTCTCGAGAAAAAAAAAAAAAAAAAAAAGAATGTCCTGTTAACTGTTTAAAGATTGACAAGCCTTCTTTTCCCCCACTATTTCTTCATGCTTCTTGTGACCCCCTCCTCCCCTTAAACTTCAACTCATGGTCAGTCTCCTGTTTCGTACTTCCAAATGCTAGGGTAACAAGTTTGAGCCACCATGCCCAATTCTATTTTGTTATTAAACAAAACAATTCATACGTATGGCTTTATTAACTGGGGATGAAAAAAATGATGGGCTGACCTGTAAACATTGTCCTGCTCATAAAGAGTTCAAGTTAGAAGACAGAGAAATAAAAGAAAGGAATCAGGAGCTGGAGAGATGTACATTAGTTTCTTGCAGCAGACCTGAAGTTGGTTCCCATTATTCACATAGCGACTTAGAATCATCCATAACTCCAGTTCTTGGGAATCCTTCTGTACTACATGGGCACCAGGCAATCCTGTGGTGCACATATATCATGCAGGCAAGACAGTTATGCCCACAAAATCTCATTACAACGTATTTTTTAAAGAAATTAAATCATTCCTATTTCATTCATCATTATCTCAAACATGAGTTTTATAAAAACTAAAATTTTCTCTGCTTTCTCCTATTTCAGGTGTTGAAAAGTAACTGAAGTTTGAAGAGGACATAAAATCAGTCTTTCAATAACTAACCTCTATCCCTTGGGATTGTAGAAATTTAATTTTTTAATGTGTAAATTATTCCTAGCCTGTACAGCTGTTTCCTACCCACTCTTGTAAACTCTGCTGCTTCCCAACACTAGAGTGCAATGATGATGTCCTAGAAGGGAAATGACAGTGTACAACTGCGGCCCTATTTATTACACAGTTTGTCCTTCATGTCTTCACTGTGCCGAGTAACTGTGTTACAGGACTGTGCTCCTTGATTTGCCTTTTCTGTGTATGTGTAATCTTTGTTTACATTACCTAGCTGCTATTGCTTTTCATTCTCCCTCTTTTACTAAAATGTCTTTTTTTTTTTTTTTTTTTTTAAGGAAATATGGAACATTTAGATTAAATGTCTTAAATTTTACCACTTATAACACTACTTGCCACAAAATATATCAGGTCAGTCAGTACTGTATTTTAAAAACCCCTCGAGCATGTTGTGGTGGCACACATCTTTAATCCCAGGCAGAGGCAGATGGATGTCTGTTAGTCAGTTCGAGTTCAGCCTGGTCGTACTGAGTTCCAGGACAGCCAGGGCTATATAGGGAGACCCTGTCTCAAAAATCAAAAAATAAACAATTAACTTAAAAATAAATAAAAATCTCTTGAAATAAAATTAGGGGTTTTGTTGCTGGTATAGTCTCTGAAGCTTGCCTCTGAAAACGTTGAGCTTTGAGACCTCTGACTAATAATTAGCCAAGGGTTCAAGACTGAACAGGCTTTATTAGCTCTTGAGATGTCTGTTGCATATTACTTTAAATACAAATATCTTACATATTATAAATGAATCTCATGTTAAGGATGAGTTTAGAAATCACTATATCCCTTCTTTCTATTTCTGCACTTAACATAGCTTAATGGAACAGTGGTGCCCTGCTTTATTCTATTACATCTGCCTGCAAAAGTAAGAATTGAACAGAAGCTAATGTCATCTTCAATGTTAGGAAATAAGTGGATTAAGACATTATAGAATTAAATAATTTTCAAATGTTAAATAATCATATTGACTGATAAATTTATAGCCTTTAAAAAAATGAGAAAAATTGTGAACAGGACGGATAAACTATAAACTTAAAACTACATGGTTAATTTTGCTCTGAAATCTTGAAGGTGGTTTTCACCTAAGTCATATACTATAATTTAGTTAGAAATAGTAAAAATGTTTGCAAGTCGCTAATAATTCTCAAAAAAAATATTGTTGGCCATAGTGAATAATTTTTAAATTAGAACTAAGTGTGTACCTATTTTTGGCACTTATTTTTCAGATAATTAAAGTCAATCAAGTATATTTTAAGGATCTATAAAAGTAACAGGGAAAGATTTCAACATCTGCTTCCTCAATGCTGGGGGTAACTGCAGCCAGCCGTGTTAGCAGAAATCCACAGGAAATGGAGTGTCTGAGGTTGTTTGATAAGTAGAGAAGCTTTGGAAGTTCTGTGTTAGAATCTGGCTGGCAGAATCTTTGGAAAAGTTTTATATACAGATCTTTGTATTATTAAATTTGGAGCCATAGTCAGAAGACTCAGATCATAATTGGCTTATTTTTCTATTTCCTTAACTATTGTAATTTCCACTTTTATAATAATTTTGATTTGAAAAATAAATTTATTTATTTTTTTAACAGTCAGAATCTTTGCTGTTGTAGTCTGCAGCCTTTAATGATTGTGTTGCTTTTGTGATTGAAAGAAACACTCCACAAACTGAAGAGAGAACTTGATGCAGCAAGGTAAAAGTCGTGGTTAGTGAGATGCACGGCTCCCGTGCTTATCGCTGACTCTGTGAGAGGCATCTGGCTGCATCCGTAAGGACACTGTTTCCAAATGAAAATTTGCTTCTTTGGCAGTTTTCATAATGGAAAAAAATTCTCTTTTGTCTAAGTATAGTAGTTTTAAGATGTATCATGGGTATTGGTGCTTGTATAACACACAATGAATTGTAATTAGCATGTTGTTAAGAAAACACATTGTTAGTTTTTAATCTTAAATGTTTCTTTTCTATTTATAATTTTAAACTTTCATAAAGTATACTAAGAATTTCATAAATTTCTTTTCAGTGAACTGAACTGTTCTTTTTTGCTATGATAGGTCATTAAATGTAGCATTCACACAAAATGGACATTTTTAATCATCTAGAATATTGAAAATATTTTAATTTGCAGTGTCTTTTTTTGTGACTGGATATATTGTTCCTCTGAGTGGTATTGGTAATTGGTTCAGAAGAGAAACTCAATGAAATAAGAATAGTATTTATTCATGGTGATCAGTTAAATTATTTGTCTAATTTAAGGAAACTAACTACTATGCATAACTGAATTTATTTGCAACTCTCAGTTTGATTTGAGGTAACAGAAGAGAGTCTAAGTCTACCTGTGGAATATGTTGGTTTATTTTCAGTGTTTAGGGTTACATTTAAACATAATTGGTTTGGGAAAATGACATATAATTTTAAGTTAACCTGCATGCTGTAAATGTGTTTAAATAAAGGAAAATCTTTTTGAAATGTAATGACACATTTGAACCTTACTTCATGAAGTATTAGCTTGATTTTATATAACGGAATGGCCTGCCCTGCCCTTACTGAATAGTGGGGGAAGAGGATGTTGTATCCCTCTACCCATCTGTGTATGCTTTAGCAACAAGTGATTGCTTCTCAAGTCAAATGGGATTGGCTTTTTTGTATTTTGGCTTGAATCTCTTAGAATTGTTGCAGAAAGTTTTAACCATAATCAGAATAGAATAAGTAACCTTTAAGTACTAGTCCCTTGGTTTTTAACAACTACTAGCTCACCATTTTATCTGTAACCCTAATTGTATTTTAAAGGTATTTTCATGATGATGTTAATGTCTACTTTTTACAGATAAAAATACCCTAAAGCTTACAGCAAAGGCAGGCATGGTGGGGCATGCCTTTCATGCTGTTTGTGTTTTCTGTTCATTTGTTTAGGTTCACTGGGATTTAGGTATTTTGTTTCACCAGAGGGGGGACTTGCCTCACCGGTAGTACTACTAGTATCACATCAAGTGTTACATGATACCTTATAGTCTCTCTTTGGGTTATCAGGCACTTGATGCCGTAGGTGTTTGATGGGAGTTACTAAATGCCAGCACTGTAATTCTGTCGTCCCTTCTGTTAGCTTTAGTAGATAACTTGCCCTTTCTGTCTGGTTACCTTAGGGTTAGTTTGCATAAGAAAGATGGAGTAGATACCCGATTCTGTGTTTCAGAACATCATTGCTTCTCTTCGTCTTCATTGATGACCAGTTGTTGTTTACTGTTCACCCTGTGTCTATATACACTCTCTACCCGACCTATTGAGGCAGCTCCTCTCATTGAACACAAAGCTCACCACTTCAGCCCAACAAGCCCCATCTCCCCAGTTGTCAACCTTTTTACCAACTGAGCCATCTTCCAACCCTGGTTTTATGTTTTAGGTTTATGAGTTTTCAGGTTAGTTCCTTTTCTGAAGAAATTTAAAGGTAAACAAAATTTTCTAAATAAAATCACAGCTAGTCCACGTAAAGGGTAGGATGGTAAAGGACTTCATCAGATGAAGATGTATGTGCAGGTGTGTATACTTGCAGGAGGCAAATTAGGATAGCGAGTAAATACTATTTTAATATCTAAATGATAGGAGGAGCTAGAGAACATGGTCATTTCATGCTAGGTAGTTGATGCAAGAGAACTGTTTCAGGGTTTTAATGCTTCTGAAACGATGGTCATAAGTAATGACAAGTCCTCAATTATTAGTCATCAGAGCCCATAGCTCTAATTCTCAGTCTCGGGCAGTTGTAGAGGTGTCATCAATATAAATTTGCATTATCCTTTGAGAGCTAAATTTCTTTCAGTTTGGCTACAGAAAATTTCATTTTGTATTCAGATATTGATGGTGGAAAGAAATGTACAAAAAGCAGTATCTGGGGGATAACTCAGTTGGTAGTGAGGACTTGTGTTCTATCCCTAATAACCACAGAAAGCTAGGATAGGAGCTGCAGAGATGGCTCAATGGGTAAGAGCATTGGCTGTTCTTCTAGCAGACCCAAATTCAATTCCCAGCTCACAACTGTCTATAGCTCCAGGTCTAGGGAATTCATAGAAACATACATGCAGTCATAACACTAATGCATATAAAAGGAGGGAGGAAAAAAGCTGGGTTTGATGCTTGTAATACAGTCTTGGGCAAAGACAGACTGTTCCCTGGGGCCCAATTGAGAGGCCAGCCTAACCTGAATAGTAACTCTCGGTGCAATAAGAGACCCTGACTCAAAGAAAAACCAAGGTAGGAGATAATTTGGGGAATGGCAGCCAGGGTTCACCTTTGACCTACAAATCCACATACGCACAAAGAATTTGCATAAAGCGGTGGAGTACCTGCAGGATTGAATTTGAGTTGTAAACCTTTATCTTTATAGAACTCTGGCTTATAAGGGACACAATGTTGCCATGAATATGATGGAAAAGATATAAATGGGTCTTGGTGCTTCCTTCTACTCCTAGAACCCTGTTCTGGGCTGGGCAGTGGTGGTGCACACCTTTAATCCCAGCACTTAGGAGGCAGAGGCAGGCGGATTTCTGAGTTTGGGGCCAGCCTGGTCTACCGAGTGAGTTCCAGGACAGCCAGGGCTACACAGAGAAACCCTGTCTTGAAAAACTGAAAAACAAAACAACAAAAAAAAAAAAAAACCCTGTTCTGGGAACAAAGGACTCAGAAATACTTAGATGAGTGAGTCTTGTGCTCTAAAGGATAGTGCCTCGTTCTTAAAAGACTAGATTCTGAGATTCAGCTGACACTACCATCAGTCCTCTTATACTACCAGACCTGCAGCTTGTTGGCTCTGAAATGTATGATCTCAGTGGGTGTTAGTTACCACTTTGTGAAGTCAGTCTCCCGGTCTTACAATAATCAAATGTGCTAGAATCTCTGTCAGGACCCAGAAGCAGAAGAGGTAAATCTCTGGCCCTTCCAGACTAGAAGACAATGTAGTTAACTTACACCAAGGATGGCCAAGCCCATTGGTTGCAGGTAGATCATGTCACCAGAGCAGTGATTGGGTCAATTTTCCTAGACATCAGTCTTTGTTTTAGGACCGACCAGGTGTGGCTTTGATACAGCCGACTATTGGCATTCTATTGAAGTACCATTCTATGGAGTGTACCATTTCCTGGTAGGCATAGCAGTGTCATAGAGCTCTTCATAGCTTTGCTCCAGCCTAAACATCTGTGTTTTCATCTAGCTAATCATTTGAGGGTTGAATGTGAAATGTTCATTCCAATAGGGTCATGTGTTTGAACACTTGGTTCCCTGCCAGTACTGTTCTGGGAAGGTTACAGAGTCTGTAGCGCCT
This sequence comes from Mastomys natalensis, assembly GCA_021653895.1. Classification (NCBI taxonomy): domain Eukaryota; kingdom Metazoa; phylum Chordata; class Mammalia; order Rodentia; family Muridae; genus Mastomys; species Mastomys natalensis. Next base: position 478,257 of record JAJTUV010001165.1, on the reverse strand, counting down.
GGATAGAGAAAGTACATCAAGTCAATGAGGGTTTATAGCTTTGCCCTACTTCCTGTTCTGTCTCTTTTAGGAGTGGGTGCAACTATGCCTTTATCCCCATGATGGACTACTGTGTCCTCTCAGGAACTATAAGCCAAAATAAAGTTGCTTTTCCTATAGCAACAGAAATAAAACTTAATACCTGATTCTAGGATATACCATTTTCTCTCACCTGTGAATATGTACACACAGGTTGATATTTTCTGATCTTTCTGCCAAATTGGAGAATGGCTCCTCTGTTGTATGACAGGAACAGTTTCCCTTGTGTCTATGGTTTGTTTTTAGTGTGTTTGTTCTCCATGCTCTTTCTATAGGCCTGGTTGTCTGAGCTCTGTCACTTCAACCTTTACCAGTGACATTCATTTTTCTTTAGCTTTTGTCAAAGAAATACTGACCTTTCAGTGTTGGGGGTAATTGTAGACCTGTGGCATTTTAATTTTTGAAACAGTATCTTGTAATAGGCTGGCTTCAGTGTGGTAACTCCCCTGCCTCTGCTTCCCAAGATTTGGGACTGCAGGCCTATAGAACCATATCTGACCAGATCTGTGGGTTTGTATCATTAATTTTGGTAAATTTTGGCTGTTACTGCTTCAGATAGTATATTCAAACTTTGTCCCCTTTTTGTTTTGTTTGTGGGACTATGACTGTTTTCTGAGTTGCCTACATTTGCCATTAGAACTCTGTATCCATCATGCATTTTCGGTTTTGTTACCTGTTTGTTTAGCAACAGAGTATCATGTAGTCCAAGCTATCCTCAAACTCTTGTATCTGGACATAGCCTTGAGCTTGTGATTATCCTGCTTTCACCTGAGTATTGTAATTACTGTGCAGTGCCGATTGCGCTCGACTGAGCTATATCCCCAGCCCCATCATGAGTTATTAAATTCTTAGTTTGATTCAATACGATACCTCAATGTTTCTTTCTTTTTTTCTGTGTTGTTCCAACAAGAAATGTTTTAATAATACTTTGTTCAAAGTTGGACATGCGTTAAAAACTTAAGAACTGGCTCCAAGAGTCATCAGTGTGACTTGTAAAAGCATCTCTACTTCTCCAGTTGGTCAGGACTCTATCTTCTTCTGTGTCTCCAATTTGGAGACCAATATTTTGTCCATGTTTCTTGAGGAGAGCACTTGTTTGTCATGCACAAGCCCTTAGACTCCATTGAGCACAGTTAAAGAGTGGGTGGTGGGAGTGCTGTTATTTTCAGTTCAGCTTCTCTCTTGTGCAGTTGGGAGTGATGTTTTTTAAACTCCTGATTTGTTAGACTGGAAACCAGAAGTCTCCCCCAGTTGCTATCATTCAAGACTATACATAAGATGCTACAGTCCATATCTAACCTGGATCTATTCACTGAAACAGCCCAGTCAGTAAAAGCAAATAGGGGATTTTCCTCCACTTCACAGGGAATCAAGTGGCAATGGGTGTGAAGTAAGGGGAAGGTAGTGATAGATGATGTAGGTATCCGGGTGACCAGCACTGATTTTGCTTTTGTCTGTAGCCTTGTTCATGTTCAATCCTGAATGCATCACGGAAGCATTCTGGCTTGGGCAAGTCTAGCTCGTGGTGGAATTTCTAAGTGAACTGTCATTTGCCGTTCTGTCTTCAAGTCTCTATCTCTGCTAGACCTAGCATCATAACAGGACTTGTTTTTTTCAAGAGCATGAAATTTACTGTAGAGCTTACAGTCTTACTTTGGAGGTTTGACTTCGGACGTGGGTCATTGTCACTAATTGCATGTGGCTTCTTGTCCCAGCCCTGATATCTCCAATATCATGCCTTCTGTTCCTAGTACTTGTGATTGGGCTACTTACAACTAAGCCTGCATTTCCTGTGAAGCCCTTTCCCATGCTGTCTCACACTAAGGCTCAGCAGGTCTGTGTTCCCTGAGGAATCAGTTACTCTTACAGTGCTGTAATCAAAATACCCAATAGAAACTACATGAGGTAAGGTTTATTTGGACTAAAGAGTTTGGGGGAGATTGTTGGTTTGTTACGGCAATAGGAATATATGGCAGAGGCTTGTTATAAAACACTGGAGGCCAGAAGCAAGATGGGGACAGTTTTCAAAGACTCACCTCTATTTCTACCAGCCAGGTTGCACTTCCTAAGTCCCATAGCCTTCAAAGTAGCCCAGCCACAAGCTGGGGGTCACATGCTTAAAACATGAGCAGATTCAGACCAGGAAACCCTAGCCCCTCAGGCTCATGATATCCAATCTGACATCAAGCCCCCATCATTTTAACAGACCCAATACTGTATGAATGCTCAAAGGTCAGTCTACTGAGATTCAAACATTTTATTGATAGTGTGAGTGCAGATGTGTCCCACAGGGTATGTGTGGAGGTCAGAGGACAAGTCTCAGAAGTCCCTCCAGTTACTGTGTTGCATCCAGAGATGGAACCCATGTCAGCAGTCTACATACAAACACAGCCTCTCACAGGTCCTCTGCAAACGCTTAACTTCTGGGCTCTAAAATGTCATCTCCACTACACAGTGGCATGAGGCAAGAGCAGCAAGTTTGGACACAAAGCTAAACCCAGCAAGGCAAACATTGCATTCTTTAACGCTGAGTCCAGCTTCCAAGGAACATAGCATGATGAGAGCCTGGATTAGCTCCTCTTCTGTCATTTGTTCTGCTCAGTGTCTGTAGCTTTCCTCAGCAGACATTTATGTTGGTATCTCCAATATGTTGGGGTCTCATAGCTTCATATACAGCCTACTTGGAGTCTTCCAGAAAGTAAGCCAATCATGCCACATTTGTGTGGGGGGGGGTGGTTGTTGTTTGGGTGTTTTTGTTTGTTTTCTGTAATGTTGGTGTAAGCCTCTTTGACTCTAACTTTTACATCCCACATAGGCACATCTAGCACCATGGGGCTGACTGACTCCATGTTCTGTGGCCAGCTTGAGATGTAGTCAGAACTTCTTGGACTATAGCTCCAGCAGCTTGTCAGCACTTGTGTAGTTGACCTTGGAAAACTCTTAGGTGGTCTTGCTTGAACAGGACCTTCACCCCCCACCCCCTGCAGCTGTCTTTGCAGGTTCTCTAAGAAAAGGCATATATGGATTTGTGTTTGTACACTCTGGAGCTTTTATTAGTGGTGTCTTGCTATATCGTCCCAGTGTACGTGTGAGGCACTACTTTTAAAATTACAGCAGCTTTTTCCAACCTCCCCCGAATGCCCCCACCCCCAGCCTAACTTTTTCTCCCAATTCTCTGTAAATCCAGTTGGAAGCACCAGCAGTTACCATGCCACAGCCTGCATACTATACTGTTTCTTGAAATTTCTGCCAAATTAATGCTCTATACATTTAAATCCAGCCTGCCTCAAATCTTGAGCTTGGGTAAAGCTGTCCCTACAGCCCTGTTGGCTGCAGCATGCGTGGGCTCGATTTTTAGAACATGCCAGATTCTTGGCCAACCTATAACATGATCTGCCTCTCAGTAGGGTTCTCATTCTTTTTTTTTTTATTTATTTAATTATTTAAATCAAATCATAATTTACTTATTCACACGGGTTATAAACACAAAAAGGCAGGATGTGGGGAAGGGAATGACACCGGAGCATATGTGTTTAGGGGGAGTACAGATACCTTTCAGAACAGGGTATCAGCTGGGTAAAGGTTCAGGAAACAGGTCACTATGACTCTGCCTATGATTCACTTGTCCTTATCTAAGTTGGTACTGTCTGCCGAGGCTGCCTATTTACAAGATCAATGACGACTACTCAGGCTGGTAAATCTCCACAAAAGCTGCCTGTTTACAATAGCTTATAGCCTGTTGTTTCAGTGTTTTTCCACAGAGACCCAAGACTTTGTGTTAGCATGTATGTATGTCAGGCCTATTGCTGATTTTAGGCCTATGGCTGATTTAGGTCTTCAGTGTATAAGCAGGGCTGCCCCTGACATCTCCTCCCTTCTCTAAGTATAGAAGGGCCGTGGTGATTCTAATCTTTCGAAGGCGGGGATAGAGGCCTGACCTCCAATAATTAAAGGGGACCTTGTAATGGCTCCGGTCCTCCTGTCGTTGTCCAGTGAGGCATGAGGGCCATACCCATCCCGATGTCTTTTTCCTGGAGAGGGGATACTTTTGACATCAACCCCTATGCAGTCAGGCTTGTCCCTCAGGGAAGGTTCTCATACTTAAAAACACTTCATGAGCACTCTTTGCTGTCTTCCTGTTCTATGTAGTAAGACCATCTAAAAAGTAAAAATATTTTTTAAAAGGGATTTAACAAAAGAAAGGTTGAGACTAGAGAGATGACTCAGCAGTTAAGAGTGCTCACTGCTTTTCCAGATGATGTGAATTGTGTTCTCAGCACCCATGTCAGCCTGCTCAAAACTATCTGTAACTTGAGCTTCAGACCTCCATGGGCACCTGCACTTATGTGCACGTGCACACAAACAGACACGCACACCTACACGTAATTACAAACAGTAATTTGCCAAGTTGACTACATACAGGACAGTCACTCCTGCCTAGGGAAGGCTGCCAGTGGAAAGTTTCTAAGAAAAACTGGGACACATTAGTTGATTTGGAGAGGAGAGTTAATACAATTGGAGTGCAGCTTCGGGTTGAGTGAGTGCTACATGAGGCACAGAAAAAATTACTGATTCACAAAAGGATAGGGCTTGTGATTTAACCAGGTGGTAAGGCTGTATGGTTATCATGGTCGAGACACTAACTCTGATTTCACTACCAGGGTGGAAAGTCAGACAAGAAAGCAAAAGTCAACACACTATATTATATGGCTCAGCTGTGATTAGCAATTCACTCGGTCAACAGAATTCATAATTTAGAGGGAGATTGGGGTGCTGGTAGTAAGAATTTAATCCTCTTCCATAGTGAATGATAGATACTGCCTAAGGATGAATAATTCAAAAGTAGCAGAGGCTAGAGACTAAGAACATGATAGTGGTTGCTTGCCCCTGGGAAGGGAAGAAGTGAAATGGGGCAGAGGAGCTGTAGTGGGGAAGCAGGCTTCCTAGAACCTTGACTTTCCCGAGGACAGCTGGTCACCATGTGGCTCCTTCCAGAGCTGGACAGGCAATCCTAGTCTCCTAACGCTATTATACCTTTTCTCATTGCTATGACAAAATGCCTGGTGAAACCTACTTTGAGAAGGAAGAGGGTTTTTGCAATTCATAGCCAAGGGATTATCTCCTTCCCCTTGTCTGAGAAGTCTTGTCAGAAGAGAGGGGCAGCTGGTCACATGGCACCCCACAGGCAGGGTGGACCAATGTTGCTGCTGCTTGCCTCAGGGTGGGTCTTCCTTGCTCTTCTTTGGAACAATGAATTGTCACTTGAAAACCTTTCTTGTTACTTGTTCTGAGATGTTGAATGATCTTTTTTGAACTTATCAGTATAGCATACAAAGGGTTGGGTTTGTTTTAATGAAGACTTCCTTATCAGACTGGATAAGAACACTCCTACAAGGTATCAGACTTTGTGAGATTTTCTGTTGTTATCCACAACCATGCAAAAGTAACTTGCTTTTCTAGATTCCTGCTCTACTGATCTCAGTAAAGGAGGCCATGAAAGATGCTTATCCATCACTTGACATTTTGCTCCCTAGTCCTGACAGCTACCAACCATAGATGGAAAAAAGGAAAATGTTTAGTCTTCTCCCCACTCCCAGGATGAAGGAGGAGCACAGGCTCTGGGGCCCCCCGACCAGAGGACCCCTCAGTAGGTCTTTCCCCCAAGTAAAGTCCCTGTTGTAGAGCTTCGTTTCTGTCTGCCGTTCCTTCTTATCAACTTTACAGTTACTGTTATCTTTCTTGAGACAGGTTCTAGCTTGTAGCTGTGTAGGCCTTGTACTCACTAAGTAGCCCAGGCTGCTCTCAAACTTGCGGCAGTCTTTCTGCCTCAGCCTCCCAAGTTCTGGGATTATACTGACCTGGAGGTCACTCAGAGTTAAGTAAGCAGATACTGGAAGTACTTGTATATTTAAATGTGTACTTCAGATTCTGAAGATCTAAAAGAGAAACATTTTATTTGATTGTGGTAAAACATACATAAAATATTTACCAACTGGGCCACTGTCAAGTATACTGTATGTAATTGTGTTGAAAGGAGCCTTTCCCCTCTAAGAAAATGCACACAGAATTGATTCAGGACTGAAAAAGCTAGTTTACTCATTTGGGGCTATGCAGATACTTGTGCCGTGGCATGCATGTGTAGATATGAGGACAGTATTAGTGGAGTCATTTCCCTCTCTGCCATATCCCAAGGACCAAGCTCAGGCTGCTAGAGAGGCAGCAAGTGCCTTCACCTGCTGAGCCATCATCTCTCTGGCTTCACTAACATTCTTGCCACAAGACTCATGATCCAAGCTAAAATACTTGCTTAGAGTTTTCAATTTATATTAGCTTACCAGAGTATTAATATCATCCATACATTCAGACTACTCTTCCATAGGTAAAATTAAAATCTATGACAACTATTTAAAATATTCAAAAAATTAGCACTTCTCATCCATTTCAGAGCCATTTGAAATGAAAACTAGCACAGCAAAATCTGAGCAACTCCAGATCAGTGTCCATTGTTTTTTGAGACAGACAGGCGGCAGCAACAGTATGAACAACAGAAAATAACCACATTAAGCATCTCCGATATATTATTTTCTCTGAGCAAAACATTAGGCACACAGCTTTTCTGTACAATAACTAGAATTGTGCAGACTCCCTCTCACTGCTCTGAAAGTGAACTTTTGTTTTATGCAGATGTAGGCGAATTAGAATGCACAAAGGCTGAGAACATTCAACTGGATGTGACAAAGAAATTTTTCTTCTGTAAAACAGGACCCAAACAGCTTAACACGGACCTGAAATCTGTCTGTTGTCTCAGTTTCAGAAGTGCCAGAACACTAGTACTTTCTGAATACTCCTTCTAGGGCTAGAGAAAGAAGCTGAAAGCTCTCCAGGCCTCCTGTGGTCCAAACCTCTGTAGCGGACCATGTGCCTCCCATACTGTGCTAACAACTAGTTCATCCAAAGGTCTGGACACCAAACAGGACTCCTACAGAGGGGGAGGCCTTACCCCCATTCTTAGAAGGATAATGAAAAGATGCCAGGTTATTAAGGAATGCTGAGGTCCCCATCTCAGAGGCTCATCAGAGACAGAACAGCAAAGCTCTTCCCACTCAGCCCTACACATAGCATTCCACAAGACTGAGTTCATTCTGATTTCTAAGAGCTATCTCCAGGGGTAACCCACCACCACCACCATCCAAGCACCACTGTGTCGTACATGGCTGTGGTTATTGGTCACAGCCCAGGAACTAGCACACTGCTATTCGAGCTTCCTTACTCAGCACTTTTCCTCTCATGAACGCTTAAGAGTGTATGTAGCACTGAGGGCTGGAGTGGGGTACCTGCATATTCCAGAAGAGAAGCTTGGATTCCTAGAGCTGGAGGTACAGGGAGCAGTGAGCCACTGAGACTGAACTCCAGTCCTCTGGGAAAGCACTAACTGCTGATCCATCTCTTCAAACCCTCATGAGCCTTAAAGTGTGTGTGTGTGTGTGTGTGTGTGAGAGAGAGAAAGGGGGGGGCAACCTGTCACAGACCCGTGGAAAGTCAGAGACAACACTTGTGAGTCTGTTTTCTTGCCATTGTGGAACACTTACATGGGAACTCGGTCATCAGGCATGCATGACGTCCATTTACCTGCCAAGGCACTCCAGCCACCCTGGATGGTTTTGAGGCTGACTTTCACTATGTCCCCCCAATCCGGCGTCTTAGCCATGAGCATTCTCCCTCAGCCTTCTGAATCGCTGGAAATACAGGTTTGTATTACTGCACCAGGCATCGTGGACTTTGATCCATAGCACTCACCCTCCATTTGTTGTTTTTTTTGTTTGTTTGTTTGTTTGTTTGGTTTGGTTTGGTTTTTCGAGACAGGTTCTCTGTGTAGCCTGGGCTGTCCTGGAACTCACTCTGTAGACCAGGCTGGCCTCGAACTCAGAAATCCTCCTGCCTCTGCCTCCTGAGTGCTGGATTAAAGGCGTGCGCCACCAGCGCCTGGCTTGTTTTTTTGTTGTTGTGTTGATTGTTTTGGTTTTTTTTTTTTTTTTTTTTTCCAAGACAGGTTTCACTATGTAGCCATGGCTATCCTGAAACTCACTCTGTAGACCAGGCTGGCCTTGAACTCACAAAGATCCACCTGCCTCTGTCTCTCCAAGTTCTCTTAAACACTGGTTTTAAAGTCTGGTTGTAGACCTTCTTTCCATCCTACAAATCAAGTCTTGCTCCCCTGTGAACAAGCTTCTCTCTGGAACAGAGCTGAGAAGGCACATTGTGCTGTGCTGTGGCCTCCCAGATCAGACCCTTCCTTCAAAGCTGCCACAGAAACTTGGTGTCCTGTCTAGCTCTACTCATGGAATCTATGTGGAACTTACACCAACCTCCAAAAACTTAAAAAATCAGTTATCCCTTTGTTAGGGGATCTGTTTGAAGGTTGTTCTTCTGAGAGCTATCGTTTCTATGGTAGCTCTCCTTTTAATAGTATGTTTATTCTTTAAGAATTTCATACATGATTCCAATGTATTTTTATTATATTCACCGTCTAACTCCTCCAAGATCTTTCACCCCCAACTTTGTGTGCGTGTGTTTAAACAGGGTCTATCTACATAGCCTGGCTGCTCTGAAAATCACTATTGTAGACCAGGCTGGCCTTGAACTCACAAATCCACCTGCCTCTGCCTTGAGTGTGGGGATCAAAAGGTATGTGCCACCACACTCAGACTCTTTTTTTTCTCCTTATAATAACCCACATAGTCCAACTTTGTGCTCCATATATAACCTTAGGTGTGGGTACAGGGCTCCACAGGGACCACAGTGTTATGAAACTGACTCCCCTTCCTCAGAAGCCATCAGTTGTCAATAGCTCCTCAGCTAGGGGTGGGTGCACACAAGTCATCACTCCTTAGGAGCCCCACAATCACCTGCAATTCAGTTTGCCCAAAAGGCAAAAAATTATGTTCTCGAAAACCCTTGGGAACAAATGTTTTATGGAACTTTGAAATTTTCAGAATATAGAAAAGGTAGTGCACATTTTTAACTGTCTGTCTCAGTGATGTATATAAATACATCAGTGGGCTCAAGAACTTCTTACACATTTTTCTTCAACAAAACATACAGCTGTGACTGGTTCCAGAGGTACACACTATATATAGTTTCAGGACTTAAGAGAGAGGAGCATTTGTACATAGGATTTTGAGGTTAGTCTGGGTAAGCAGCATAGTGAGAAGAGGGAGGAAGGGCGAGACAGGAGGGGCAGGTTCAACACAGCTTCATGTGTCAATGGTTATGTTTCTTTTCTTTTTTTATATTTATTTATTATGTATACAGCGTTCTCCTTGCATGTATGTCTTCAGGCCAGCAGAGGCACAAGATCTCATTATTAATGGTTATGAGCCACCATGTGGTTGCTGGGAATTGAACTCAGGACCTCTAGAAGAGCAGTCAGTGCTCTTAACCTCTGAGCTATCTCTCCAGCCTAAGTTATGATTTTTTACCAAGGGACTTGTACTAATTTATATACCAAAAGATGACTTTTCAGAGAAATTTAGACATTGGGGTCTTGGAAATTAACAAGAAAGAGAGATAAGACCTTGAAAGAAAATGGACTAAAGCTATAAATGGACCATTGAAAGATATTTTTTAACTGTCTGTCTCGGTTTCTTTTCCTGTTGCTGTAACAAAAATACTCTGACACAGAAGCCGAAAGAGAAAAAGATCTGTTGTGGCTCTCACAGTTCAAGGATACTGCCATGATGTAATGTGTAACTCACAGGTCCACCATGCTGTTTAAGCTTAGGCAGCAGCAGCTGGTCTTCAAGTGTTCACAGCCAGGAAAGAAAGCAATGAATGGGGGTGCTGCTCGGCTTCTTATGTAATCGATCCCAGCCGGGATGGTGCCACTCACAGCGGGTGCATTTTCCTGACTTAAATAATACAATCAAGATAACCCACGTTCTGAGGTTCATCTCACAGGTGATTCTAGATTCTGCCAAGCTGATAATTAGCACTAATCACAGCAACCATTATCACCAATTCTCAAAGATATGCAGCTTGGTGTAGTATTTCTTATTTACAAGAGTGAAGAGAAAAACAGCGAAGATACTGACATACACACTTTGTGAGTTAATATTTGTAAAAAAAAAAAAAAAAAAAAAAAGTTTAGGACAATTGTGTAGTAAGCACACAGCTTTGTGCAAGTGTGCAAGTACTGACAACTTATGAAGACCAACTACTATTAACATTTCCAGTGTGAGCTATGAAAGCAACCAGAGTCTGCAGAACCTCAGTTCCACAGGAGTCTCATGTTCTGCTCACACAGGTAAAGGTTTTTCCTGGGAAAGGGAAAGGCAGTTCCAGCTTTCCTACAGTAGGGGAAGGTAGCCCCAACAGCAAAATGGGGCAGCTGCAGGCCCCTCATGGTGGGAAGGGGCTGTCAAACTAGTCCTGCAGCAGACCCAGATGTACGGCTGATTGCCACCAGCTTTGGAATCAGCACCACTCACACTCCTGGGTGTGCATCTGGGGCTGCTACAGGGCCACTGCAGCTCGTCATCTATTGTGTCCTCTCACACACGCACCCACGTGGACCAGGCCACCTCCCATGGACTCTGCTTCTCCACTCTGAGTGGGGACCAGGATTTCTAGCTCCCTGCCTGCAACCCAGCAACGTGCAGGGAGACTTGTGGTGTCTTCAGATTTACTACACAGACCCCCTCAACTACACATGGCCACCATTTCCCCATATCCTGGTGTACAACTAAGACGCCCCAAGCTGCCATGTACTCAGCCAACCAGAGAACCTCTGTAGGTGCTGCAGGAACTAGGGTGTCACCCCTTCTCTGCCCCTTTGCCTCCTCCTCAGATGCCCAGACACTTCAGCGTCTCAGCCAGTGTCCTCACATAAACAGCACCTCCTCCAGGAGGGCTTCAACCGCTGGTCACTGGCTCTCCTCTGAGTCTGAGGGCGGGGTGCTGGTTAGGCAGCCACTTCCCAATCTTTACCTAGCCTATGTGACTCAGGCAGCTGTCTCAGATATGAGCATCATGGTACAGGAAGCAGTTGTGTCAACATCAAATTGGCCTGTGCAAGCTGCCAGTAGGGAGTGTGATACTTCCTGTCAGCCAGCATCCTCTGAAGCCAGGACAGTATCTGCTGGGTTTTCTCTGTGCCTCTATCAAGTCCAAAAAGTGCTGTCTGCCTTTGAAGTGGCCCCACTACAGCCACTTCCACCTCCTTCCCGGGGTCACTTCTTACTTCATCCTCTTCCCCTTAATCCCTGCACCTTGGGAAGGCAGTCTCCATTTTATAGCACCACTAGGCAGGGGACCCAGGATGTTATGATTTGAATTTGAATCAAATCATAACACACCCAAATCAAAGTCTACACCCACTGTTTGGGGGGTGGGTGTGGAATCTCTGTGAAGCAGACAAGCCAAAGGAATAACTTAGCAATCCAGGACTCCCCTTGGCTTGGGCTACACACATGAACAATGCACCTAGCATAATGTTCCTGTTAGCAATATAGGAACCCACTTGCATGGGGCTGGATTAGAGGTTCAGAGGTTCAGTCCATTATCACCAAGGCGGGAGCATGGCAGCGTCCAGACAAGGACTGTACAGTAGGAGCTGAGAGTTCTACATCTTCATCTGAAGGCTGCTAGAAGATTGGCTTCTAGGCAACTAGGATGAGGGCCTTAAAGCTACACCCACGTGGACACCTACTCCAACAGGACCACAGCCTCTCACAGCGCCACTCCCTGGGCCAAGCATATACAAACCATCACAGCATGATTTGATTTATTTTTCTCTTTTTCTTTCACCCCTTTTCTTTTTTCTTTTTTTAAATTAAAAATTACGCCGCCAGTGGTGGCGCAGCCTTTAATCCCAGCACTTGGGAGCAGAGGCAGGTGGATTTCTGAGTTTGAGGCCAGCCTGGTCTACAGAGTGAGTTCCAGGACAGCCCAGGCTACACAGAGAAACCCTGTCTCGAAAAAAACAACACAAAAAAAAAAAAAAAAAAAAAGAGAGAAGAGACCAGTATCACTGAGGTGAAATCTTCTGGGAAGTGTTTTCTGAGAGCACAAAGAAGCTGTGTTCCAGAGATAGCCAAGGTTGTACCTCGTGCTGCAGCTGTACTTGGTAATGTGTAGTGGTCACCAAGGTGGTACTAGTTCTGAAGGCATGAAGGGTTCATGGAGAGCAGCTGAGGCTGACACTGTGAGAGGCTATGGAAGGCCATTGCTGATGGTGCAACCTCAGTTGCAATTGATGGCCCAGGACTGAAGGGTCAAGCAAAGAAATTGAGGTTTGGCACCATGAAGAGAGCGTATTAGAGGCTTTGGTGAAGCCTCATTGCAATGGAAGACCCCAGAGTATTGAAGATGCCAGTACCATGAATGACTACCAAGAACAGCAGCAGCAGTGGAGTGAATCAACCTGAGCTTAGAGTGCTACAGAGGGCAGAGCTGGAGAAGTAACACAAGGCTTTTGGAAGAGCCCAGAAGATCATGTGTGGATCCCAGACATTAGAATAAGAAGCTATAACATTGAAGTTGCCTTTGGGACCCCAAGATATTCGAAATGTCAGAGCTGTGACCTATCTGCTATGGAATGCTGCTAACAGGGAGTAGAACCAGCCCAGGAGAGAGAACTTTGTTGCAATCAACAAAGATGAAAAAGGAGTTGAAGATCTGAAGACCGCTTTGATATCAGACATGGAGATGCAGAGTTTGGAATTTACCCAGCTGGTTTCCTGTCTTGCTTTTGGGGATTACAGTTAAGTGACTGGATGAATCTCAGAAGAGACTTTGAACTTTGGACTTTTAACATTGTTGAGACTGCTATAGTCTATGGGGTCTTTGGAAGTTGGAGTAAATGTAATTTTTATTATGCTATGGGTAGGTATGGCCCCCATAGATTCATGTGCTTGAATCAGCTTATGGAGCCAGGAAGTGGAATGTGATGGTTTGGATATGTCAGCCTAGGGAGTGGCACTAGTAGGAGGTGTGTCCTTGTTGGAGTAGGTGTGTCCTGTGGGTGTGAGCTTTAAGACCCTCATCCTAGCTGCCTAGAAGTCAGTCTTTTCCTAGCAGCTTTCAGATGAAGATGTAGAACTCTCAGCTCTTCCTGCACCATGTCTGCCTGGATATACTGCCTTGTTCCTGCCTTGGTAATAATGGACTGAACCTCTGAACATGTTAGCCAGCCCCAGTTTGTCCTTATCAGAGTTGCCTTGGTCATGGTGTCTATTCACAACAGTAAAATCCTAAGACAGTGAGTAAGCCCTTGTGAGCAAGCCAGTAACCCTCATTCCTCCATGTCTCTGCTCCAGCTGCTTCCTGCAAGTTCCTCTCCTTGTCCCTGCCTTGACTTCCCTTAGTAATGGGCTATAAGCTGTGGGATAAACCCTTTCTTCCCTGAGTTCCTGTTGGTGATGCTATTTATCACAAAAACAAACTAGGACCCAAACCAAAGCTTTATGAAGCATTTCTCCTTTCTTTATGGGTATTACAGAGAAAGAAAAGTAAATAAGATGAGGGTAAAGGACTGTTGTCCTTTAAAAAGGAAAGGAAAAGAAAAAGTGAAACAAAAAAATAAAATGTTACTTGGCCCCTGTGGTGGTTTGAATGAGAAATGTCCCCATGGCCTTGGGCATTGGAATGTTTGATCCCCAGTGGGTGGCGCTGTTTTGGGAGGCTTAGGAGGTGTGGCCTGGTGAGAGTAAGTACATCACTGCGGGTGAGTGTTGAGATGAAAAAACCTCCAGCTGGGCTGGAGAGATGGCTCAGCCGTTAAAGGCTAGGCTCACAACCAAAAATATAAAAAACCTCCAGCTACTCGCAGTTCATTCTCCTTGCTTCATGCTTTCGGTAAAGAAAGTGACTTCTCAGTGTCCTGCTCCAGCCTCCATTCCTGAGCTTGGCACCACGCCTCCACTCCGCCCTCACCCACGCCTCCACTCTGCCATCATCCTGCCTCCACGCCACCATCATGGAGTCTTCTCCTCTGGAACCACAAGCCAAAATGAACTCTCCTTAATGCCTGTTGTCCTGGTATGTTGGCCCAGCAACAGCAAAGAAACCACTAAAACGTCTTTGAAGAATATCCACATACTGACTGTGACAAGCAATCAAGACTCTTGAGACTCAGGCTCGGGCTCAGTATCAGCAGCACTGGAACCATCTGGGTTTTAGAGAGATGAAGACTCAGCTTCCACACCTTACTGCAGCTGATGCGACTTTATAAATATGGCCACTATTGCTGGGCAGTGGTGCACGCCTTTAATCCCAGCACTTGGGAGGCAGAGGCAGGCGGATTTCTGAGTTTGAGGCCAGCCTGGTCTACAGAGTGAGTTCCAGGACAGTCAGAACTACACAGAGAAATCCTGTTTCAAAAAAACCAATCAATCAATCAATAAAATAATAAATAAGGCCACTATGGTAAGTTCCATTCCACATGTTCTTCTTATAATGTCTACAGCCATCCCATCAGTGAGGTCTCTGAGCCTTCCTTTAAATCTTGACACACTTTCATGACGGCCTTCATCAGGGCTACGGCAGAGCCAGGTTGAGAGGTACCATGCATTTTTTACTCTCTTTGCTGGAACCCTCAGTGGAACTCAGCCACCATGCTGTGAGGAAACCAAGTGTCCATGCAAGGAGAAGCATGTGTGTTTCATGGTAGGAGCCCAGCTGTGGTCTCCATAACAACCAGCATCAACAAACAAACCCTGCCTGCCAAGCCCTGTCCATGTTTCAGGATGTGAGAAAGTACAGACTAGTCATTTAATGACTGCCTTAGTCCATGTGTTTGGGAGGGTTTGCTGAGCAACAGCAGCTTCCACCCTCCTTCCACCAGAAACTCCTTCCACCCTCATCATCACTCAGGAAGATTTCTCCATGATGCATGTTCTCATCAAGCCAAGGAGCAGAGATTAAAGTAAAACTGGACCTGCTGTCCTTAAGAAACAGTGCCTGTAAATCAGGAAAAGCTGCACAGAGTGAAAATCGTATTTACAGCAATTGTTTCTAGAAAGATGGATGGTTGATGGCTCCTAAATGCGCTGTATCCTCTAAGGGTTAAAACGTGTCCAAGTTTCAGGTCAGACTTGCTGCTGAAAGGCATCCTCCTGAGCACCGCTAGAGAGAACTAGGGGGATGTTGGGGGACACAAACGAAGCTTGTACTTCTGAACTGTTAGGAAGCTAAGGACCGAGCTGCTCGATGGAGACCTAGTACTTACCTGCACCAACGGCTATAATCATTTTAATAACTGGCTCAAAGACAAGCTTAGAAAACAAGTGGCGTCATGCTACCAAGTTAGGTGTCCAAGGGCATGCTGCTGCTGTCAGCATGAAGGCTGGAGTGTGGCCCTGTCCTGGAGCATACTTTCCTAGCCCAAAGCTCAATGTTTATCCCTCTATGTTGTTAGCTTTCTATTACACAAGCAACGTTTGTCAACATTACAAAGATCCTGGGGTCTGGGAAGTCGGTTCAGTAGGTAAAGCATGAAGATCTGAACTCATTCCCAGCTCCCGTGTAACAGCAAGTGCAGTGATGAGTTGTAACCCCAGTGCTGGCAGCAGGCAGAGACAAGCAGATCCCTAGACCTCGTTGGCCAGGCAGTCTAGTCAAATCGGGGAACTACAGGTTCTGTGAGATCCTGTCTCAAGAAACGTAAGGTGGATAGAAACAGAGAATGACATTCAACGTCTGCCTCTAAACTCCATATGCACACACAGAAGCAAACACCAGCACACACGTGCATACATGAACACACACGCATATGCCACACACAGATATGTATACATAGATCCTATAAGCACATTCATATCCACACCAAGATGAGGAAGTTTTGGGACTGGGGAGATGACTCAGTCAATGAGGTACTTCAAGTTAGCAAGCTTGAAGACCTGAATTCAGTCTTCCATATCTACATAAAAGCTGTAGTCCCCGGTGCAGAGGCTGAGACAGGGGGATTTCTGAAGGCTTGCTGGGCAATCGATCTTGCTAAATTGGTGAGCTCTCATTTCAGTGGAAGACTCAGTCAACACTGGAGACAACAGAAACAAAATACAAGGAAAGTAAGAAAGATACTTGATGTCAACCTCTGGTCTCCACATATATATGCATATACATACATGTGCACGCATGTGAACATGTATACACATGCACCACACACACTAAAAAGAGGAAAATTGGGGTAGCTCAGTCTGTAAGTGCTTCCTAGGCAAGCATGAGGACCTGAATTTCATCCCCAGAACCCATGTGAAAACGCCAGTCATGTAGTGTGTGCCTGTAATCCCAGCACTAGGGAGATGGAGGCAGGCAGACTCGTGGGGCTCTCTAGCCAGGCAGTTTCGTCCTATGGGAAACTCCAGGCAAATGAGAGACTGTCTCAAAGGAGGCAGGCAGCACTCCTGAGGATGCTGTGGGTGGTCGTCTGGCCTGCAACATGCATGCTCACAGTATTGGAGCTTAGCCAGACCCAGTGCTTTTGATCTTCTGACAGCAGCTCATCATGGTGGACAGTGAGAAGAGGAGCAAAGTTATCCATCATATGCATCTGAGATGCAGAGAGGGAGGAAGGAACTAGGGCTCCAATATTCTCTTCAGGAGAGCGACTTCCCACAGCTATAAAGGTCCTACGCCCTCAGTAGCACCAGCCTGGGCCTTTGGAAGACACCAGCATCACAGCCAAACACAGAAGTGGATTCAGTGTTCCCTGGTTGGAACTGTACCTAAGTCTTACTTTATTGTAGTTTAATCTTTTCCTCACTGTCTACCTAGTTATAAATAAATTCAAGTCACAAAAAGATCAAAGAAACCATCAACAGATGTCATATCATGCCAAATAATTTGATATTGACTAATAACTAAACCTTTTGAACTAAATGAAATGAAGTTAGTGAGCGGGTGAAGTGACTGAGCTTTTAGCACCATACTCCTCAGTGAGTTCCGGGCCAGCTTGGTCTACAGAGTGTGACCCTGTCTTGAAAAGAAAATAGTTAATTAAGAAAATTTATGCAGTGGAAGTTTCCAGTTTTCAGGGGACATTTTGTGGCTACAACCCTGATCACTTACTATTTCCTGTGACTTTTGCAGCCTGGCAGAGTTTATATCACCCCTCCAAAGAATGACTCTGCAGTGTCACAGAATGGAATCCTTTATTCATTGTCTAGGTGTTAAAATTAGTATATCAGGAAATTTATTATTATTACTATTATTGCAACAGAAATAGACTCCGGCTAACTTAAAGAGAAAGGGGCTTGCTGGCAGCCTAACAGAGGCCCATGAGCATGGGAAAGGGAAAACCAGCCTGGGGAAGGATGGAAACTGAGAAGTCCCAGAGCATAGAAACTGGAAGCAGGAAGACCTACACCACCTCAAGCACAATGGCACTATTGCAATGAAGCTCCATCACCACCGTATGGCTGCCTCCGGGGTCCAAGGTCCTGGGCTGCCGGCATAGGTAGATGTGATGGGGGAAGTACAAATGGCCCTAGATGCAGAGGGAGAAAATTATTCCCAAGGGAGTAAAGGAACCCCAGATGGTGTAAGGCTGTGGGACAACACAATGCTTCCAAAGCCCTGCTCTAGATGACTAAAGTGTGTTAACACATAATGCACTCCATCCTTCCCAATACACAGATCACGGGGGTAAGTGTGAGAAGGTACAGTAACGCATCCACAAAGTACCAAATGGAACCCATTCTTTTATATAACAACTTAAAAACATAGTATAAGAAACAGTATCGGGCTGGAGAGATGGCTCCACAGATACCACTGACTGCTCTTCCAGAGGATCCGTGTTCAAGTCCAAGCACCCACATGGTAGCTCACAACTGTCTGTAACTCCAAGATCTGACACCCTCATACAGATGTACATGCAAAACACCAATGTATATAAGATAAAAAATTAATTAATTAATTAAAAAAAAACATGTCATACCTTTCTCCTCCAGAAAGCCACCATCATGGACATGAGTCATGTGAGCCCACCAAGCTGGCTAGGGTAACCAAAGTGCTAGCAGGACAGGTTTTCTGGGACAGGAAATTGATCAGTGATGCCAGTTGCACTGTCATCTGAACATCATCTGAAAGGTGATATGCTCTCCCTATTGGAGTCTGAAGGAGAAGCTCAGAGGCTGACTCCAGTGCTGCTGCATCTTGGATCTCCACCACTTGGCCCATAGCAACACTCGGCAACTGTTAAAGCATTTGTATGGGTGGGGT
Organism: Mastomys natalensis; assembly: GCA_021653895.1. Taxonomy (NCBI): domain Eukaryota; kingdom Metazoa; phylum Chordata; class Mammalia; order Rodentia; family Muridae; genus Mastomys; species Mastomys natalensis. The sequence goes on along the minus strand of JAJTUV010001165.1, from coordinate 459,960 downwards.
TTTTGGCTGTTGTTATTGTTTGTTTTCTTTAAAAGAAAGAAATGCTACCATGAAAGCTTAAAACTTGGGTTGGAGGGATGGCTCAGCAGTTAAAAGCAGACACTCTGAACTCAGTTTCCACTGCCCATATCAGCTCACAACTGTCTGTAACTCCAGCTCCAGGGAACTCAATGCCCTTTCTTGCCTACAGGAGCACCTATATTCACAAACACACACACTCACATATACATATAAACACACAGAGAAAGACACAGAATAAAAATAAATATAGAAAAAAAATAATTAAAAAAATGAAAATAGGTCAGGCTTGGTCACATTCATTTAATCCCAGCTCTAGGGAGACAGAGGCAGAAAGATATCTGTGAATTTAAGGCCATCCTAGTCTACATAGCAAGCTCCAGGACAGCCAGAGCTACATAGTGAGACACTGTGAAAGAAAAAAGAAAGAAAGAAGAAAGAAAGAAAGAAGAAAGAAAGAAAGAAAGAAAGAAAGAAGAAAGAAAGAAAGAAAGAAAGAGCCTTTGGCCTGGGCGGGCCCGCTGCTGGTCTGCTCCTGTGGAAACACAGGATCCTGAGACATCCTAGAGGGACCCATTTGCACACAGAGCAGAGGGTAAGTCACCTTGCCCACTAGCCCAAACCCCAGAGTTGCAACCGGGAGCCAGGAGGGGCTTAAGGAACTAGCAGGCACCCAAAAAAGCCCTCCGGACTATAACTCCCTTGCGCCCGGACCATGGTCCTTTGGCCTGGGGCGGGCCCGCTGCTGGTCTGCTCCTGTGGAAACACAAGATCCTGAGACATCCTAGAGGGACCCACTGCACACAGAGCACAGGTCCCTTAGCTGGTCTGCTCTGGTGGAAACACCTGATCCTGAGACAACCTAGAGGACATACTGCACCCAGTGCAGAGGACACTTAGCTGGTCTGCGCCTGTGGAAACTTCGGATCCTGAGACATTCTAGAAGACCTATTGCATCCAGAGCAGAAGGAGCTTAGGATCACAGAACACAGAGACATCTGGAATCCGAGGAGATCTGACACAAGCAAGATAACTGGAAAGACAGACTCCAGTCAGACACAGTGAGCACAGGTAACACTAGAGTCAACCAGATGGCGAAAGGCAAGCGCAAGAACACAAGCAACAGAAACCCAAGTTACCTGACCAAGGCCCCCCCCCTTTTTTAAAACCTTTCGGGGGGGTTTTATCCGGGCCCAAAAAAACCCCCCGGGGGGAAATTTTTTCCCCAAAAAAAAATTTTTTTTAAAAAAAATTTTCCCAAAAAAGGGGGGGGAAAAAAAAAAAAACCCAAAAAAAAAAAAACCCCCCCAAGGGGGGGGGAAAACGGGAAAACCCAAAAAAAGGGGAAAAAACCCCCCCCAAAAAAAAAAAAAAAAACCCCCGGAAAAAAAAACCCAGCCCCCCACCCACAACCCGGCCCCCCCCCCCAAAAACCCCAAAATTAAATTCCCCCAAAAAGGGGGAAAAATTTAAAAAAATTAAAAATTTTAAAAGGGAAAAAAAAAAAAAACCCAAAAAAAAAAATTTTTAAAAAAAAAAAAAACCAAAAAAGGGAAAAAAAACCAAAAAAAAAAAAAAAAAAAACCCCAAAAAAATTTAAAAAAAAAAAAAAAAAAAAAATAAAACCCAAAAAAAAAAGGGAAAAAAAAAAAAAAAAGGGAAAATTGGGAAAAAAAAAAAAAAAAAAAAGGGGGGAAAAAAAAAAAAGATAAAAAAAAAACTCAAAAAAAAAAAAAAATAAATTTCCCCAAAAGAAAACCAAAAAAACCCCCCCCCAAAAAAAAAATTTTTTAAAGGAAATGAGAAAAAAAATTTGGGGGGGCCCAAAATTTAAAAAAAAAAGGCCCCCCCCAAAAAAAAAAATTTTCCCAAAAAAAAAGGAAAAAACCCAAAAACTAGAAAAAAAAACCCCCCCTTTGGAAAAAAAAAACCCCAAAACAAAAAAAAAACCCCCGGAAAAAAAAGGGAAAAATAAAAAAAAAAAAAAACCCGGGAAAAAAAAAAAAAAAAACCCCTTTTTAAAAATTTAAAAAAAACCCCCCCCCCCCAAAAAAAAAAAAAAAAAAACCCCCCCAAAAAAACCCAAAAAACCCCAAAAAAATTTTAAAAAAAAATTTTCCCAAAAAAAACCCGGAAACCCCCCCAAAAAAAAAGGGGCCCAAAAAAAAAAGGGAAAAAAAACCCCCCCCCAAAAAAAAAAAAAAAACCCCCAAAAAAAAAAAAAAAAAAACCCCCCTTTTTTTTTAAAAAAATCCCCCCCCCCAAAAAAACCCCCCCCCTTTCCCCCCCAAAAAAAAAACCCAATTAAAAAAAAAAAGGGGGTTTTTAAAAAAAAATTTTTAAAAAAACCCAAATTTAAAAAAGGGGCCCCCAAAAAGGGGGCCCCCAAAAAACCGGGGCCCAAAACAAAAAAAATTTTTTTTCCCAAAATTAAAAAAAAAAAAAGGGAACCCAAAAAATAAAAGGTTTTCCCCCCAAAAAAAAAAAAAAAAACCCCCCAAAAAACCCCAAAAAAAAAAGGGGCCTTTTAAAAAAAAAAAATTTTTTAAAAAAAAGGGGGGTTTAAAAAGGGGAAAAAAAAATTTTGGAAAAAAAAAAAAAAAAAAAAAAAAAAGGGAAAAATTTTTTTTAAAAAAAAACTTTTAAACCTTTTAAAAAAAAATTTTTTCCCCCCAAAACCCCCCAAAAAAAAAAAAAAAATTTTTAAAAAAAAAAAAATTTTAAAACCCCCCCAAAAAACCCCCCGGGAAAACCCTGGTCTTTAATAATGACAGAACAAATGGAAAACCCACACCCATGTGGAAACTGAACATGCTCTACCCAATGATGACTTTGTCAAGGAAGAAATAAAGAAAGAAATTAAAACTTTCTAGAATTTAATGAAAATGAGGAAACATCATATCAGAACTTGTGGGACTCCATGAAAGCAGTGCTAAGAGGAAAACTCATAGCTCTAAATGCCTACAAAAGAAATTGGAGAGAGCACACATTAACAACTTGACAGCACACCTGAAAGCTCTAGAACAAAAAGAAGCAAATACACCCAAGAGGAGTAGGCGTCAAGAAATAATCAAAACTTAGGGCTGAAATCAACCAAGTAGAAACAGAAAGAACTATACAAAATATCAACAAAACCAGGATTGGTTCTTTGAGAAATCAACAAGATCGATAAACCCTTAGCCAGATTAACCAGAGGGCACAGAGACATACCCAAATTAATAAAATCAGATCTGAAAAGGGAGACATAACAACAGAAACTGAGGAAATTCAAAAAAATCATCAGATCCTACTACAAAGGCCTATACTCAACAAAACTGGAAAATCTGGATGAAATGGACAATTTTCTAGACAGATTACCAGGTACCAAAGTTAATTGAGGAGCAAATAAACATCTAAACAGTCCCATAACCCTAAAGAAATAGCAGCAGTCATTAAAAGTCTCCCCACCAAAAAAAGCCAGGACCAGATGGTTTTAGTGGAGAATTCTATCAGACCTTCAAGGAAGACCTAATACCAATTCTCTTCAAACTATTCCACAAAATAGAAACAGAAGGAACACTACCCAATTCGTTCTATGAAGCTACAACACACTCATAACTAAACCTCACAAAGACCCAACAAAGAAAGAGAACTTCAGACCAATCTCTCTTATGAATATCGATGCAAAAATACTGAATAAAATTCTCTCGAACCGAATCCAAGAACACATCAAAACAATCATTCATCATGATCAAGTGGGCTTTATCCCAGGAATGCAGGGATGGTTCAATATTCGGAAATCCATCAATGTAATCCACTATAAAAACAAACTCAAAGAAAAAAAAAACCAACATGACATCTCATTAGATGCTGAGAAAGCATTTGACAAAATCCAACATCCTTTCATGGTAAAAGTCTTGGAAAGATCAGGAATTCAAGGCCCATACCTAAACATACTAAAAGCAATATACAGCAAACCAATAGCCAACATCAAACTAAATGGAGAGAAACTTGAAGCATTCCCACTAAGATCAGGGACTAGACAAGGCTGCCCTTCTCTCCCTACCTATTCAATATAGTACTGGAAGTCCTAGCCAGAGCAATTAGACAACAAAAAGAAGTCAAAGGAATACAAATAGGAAAGGAAGAAGTCAAAATATCAATTTTGCAGATGATATGATAGTATACTTAAGTGACCCAAAAAACTCCACCAGAGGAACTCTAAACCTGATAAACGACTTCAGCAAGGTGGAGGTTATAAAATCAACTCGAACAAATCAGTAGCCTTCCTCTACATGAAAGATAAACAGGCTGAAAAAGAAATTAGGGAAATGACACCCTTCACAATAGTCACAAATAATATAAAATACCTCGGGGTGAATCTAACCAAGCAAGTGAAAGATCTGTATGACAAGAACTTCAAGTCTCTGAAGAAAGAAATTGAAGAAGATCTCAGGAAATGGAAAGATCTCCCATGCTCATGGATTGGCAGGATTAATATAGTAAAAATGGCCATCTTGCCAAAAGCAATCTACAGATTCAATGCAATTCCCCATTAAAATACCAACTCAATTCTTTACAGAACTAGAAGAGAAATTCTGAAATTTATTTGGAACAACAAAAAACCAGGATAGCGAAAACCATCCTCAACAATAAAAGAACTTCTGGAGGAATCGCCATCCCTGACCTCAAGCTGTACTACAAAGCAATAGTGATAAAAACGGCCTGGTATTGGTACAGAGACAGGCAGGAAGATCAGTGGAATAGAGTTGAAGACCCAGAAATGAACCCACACAACTATGGTCATCTAATCTTTGACAAAGGAGCTAAAACCATCCAGTGGAACAAGGACAGCATTTTCAACAAATGGTGTGGTTCAACTGGAGGACAACATGCAGAAGAATGCAAATCGATCCTTTCCTATCTCCTTGTACAAAGCTCAAGTCCAAGTGGATAAAGGACCTTCACATAAAACCAGACACACTGAAACTAATAGAAGACAAAGTGGGGAAGACCCTCGAATACCTAGGCACAGGGGAAAAAGTTCCTGAATAGAACACCAATGGCCTATGCTCTAAGATCAAGAATTGACAAATGGGACTTCATAAAACTGCAAAGTTTCTGTAAGGCAAAGGACCTGTCAATAGAAACAAAACGGCAACCAACAAGATTGGGAAAAGATCTTTACCAATCCCAAATCCGATAGAGGACTAATATCCAATATATACAAAGAACTCAAGAAATTAGACTCTAGACAACCAAATAACCCTATTAAAAAATGGAGTGAGGAGCTAAACAAAGAAATTCTCAACTGAGGAAATGCGAATGGCCGAGTAAGCACCTAAAGAAATGTTCAGCATCCTTGGTCAATCAGGGAAATGCCAATCAAAAACAACCCTGAGATTCCACTTCACACCAGTCAGAATGGCTAAAATAAAAAACTCAGGTGATAGCAGATGCTGGCGGGATGTGGAGAAAAGGAACACTCCTCCATTGTTGGTGGGATTGCAAGATGGTGCAAACCACTATGGAAAACAGTCTGGCGGTTCCTCCAGAAAATTGGACATATTACTACCTGAGGACCAGCTATACCACTCCTGGGTATATATCCAGAAGATGCTCTAACACATAACAAGGACCTATGCTCCACTATGTTCATAGCAGCCTTATTTATAATAGCCAGAAACTGGATAAGAACCCAGATCCCTTCAACAGAGGAATGGTATACAAAAAATGTGGTACATTTATACAATGGAATATTACTCAGCTATTAAAAACAATGAATTTGATAAATTCTTATATAAATGGATGGAACTAGAAAATATCATCCTGAGTGAAGTAACCCAATCACAAAAGAAAATACATGGTATTCACTCACTGATTATTGGATTTTAGCCCAGAAGCCTGAAATACCCAAGATTCAACTCACAGACCACATAAAGCTCATGAAGAATGATTACCAAGTAGTGGGGGCTTCAGTCCTTCTTAGAAGGAGTAACAAAATACTCAAGGGTGCAAATATGGAGACACAGTGCAGGACAGAAACCGAAGGAGAGACAGACCATTCCACCTGGATATCCATCCTATGTGCAGTCACCAAAGGTAGAGGTTGATGTGGATGTCAGGATGTACATGCTGACAGGAGCCTGATATAGCTGTCTCCTTAGAAGACTGCAAGAGTCTGACATACTCACAGGCAGAAGCTCACAGCTAACCATTAAACTGATCATGGGGTTCCAATGGAGAAGATAGAGTGAAGGCTGAAGGAGTTGAGAGGATTCGCGACACCATGAGGAAAGCAACAATCCCAACCAACCAGAGCCCCCAGGGTCTAAACCACCAGCGCTTAGGAAGGGACCCATGGCTCCAGCTATATATGCAAGGGAGCTATATATATAAGTGGGAGAAGAGATCCTTGGTCCATGAAGGCTGGACATGGGGGGGGATATTCGAGGGTGGGGAGGTGAGGTACGGGGGATGGGTGGGTGGGGGGGTACACCAATGTGGAGGCAGGAGGATGGGGGAAGGGATAGTGAGTTCCTGGGAGGGAGGGGGGAAATGGGGTAAGGGGAGAATATCTGAAATGTAAAAAAAAAAATTTCCAATTAAAAAAAAAAAAGAAAGAAAGAAAGAGAGAGAGAGAGAGAGGAGAGAGAGAGAGAGAGAGAAAGAAAAGAGAAAGAGAAAGAGAGAGAGAGGGAGGGAGGGAGGGAGGGAGGGAGGGAGGGAAGGAGGGAGGGAGGGAGGGAGGGAAGAAGGAGGGAAAATACAAATAAAAACCTCAAACTATGTAATATATTCTATAGTTTTTCTAAAGTTGGAACTATATTGTATTTAGTACTTTACAACCAACACTTCTCACCTAACAATATACGCAGGGTTCTTCCTGCACTGTTATTCATCTGCATTGTGGTTTTTAATGAAGGTACAGTATTTCTTTCTCTTAGAGTATTTCATGGTTCTGGTTCTTGCTGTACCATAACCCGATAGAAGGTGTCTTGTGGCCAGACTACAGATCAGAGCAGAAGAGGCTAAACCCACTCTTAAAACACATGAATCCATGTATGAAGGTGGAGCCCTTGGGCTGGGGAGATACTGTGTGGTACAGAGCTTGCTGTGCAAGCCTGAGGACCCAGGTTTGGATGAACAACCACATAAAAGCTGGGTGTGTGGTTGCACACCTGTAACTTCAGTGCTGTGGAGGAGGGAGAGGACAGGAAGATCTCCAGAGCTCACTGGTCACCCAGTCTAGCAAAATTGGAGAGTTGCAGGTTCTGTGAGAGACCTTGTCTCCAACATAAGGTGGACTGTAACTGAAGGCATCCGGCATCCATACCTCTAGCCTGTGAACATGAGTACTCATGCCCTATATACCGTGCACCCACCCCAGAACCATTTTTTGTATATATGTGTATGTGCGGTGCAGTCGTGTGTTAGGCGCACACTTGTATGCATGAGCCTGTGGAGGCCTGAGGTTGTGTTGGGTGTCCTCCTTGATCCGTTCTCTACCTTATACTTTGAGGCAGGGTTTCTCACTGTTCCCAGAGCTTGCTATTTTGGCTGGTCTGGCTAGTATCTTACCCTGGCAATGCTCTCCTGTATACTGGGATTGCAAGTGGTCAGCACACCCTGCATGGCTGCTGGAGCTCCAAATTTCAGTCCTTGTGTGGCAAGTGTTCATCTCCCTCAGCCAACTTCCTAGCTTCCTTCACTTTTTATATCCTTCACTTCTTCTTTGTTTTATGGGTGTGAGGAGGGTAGACAGTGCATGTGTGGAGGTCAGAAGACAACTTGTGGGAATGGTTCACCCTTCCACTAAGGTTTGGTAGCAGGAGCTTTTTACCAGCCAAGTGATCTTGCCAGCCTCCTCTCCCTCCTCCTTCTCTTCTTCTCTCTCTTTCTTTCTTCCTTCTTCTTTCTTTCTTTCTTTCTTTCTTTCTTTCTTTCTTTCTTTCTTTCTTTGGTTTTTGGGTGTTTTGTTTTGTTTTGAGACAAGGTTTCTTGTGTAGCCCTGGCTGTCCTGAAACTCACTCTGTAGACCAGGCTGGCCTCGAACTCAGAAATCCGCCTGCCTCTGCCTCCCAAGTGCTGGGATTAAAGGCATGCAGCCACCACTGCCTGCCAGCTTCATTTTAAATGTATCCTTGTAGCTGTGCATATGCCTTTAACACCTCTACAACAACTTTCTGCTCCCCCATGACAAAAGTCTGCTTGATCTTGTCACAGATGTGGTTAGTGTGCAAGGACGTTGCTGACCCTGCAGGCATGTGCTTCCCACATAATAAATCTACTTGAGGACCTCAGATCTCACAGTGTAACGTGAGAGACAAAATTAGCAAGGAAACTAAAGGAGGAGAGATTACTTTTGGCTCATGGTCTCTTGGTCCTGTTGGTTCTCGCTGTGGTGAGGCAGAACATCTTGGTGGAGCAAACTGTTCACCGAATGATGGCCAGAAGGTAGAGAGAAAGTTTCCTTTACAGCAAAGCCCTTCCCAAACTCTCTGTTCTCATCAGTGATGTCCCAGAAGCCCAGTTTCTGAGGTTCAGTGGCATGGTGTCAAAGTCAAGGCTACCATTGCTATGATGTAACACCATGATCAAAAGCAACCCAAGGAGGAAAGTGTTTATTCAGCTTACCCTTCCACATCACAGTTCATCAAAAGAAGTCAGGACAGAAACTCAAGCAAGGCAGGAACCTGAAGGCAGGAACTGATGCAGAGGCCACAGAGGGGTGTTGTTTACTGGCTTGCTCCTCATGGCTAGCTCAGCCTGCTTTCTTATAGAATCCAGGGCCACCAGCCCAGGAATGACACTACTCACTATGAGCTGGCCCTCCCACATCAATCACTAATTAGGAAAACTTATAGCTGAATCTCATGGAGGCATTTCCTCAACAGAGGCTCCTTCCTTCAGATGACTCCAGCTTGTGTCAAGTTGACATAAGACTAGCTGGCACACATGTCAAATACTATACTATGTTGAACGCCTCTACACACCATCTCCAATAGGGAACGAAAGAAACAAAATCCCAATGTTATTTATACAGAGCCTACTGACTCCACCCCCAGTCTCCACTGTGTTATTACATTTTTTATGAACATCTACACTGTTCTCGTCTTTGCTTTGCATGCTTCTTGCCCTTTGTGTTAATGTCAGTTCTTCCCCAGGGCCTCTCTGCGATACATTGGTTTCACACTGAGTTGTCTAGTTCTCCATCATTACCAACAGCCAGAACGTGAACCTCAGCTCACAATGTCAAGCTGACAAGCTGAGGTGGGGGTGCACGAGAGCACCTCTTCCCACACCTCGGCACCGTGTGGGCTCAGGAGCTGGAGACATGATACCACACCAATTCCGTTCCCTCTCCAGTCACACATGTGAGATACATGGGAATGAGTGGATGTGAGTTCGATTTACTAAATTCCGGAATGCAAAGGGCCTCACTTCTGACTCCTTAAAAGGAGCTCTGGAACCTATCAAAAAGTGCAAGACTTTCTTTTGGCTCCACCTCAAGCCCACTGCCTGTCTGAACACAGTTAAATCTTGCAGAAATAGCAGCATGTAGTACTGTTCCCTTGGCATGTAATTATCAGAACATGTTGTAGGCTGCCCATCAATCACATGGGAAGATGGCAAGGCGGCTGCGGCAGCTGTGAGTCCTGTGGTCACTGGGTGGGGGCTGGGAGAGTGGGTTTTAGGGTGGAGGTGGCAATTAGTTCCTAATTAAAAATTTCCAAATTAAAAGGTCAATTGTCATAGGAAAATCCTACTCTATGTTATGCAGAAATTAAGAATGCTGCTGCCGGGCAGTGGTGGCGCACGCCTTTAATCCCAGCACTTGGAGGCAGAGGCAGGCGGATTTCTGAGTTCGAGGCCAGCCTGGTCTACAGAGTGAGTTCCAGAACAGCCCGGGCTACACAGAGAAACCCTGTCTCAAAAAGCCAAAAAAAAAAAAAAAAAAAAAGAATGCTGCTGAGGGGCTGCATACACAGCCCAGTGGTTAAGAGCACTTCCCACTTCTCAGCACCCACGGAAGGTGGCTCGCAATCACCTGTAACTCCAGCTCCAGGGGACCCAACAACTTATTCTTGCTTCTGTGGGTACCCCCCAAAAAATACATACAAAAAACATACAAAAAATAAAATAAACGCTTAAAATGCTCTGAAAACAGCAGGCACGAGTACTTTGTTCAGGTTAAGTAGCATCTCTTCTGTCCTGGGCTCTCAGGCTCCGGCTCGCACTTCTATGGCAGCTCATTGCAGGGGTCTGGGGTGTATGCCCAGGCTACATAACATATAAACCTAAAAGTAGACCCTATTTTACTGTGAAGTCAGAATAAGAAAAAGGACAGGTTTCAACGAAAATTTGGGTTTCCTCTTTTCTTTATCAGCATATATTAAGTTTATAAAATAATGTTTCCTTATGACATTTTATACACATATATAACACGCTTGGATCATATTCACCCCATTATTTCTCTCTAGTTTCCACCTGGCCTCCTCCTCTTCCCAAATAGTCCTCTCCTTAAAAACATTTTCTTTTCAGCCATGTGGTGGTAGCATATGCCTTTAATCTCAGCACTCGGTAGGCAGAGGCAGGCAGATCTCTTGGTTCAATGTCAGCCTGGTCTACAGAGTGAGGACAGCCAGGGCTACACAAGAAACCCTGTCTCAAAAGAAAAAAAAAATCATTTTTAATCATACATGTTTCATCTGCATGTCTGTGTGAGAAACAAAACCCAGGTCCTCAACAAATGATTTTAAGGCTGGGCCATCTTCCCAGGAGGGGATAGGGAGATAGACTCCTGGGAAGATGGCTCAGCGGTTAAGAGCACACACTGCTCTTGAAGAAGTATGAGTTTGGTTCCCAGCACACACATCATGCAGCTCAAAACCGCCTATACTTCCAACTCCAGGAGGTTCAAAGCCCTCTTCTGGACTCCTCAGTACACACACACACACACACACACACACACACACACACATACACACACACACACACACACACACACACCGCGCGCGCATGCACGCACGGACGCACGCCTCAGCTCAGCAACAGTCAGCACTCATGGAGGCCCATTTCCAGGGGCAGGAAACTATGTTACACTATCCCTTCCACATGGCCAGATAACACTCGGCATGTCCCAAACGTGGTAACTTATGACAAGATTAAATGCTCTTTCAGTCTGTGTGGGTCAGGATTATGGGATAGCATTCCTGAGAATCTAAGTCTCTCAGGAGGTCTTCCTGCAGGCCATTAGCTGGGTCTGCAGAAGACCTGAGTAGTTGACAGCCCTGATCTAGACTCATGCATTTGGTTACTGTTAGTTTCAGAAAAGCCAATTCCAAAATCATTGTCATGGGCCTCTAAGGAATTAACTTACAACACTGCAGCTAGCTTTTTCCACTATTTGGAAATTATTTTTTGTTTGGTTTATAGATTCCAGTAGGCTAGCTGATAGCTCTACCCATCTTGGCTGCTAGAGCAGGAGTTTCAGTGTTCTTGACCTACTCTGGAATAATATGTCAATTTGATGGCCTAAGTGAGTGATCTGGGGATGGCCCATTCCAAATTCCTTTTCCATTGTGTGAGGCTGGGGATGCTGAGGCAGGAAGAGTAGCTCCTGTCACAAGTGCTGTGGGACATGGGGAACCAATATTTCTCCACTTTCTATACTTCCATACAGACCATGTTTGTTTCTTGTGGGAACAAAGTCCTAGAAGGAAGCAAACAGAAGCCAATACAGCTGAGAGGTCTGGCTATAACGTCTACCCTCCTGTGCTCTCTTAAGTCTGAAGCATTCTATTGTTGGAAAAGAAAAGATGTGTTTTCATTTTATTAATATTTCTTGGAAGAAGGCTTGCTACATGGGCCAAGCTAGGCTGACCTTGTAAGCCTGTCTTAATGTCAAGTGCTGAGGTGACAGGCATGTGCCACCACACCTGGCTTGCAATGTTTACCTCTTGAAACAAAGATGATCGTGACTAATATGCCCAGACATTGGGGTGTGTCTCCCTAACCCTGTTTCCTTTATTGAAACCACATCAGCCTTTTGTGGAATCATCTAAATATTATGAGTTCATTTTTCGGTCTTAAGAATTTGACACCTAGAAAACCAACCCCCTCAGATTTCCAGTTGTGTTCCTAACCTTGCTGTCCTCAACATGTAGCAGTCATCTGTCTCATGGCAACATCCAACAGCTTTAGGATGAACTAATAAATCTTCTGAGTATAACTTAGATAGTTTCCCCAAAGCTTGTTTGGCACATGATCTTGCCCACAGGAAGACTGCTTTGATATGTTCTGCCTGCCCAGGTTAGCCCCTATGTGTAGGCTTTTCCTAGTCAGGAGAGCTTGTGCCCATTATGTCTTTCCTCTCCCAAATAATTCATGAAAACAGGGAGGGGACTCCCAGTCCTCCAAGAGGCCCTTTTATCCCTAAACTATTGTTTCTCGACTGTAAGCAACTTCCTCCTGTATCACCCGGTCCCCATCCAACCATGATGACTCCACTTCTACAACAGTCTTTTGTGTGGAACTTTGTGAAAGGCTTTTTGAAAATCTAAATAGACACCATTCACGAGTTTCTTCCATGAGCACATGTGCCTCCCAAAGGGCTCTAACAGCTCTGTGTGGCTCAGCACTCTCTCACTGACAGCATACATCCACTCCTCCATCCTTTCGGAGATCACTCTGGGAAGCCAGCGAAGCCTTCCCTCCCTCCCTCCCTCCCTCCCTCCCTCCCTCCCTCCCTCCCCCTCTCCCTCCCTCCCTCCTTCTCTCCCTCCCTCCCTCCTTTCCTTCCTTGTTTATCTGCCCAATCCCTCAGATACTACAGGACTCTAAAGAGTTAAAATCATATAACATAGTTAGCAAGTTGAGGTCAGAAACAGAAATATTGATTCATGTGTGGTAAATACGGGCAGGAAAAAAAGAAGTTCTGTGAAAAGCGTGGGCAGTTGGTGGTTAAGGATTAAAACTCTGGAGTGTTCTAGATATTTCAGAAATGTGTACTGTTGTTGATTTCCCTCCTCTCTTTAAAAAGGTGTGTGTGTGTGTGTGTGTGTGTGTGTGTGTGCACCTCAGTTTGTGTGTATGAACACAGATGTTTGCTCGGTTGTACCATGGTGCAGGGTACAGACAGAAACTGTGTGGAGTTGGTTCTCTCCTTCCTTGGTAGGCCCTGGGGATCTGTTTTGTGGAGCAAAAGCTTTTACCCACAGTCATCCCACCACCTGCCCGTTTTCCTTTTCTGCAAATCCTCTTTTCCTAGCTCTCCTCCACACCGTGCCTGGGTAGGTAGGCTTTCTCTGCATCTTGTTTGTTTAAAGACAGAGTCTCATGTAGCCCAGGCTGGCCTCAAACTCACTGTGGAGTTCAATGACCTTGAGCTTCCCATCTTACTTTTACCTCCCAAGAGCAAAGCTCACAGGCAGGTGCCACCACAGACTTAGGCTGGGGTTGAACTCAGGCCTCAGTGTATTCTAGGCACTGCTCTGACACCTGAGTCACATCCTAACCCTGGAGCTTTCTGGGTTTGCCAATTTAATGTGTTTTTGTTCCCAGTCTTATCCTTTTTTGGTTTTTATTGTTGTTGTTGTTGGTGGTGGTGGTGGTGGTTTTTTTTTTTCCAAGACAAGGTTTCTCTGTGTAGCCCTGCCTGTCCTGGAACTCAATGTGTAGACCAGGCTGGCCTTGAACTCATAAATCTGCCTGCCTCTGCCTATTGAGCACTGGAATTAAAGCCCTGTGCCACCACTGCCAAGATTCCCACCTTAGTTTTCCCTGCCCCTTTTATGTGGTAGCTTCAACAACTGTATCCGTGTCTTTCTCAACTAGCTCTATCTTTTTAAAATTAAAAGTGGATATCGTTTCTTGGGTGTTTCTAGTGATTTGACTGATTTTTTCCTAATTATTAATGGACTTTTCCCCTCCATGTTTATGCGTCTCATGTCATAAGGGTCCTTAGAAGGGGACTGGTAGGACCCTGGTCTCTCCACTGTTTCCTAGCTGAGGAGGTAAGCAGTTACTTGCTTTGGCATATCTGTCTCACATACTCCCACAGAACTCAGCACAGATGCAGAGAAGTACCTGGCACTTGCTCTCTGAGCCGATACTCACCCTCCTGACGGACATTGCACATTGGAGAGGTCCTGCACACCACACATGATTGTCTTAGTTAGGGTTCACTGCTGTGAACAGATACCATGACCAAACTCTTAGAAGGACAACATTTAATTGGGGCTGGCTTACAGGTTCAGAGGTTCAGTCCATTATCACCCAGGCAAGCATGGTGCAGGAGGAGCTGAGAGTTCTACATCTTCATCTGAAGGCTGCTAGCAGAATACTGGCTTCCAAGAAGCTAGGAGAAGGGTCTTAAAGCCCACACCCACAGTGAAACACCTAATCCAACAAGGCCGCACCTACTCCAACAGGGCCACACCTTCTAATAGTGTCACTCCTGGGCTGAGCATATACAAACCATCACAAGGACTCAAAACAAATGGACCATCAGTAATAAGGTTAGGCCTTTGTATGTGACAAACCCCAGCATTTCACAGAATTTAAGGTGAAGCTGAAAAGTACAGGAACAGGCTGGAAACAGGTGCTACCAAGATCCAGAACCTTCCTTGATCTGTCTCTCCAAATGATGCATCTGCTTTGTTCTGAGTGTCTAATCCCCTGGCCCTACTCATACAGATATGCCTTCTGCTTCTGCATCTGTGTGGTAGAGAACACAAAGGTTTTTACATACTGCTCCAGCTACCCCTAGCTTGATTTTCTCTGGGGTTTACATGTAAAATACTGGTCTAGAGATGTAGCTCAGAGGTAGAGCATTTGCCTAGCATGTACAAGAACTTGGGTTCAATCCCTAACATTTCAAGAAAATGAAAACCAAAGAACTTCTAAATTCCTACTAGCCTAAGGATGAAACTCACTGGCCCAGCAATGATCAAGATAGACATACAGACTACATCAGTCTGCATCTCGGGTGCAGGGATGCAATGTGGGATTTTGTTATTTATTTGATGCTGGAGACAAGATGCAAGGTCTTACACTTGCTAGATAAGTGCTATAGCATTAAATGATACCCCAAACCCTGTGCTATGGTTTTTCAGGGATGGAGGTGGTTCTGTGGTTACAGATCTCTGGTATGGAAGCCCTGCAAGCTGAGTTTGGTCCCACATCCCATATAAAGATGAAAGGAGGAAACCCGTTCCACAGCATTGTCCATGGCACTCATGTATCCCTGTGCCTAATAATAGGTGGACTTTTATTTATATTTTATTTTAAAGCTTGGTTTCCAGGAGGTGCTGAGCTTTAGAAGGTGAGGTTCAGGCAGACTCTCCGTTCACAGGCAGTCTTGACAGGGATTGGGAAATGCCAGTCTCTCTGTCTCTCTTTCTGCTTCCTGTTCTGAAATGTCACAAATCCCTTTGTCAACTGCTACCACCATTGCTGTCTTCTGTCCTCACTACAGGCCCAGAGCAACGGGGCTGCCTCATCTTGTATCCGAACCTTCAAGACTGTGAGATAAATCAACCTCTTCTTCATACGCATCCTAGCTCAAGTATTTTGTGCGGCGCCTCATGGCACACACAGTGTGTGCACTGCGAGCCCTCACAACTCACGGCACACACAGTGTGTGCACTGTGAGCCCTCACAACTCACGGCACACACAGTGTGTGCACTGAGCCCTCACAACTCACGGCACACACAGTGTGTGCACTGAGCCCTCACAACTCAGTGCTGTCTTATTTTGCTTCCGTCAGATTTTCTTCCAGGGCTCATTTTTTTATAGTCTTTATTTGCACGTATTCTGCTTTTTAAAATTTTTTTCTGCTGCATTTAATCTATTAATCTCCTCTACTATATTTTTCACAGTAGGTATTGTAGTTTTTACATCTAGAAAGTCATTTCTTTTATAACTTCTATTTCACTACATTGTCATTTTCCCTTTAGATTTTAAGCATACAAAATATAGTTTTAAATAACTGTGTTAAAATATTTTTCTATTAATTCCACCTCTGTCTAACTTAATAAGTGTTATTTTTGGACTGTTTCTATTGATTTTTCCCTAATTTTTATTGTATTTTCCTGCATGCTTATATGCTTAGTAATTGTTTATTGGGTGTTTATAAAGGTTAAACTTGTCAACTTGATCGGATTTAGAATCTCCATGGAAACAAACCTCTGGGGATGTCCATGAAGGATTTTCTAGACTCGGTTAATGGAGGCAAGGAAAGCGTCCTGAACACCAGCAGCGCCATGCCACATGCTGACCTGGCCTGGGCAAGCGGGAGAACATGAGCTGAGCCAAGCACTCCTCTGTCTCTGCTTCCTCAGTGTGCGTGACCAGCTGTCTCAGTGTGCGTGACCATCCGCCTCACAGTCCAGCTGCCTTGACCCCCACCAGGAGACTATCCCTGGAGCCCTGAGCAAAATAAACCTTTCTCCTTCAGTCGTCTTTGTCAGGGTATTTTATGAAAGCCACAGGAAAGTGACTAATACACGATAAATGTGGCTAAGTTCCCTCCTCTCATGCTGGATGGTCTTCCATCCCTGCAGATGTCTGCCTGGCTTTCTATTGTGTGGAAGGTCACCATTCTCAAAGCCTCTTTAAAGCGTTGGTAGACGGGAGAAGCAGAGACTTTGAGAGCTGGCTTTCCCATGCTCCGAGGCAAGATTCTTTGAGTACTTGTGCTGTGAGGCACTGGGCTTCACATTCAGGGGTGATTTCCTGCTCTGACCTGGCAGTTTGCTCCTGCAGCCTCCGGAGGGTCTGCCACTAATGCCCAGAGCAGTGGCTAAGACTCAGGAGCTCTTCCCATCTGTAAAATGCTCTGCCTGCTCTTTCCTTGCCAGTTCCTGCATGTGAATTCAAAGTGGAGGTGCGCAGGCGCCACATGCCCCCCACTCTAAATGTACTGCGGAAGCTCTTCAGGCCGTAAACTAAGATAATTTCCTATATCTCCTCATGTGTACCCACCCCAGAAATTCCTGTCCTCTCCTCCTACTGTGCAATGTCTGATCGACATGGCTTTGTGAATTCCTCCATTTCAGATGGAAGAGTAACCCGATCACTGTCATTCCATCTTGGCCAGAAGTGGAGTCAATTGAAACAATGTGCAGTTACATACATGCTGGGCTCTTGCTATTGTTTTTAAATCAGTTTGAAATGTCATTCCCTTCCACCCTGTCTGACTGGCAAGATTATCTTCTCCCAAACTTTTCCAGGCTTCCTGCATCAGCATCTCTCCTGATGTGCCCTGGAAGAGCTTGGCTTTCTCACTAACTCTAAGTACAGTATGCAGACAGCACGGTGTGTTCATCTGGTATCTCCCAGCCCCACACAGCAGTAGAGATGCTTCAGCCCCTCAGGGTGTTTATGACACAAATGGCTCCTTGCATTTCACTGGACTATCTGAACTGCAACACATAGCTAAAACAGGGGCCGGGGGAGTCCTGCACACACGTGTTCCTAGCTACTGGAGACACAAAGGCAGACACATTGGTTGAACCCAGGAGATTGAGCTCAGCCTGGGTAAACTAATGAGAACTGAACCTCAAAACTGAATAAATATGGCCAGGCATGGTGGCACAGGCCTTTAATTCCATCACTCGGGAGTCAAAGGCAGGCAGAGCTCAAGCCTGATCTACAAAGCAAGCTCCAGGATAGCCAGAGCTACCCAGAGAAACTTTGTCTCTAAACAAAACAAACAAACAAATAAAGTGAGAAAAGGATGTATTGAAACACTACATAAAACACTGAGAAAGTGTCTAATAATCACCACTGCTGCTTCTGAGCATTCTGTATATAAAAGGTTACCCCCAAACTGGTCTAGAACTTAAATATTTCTCTGTTCTCAGGTTCTGACTTTGCTTTTCTGCAAAGTGTATCATCAGCAAAATCCTCAGCCACTAGACCAAGAGAAACATCAACAAAGAGGTTTTGTTAAAAGTGGGTGCTTAGAACCAGTGAGATGGCTCAGTGGGCACTTCCTGGCAAGATGACCTGAGTTTGATCCCCAGGACTCATAGTGGAAGGAGAGAAATCTTGCAGATTGTCCTCTGATACACAGACAAGCACATACACCACACACACACCACACAAATACACACACACATACACTACACACACAAATACACACACGCATACCATACACACATATACATGCACATACACACACACACATACACCATACACATACCACACAAATAGACACATATATGCACAAACATACACAATACACACAATATGCACATAGCACACACAAATATACATACGTTTGCTTGTAGTTTTCCTTTATCAGGGTTCCAGACTATTTGGACACAGACTATTTGCCGTTAGCTTTATATTGAAAATAGTCTTTTCAAATCTTTTTAGCACGTTACAGATTTTTGAAACAGTGCCAGTCATATTTATCATCATGCTTAGCAGAGATGAGGTATAAACTGTCAAGCAAACAGGCTCACACAGACAGAAACACACAAACAGATACATACACTCCTTGGATTTTGTCCTAAGTAACACACACACACACACACACACACACACACACACACAATATGTAAATAGGTTACTAGAACATGCTAATGGTCTAAAAATAATGCGTTTGTGCACATGTGCATAACCAGTGAGTACTAAGACTTCTCACCCCACTTGGGTAAGAATTACTCTGAACTTCTGCTGTGTACCTTTCCACATCTAACCTGTTGTTTTCTAATTTGTTAAAAGATGTGTTGTTTTTGTTGTTGCTGTTCTTTTTTTTTTTTTGGGGGGGGGCCTTGCCACATACCCCTGGTTGGTCTGGAATTCACAACGTAGCCTAGGCTGGCCTCAAACTTTCAGCCATCCTACTTTTGTCTCTTGAATGTTGGGGTTCAGGATGAGTTACCAGGCCTGGCTCTACTTTATGAACTGGGAGCTGTTTTCCCTTCCTTCTGTCCTTCCACCTCCCCTACTGTAATGGCCAAGGGAAGTAAGCATAACGAAATCCTTCCCAATTCCTCCCTCCCTTCATGAACTTTGATAAAGAACTCCTGGATACATAACGGCTAATGCAGTGAAGCCTTGCCCAGTGCTGGAATGCTTGTATGATGCTGAATGAAATTTTCTAAATTTGTTTTAAAAAGATATAAGGCATGAAAGGGTGGTACACACTTTTACTGTCAGCATTTGGGAGAGAAGAGATGGGCTGATCTCTGTCAATTTGAAGCTAGCCTAGTCTACATTGAGAGTTCCAGGTCAGCCAGGGCTAGACAGAGAGATCCTGTCTTGAAAGAAGAAAGAGAAAGAGAGGAGAGAGAGAGAGAGGAGAGAGAGAGAGAGAGAGAGAGAGAGAGAGAAGGAGGGAGGGAGGGAGTGCTAGGTGTGCGTAGGTGTCCATGGAGGCCAGAAGAGGGCGCTAGACCCTCTGGAGCTGGACTTAAAGGTGGGTGTGAGTTGCCTGAACTGGGTCCCCAGGGGACGGAACTCAGGTTGTCTGGAAAGCAGCCCTTATAAACACTGAGCCTCCACTTCAGTACCACATCTCTCCTCTGTGTAAGGTGAACTCTGCCATGATACGAATGACAATCAGAGTGTCATGGAACAGGAAGAGACCACAGAAGGAGCCCCAGATGCAATGTTCTGCCTCATTCTAAAAAGACACTGTAAGGAAAAGCAATGGCACCTGGGAACTTTACCCCCTAAGAATAAACACCTCAGCGGTCTGACATCTTGAACATTTCCAGCAGGCCATTCAAGGCAAGGATGACTGCTTTCCCTAGTTTTATCTCATTCATTTTCCTTTGATTTTATACTCACATCATAAGCCAGGTGGCAGCTGACTTCTTGCCCTTCTTTTTAAATGAAAATATGCTTTGAAGCAGTGTACCTTAGGCTAATAAAAAATTAACGTGGGCCAGTGAGGTAGTTCAGCAGATAAAGATCTACCACCAAGACTGATCCCGGATGCCCAGGATCCAGAGGGTAGTGGAAGAGAACTGTTCCTGAACATTGACCTCTGACCTCTACATGTGCCCCGTGGCTTCCACACGTTCTCCTCTCCTCACTCTCTTTCTCATGCACACACACAGACACACAGACACACTAAAGAAATATAATTAAAAACTAACATTCTGGTCTTTTTTTTTTTTTTTTTTTTAAGAAAAAAATACAGTGAGATCCACACTGGCATCTGGCAAAGAACGTCTTAGTGCTTGGTGGAGCTTATTAGTGATAATATGTTTGGAATCAATTATCATAACTAAACAATAAACAGTATTTGATGCCAGAGATGTGACTCAGCTGATGGAGTGCTTGCCTAGCACACACAAAGCCTGGGTTTCAGGGCCAATGTCTCATACACGGCATGGTGACATAATCCTAGAATTCCGGAGGTGGAGGAGCAGGATCAGAAGTTCAAGGTCACCCTTGGCTGCATAGCTAGTTTGAGGCTACTTCAGTCTGGGCTACATGAAATCTTGCTCTTAAAAATAACAATCAAGGGCCAGTGACCTAATCAGTAGTTAAGAGCACTTGTTTCTCTTACAGAGCATCTGGTTTCCTAGCATCCATATGACAACAGTCTATATCTCCAGCTCCAGAGGATCCAGTGTCTTCTTCTGCCCTCCATGAGGTGCCATATACACAGGTTCCCACACACACATGCAGGCACACAACACTTATTACACACCATATACACATGTTCCCATAGACACACGCAGGCACACAACACTTATACACATAAACTAAACAATCAGTATTTTAAAATCAGTATTTTTATTTGAAAACAAGGTATCATATAAAATTTTTTCTTATTCCACTATGTTCTGGAAATGACACATACCCCAGTCCCTCTCAGACTTGGCACTACTGATACTCTCTAGTTTAAGAAGTGCCCTGTGTACTGGAGGCGGCTCAGAGGAATTGCTGGTGCCAGTCTGCTAAATGTGAGAACACCTTGCTCTTCCAAGTTGTTTGTGTAAGAAACATCTCCAGATGTGGCGTAATATCCCTGGGCAGAAGATAGGTGAGGATAACATATCAGTTGGAAATTCCTCTCCCACATCCACATAGATACAATGTGAAAATTCATAACAAGCAACAACAAGTAAAAGAAATTTTAAAAAGACAAGCCAATCCACTGATGCACCATTACTAAACCAAGACTCAAAGAAGAGAATCCTTAAACAAGGAAGGAAAATGTCTCATTATCTCAATGCTATTAACTATAGTGAATAATTGTGTAATAAAAAATACTTGCTTTTAAATAATCCTGTATTAATTTTCCTTATGCAGCTATTTATATACTTCAACTTAAAAAAAAAAAAAAAAGCCATCTATGGGGCTAGAGAGATGGCTCAGTGCTTAAGGACACTTGCTGCTCTTGCAGAGGACCAGGTTTGGTTCCCGACACCAACATGGTGGGCGGCTTGTGATTGCCTGGAATTCCAGTTCCTGGTTGTCTGACGCCCTCTTTTGGTGTCTGCAGGCACCAGGCACACATGTTATGCTCATGCATACATTTTGGCAAATATTCATACATGTAAAATAAAAATTAAAAACTAGAAAACTAACAACTAGCCAATATGATGGCACACTACATACATTTAAAATCCCAGCACTCAGGAAGCAGAGGCAGGTGGACCTCTGTGAGTTTGAGGCCTGTGTAATGAGGCCCCGTCTTCAAAAGAAAGAAAGAAAAGGAAGATTGGCACCAGAGTTCTAGCCATTAAAGTGCATTGTATCTAAACACCTTCAAAGTAAGCCCTTTTGAAATCCCTGTCTTCCCAGTCATATGGAGCGCTTGCTCACTGAGCCGCAGACAATCACTCTGGCTGTGCAGGCGAGGAGTTACCTAATCTTGGGCAAGTTGTTTCCCCACTCAAGGCCTCAGGTTCATCTTCCAGATTGAAGTACTTGTATCTGCTTCTGCCTGAGAAGTTCTAGGAACTTCTTAGTTGTCAGAGTTGTAAAAGTTACTCCAAGTGCTCAGAGCAGTGAGTATCACTCAGGGACCGCCTAGTGCATGTCGACACTTAGTAACATTTGCCAGTGTGTGGCCGTCTTTTAACACTTTCCTCTCACACACTATTTTTGGGTAATTCATTCTGCTAAATGATACTTAGCAAAGTACACTAAGTTCTGGATAATCTTGTACAGTACACAATCAAGGGTACATAGCTGCCTGGCTATTGTATTAGACTAACAATCTCTGCTAATATAAATGGGAAGTCCATGATTTGTGACAAAAGAGCAACAATAACTTCTCAAAATACATTATTTCTCTGGAGACAGGTTCTTACTGTGTAGCTTTGGCTACCCTGGAACTCACTATATAGATCAGAGTAGCCTCAAAATTAAACATCCACCTGCCTCTGCCTCCTGAGTGCTGGGATTAAAGGCATGTGTTATTATGCCTGGCTCAAAATATGTTTTCAAAATTTCTCCCCAAGTTATAAATACATCTTTTAGTCTAGATATGGTAGTACATGCCTGTAATCTCAGCCTTTGGGAACAGGGGCTGGAGGGTAAGGAGGCCATATTTGGCTACACAGCAAGTCTGAAGCCAGCTTGACTTACGTTAGGCTCTGTTTCAAAAACCAAAAGAAAATAAGCTCTTTTCAATTGATGATTGAGGTAGTAAGTATTTTTTCTATGTGAATTCTAACAACAGTAAAGTCTACATTGACAGCATGTACTCTCTACCAGCGACTAGCTTAAGGAAGTTATTAAATCCTCAGCCAAGACACAGACACAGATCTAGTGCTTAAAGGCTTGTTCTCATGTGTTTCCTTCACATTTTTTAACACTAATGTCATCATTCTCATTATTACTGTGAACTTGCTAATAATATCTCAGTTTGGTGATTGATTAGTAATTGAAATAGTTTTCATTTGCATCAGAGTTAGCAACATATACTCTTTCTAAAAGAACGTGTATGGAATTTGAAGACAATGATTTAAAGGGTGTGAGTGAGATCAGGGAAAGGCTGGAACGGGGAACCTGCAATACTGTTCACCTGTGGAGACACTATTCAGACAGGCAGATATACGGAGCCAGGCAGTCAAAAGGCAAAAGCATCTAGGTGAGAGTTCAAAGCTATAAATAACTCCATCAAAGAAAGAAGAAGCCTGGATGTGCTGACATATGCATGTATCTGAGATGGGGAGGACACAGAGGATCAGAGTCTGGTTACCCTTGTTGACATGGCAAGTTTGAGGCTTGCCTAGGCTACTTAAGACCCTGTCTCAAATAAAACCAAACCAAACCAACGAAGCAGGTAAGAAAGTGTATGGAATTTTGTCTCCAGTAACTTCTGGAATGGTCTGGAGAAAATGTGACTCCTGGCTTCTCGCTCAGTGGGAGGAAGAGAGCAGAAAATATGGATGTGATGTCACAGGTACCTGAAGGATCCCACCTGTCTGACTCAGACACAGATGAGAAAGCAGCATGGCTGCTCACTGAAGCTCTGTGGAGAACGAAGGGGAGGACCACAGCACAGGACAAGGCAGGTCCACTGAAGGACTACGGGGAGACTCCAGGGGAAGGAAGCGCTTTCATGCTCAGGACAAGACAGACAGGCTGGTCCTGAGTTCACTATATAGGGGAGGTTGGGCTTGAACCCTTGACGCTCCAGCTTCCACCTCCTGCATGCAGGCAACACAAGTACACACCACCAAGCCCCACTGTGTGCTGGGCATAATTGTCAAGTTCAAGAGGATTTATGAATTATTTAGCAAAGAACTAAAAATACCCATAATAATGATAGACAGTCAGCTGGAGGAGAGAATGCAGTCAGTAAAAGGAAGTCCATGAAATGATTACTGAGGGTGGCAAAATGGCTCAGTGGCTAATGGTGCTTGTAGCACTAGCCAGACAGCATCAGTTCAAATCCCCAGAACCTACGTAAAAGCCAGACAATTCTCTGACTTCCAACATGACCCTGACTCAAGAAAACAAATACAGAGGGAAAAAAGAAGAAACAGAAAGAACTAATGTAAGACAGATCATTTGAAGTTATGAAGCCTTGTGAGCAACAAAGAAAACTAAATGGAAAAGGTCAAGCAAAGTAAGCCAGGCATGGCGCTCAGATCCTTGATCCCAACATCTAAAAGACCAAGGCCAGAGGATGCAAATCACAACTAGCTTGGTTTATATAATGAGTCTCTCTTTCTCTCTCTCTCTCTCATACACACACACACACACACACACACACACACTCTCTCTCTCTCTTTCTCACACATACACACAAAGAATACTAAGGAACTTCTGAGATACTGCCAAGCCAACCAATATATACATTATGAGTCTTCCAAACTAAAAAGGAAATGAGAAAGGAGCACAGACCTTACAAGAAGAAATTTTCACCGTAAACTTCCCAAATTTGATAACAGAAATGAACACATAAACTCAAGAAGCTCAATAAACCTGAAGATAAATTCATATTATAATCAAACCATGTCAGGATATGGGTGGCTCAAACTAGAACCCCAGCACCCAGATGACTGAGACAGGAGGATTGCTGTAAGTCCCAGAGCAGCCTGGACAAAAGCATGACAATACAAATTAAACTGCCTAAAGTTGCAGATGAAGCATATCCTCCAGACAGCAAAGAAAACAAGAAGCCGGTTTGCAGGAGAGCCTTCTCAGGTTAATGGTTCTTTCTTCTAGTTTTTGCTGTGATAGTTTGCCTGTGTGTGAGTGGCATGGAATCAGATCCACACACAACTGTGGAGGTCAGAGGACAACTTTGCACAGTCCATTCTCTCCTCCTACCTGTAAGTGGGTTCTGGGGACCAAACTCACATTAACAGACTTTGGCCCTATCAGTCGAATTCTTAGCAGAAACAGTGTAGCTGGGAGAAAGGAGAGTGACATATAAAAAAATCGGAAAAAGGAAAAAGACAAGAATTCTGTATCAGGCAAATTGCTCTTTGAAATGAAGGAGAAATTAATACTTTCCTAGAGAAACAAATGCTGGGAGAAACATTTGCCACCAAATCAGACCAGAGTTTCATCGCTGGGACCTCGTGGTGGGAAGAGAACCAGTTCCCACTAAAGTTGTCTTCTTACCTCCACATATATGCCCAGATACACATGTGCACGTGTGCATGTACACATCCAGTAAATAAATAAAATGTCAAAACCTAAAAAGCAGAGGACGTTCACCCCTGTTAGACTTGCTCTTTAAGAGTCTGGAGACATGGTTCTTCCTGTACTCACATCCCATGGCTCACAACCTGCTATAATTCCAGCACCAGGAAAGCAAATCCCCGTTTTTGTCCTCCATAGACATCTGCATACACATGGGCATACTCACCCACAGATATATAGATAAAGATGAAAAGGTTTGTTTGTTTGTCAGATGCTACATGGCATTGCTGGGCTTGGCAGCACTCCAGCACTCAGGAGGCTGAGGTAGGCGGATCTATAAGTTTCAGGACAGCCTGGTCTATAGCTAATTCCAGGAGCCAGAGCTACACAGAGAAACTGTGTCTTCCCCAAACCCCAGGACACACGCACATGCACGCACGCACGTATATAAACACACATACACCACTTGCATACATGTACATACCACACACACCACACATGCACATACACACACATACATACATACATACACATACACACCTCATGCACACACACATACATACCTATCACACATACCACACGTGCACATGCACACATATATATACCATACACATCACACATGCACCTACACACACACACGCTCACCCACACACACCCTCACACATGGACACACACACACCACATGCACACATGCACATACCAAACACATCACACATGCACACACACACACACACACACACACTCAGATGTTAAGTGGCATCACAGGAATGTAAATGCAAAGCTTTGGGTCCTATGTAAGAACACAAATTTAAGTTGGGAACTTCCCAATCCCTCAAGCTCAGGGTGGATCTAAGCTGTTGTTAAAGTGCTGTCAAGGCTGCTCAGGTCACTGTGTGGAAAGAGGTGGCTCAGAGCTTGAGAACACATGCTGCTGGAGCAGAGGCCCTGGTTTCTCTCTCCAGCTCTCACACAGTGGCGCACCGCCATCTGTAACACTAGGTCCATTTTCTGACTTTTGTAGATACCTGTGCACATGCATGTGCTGCACGTGTTCAGGTCACACATGTACACGTAGAATGAATGAATGAGTAAATAGATTAATCTTTAAAGCATTGTTAATGTGCTGATGAGTAAGTTCTAACTCCTAGTGTTCTGTAAATTAAAAAAAAAAAAGCTGTTGGGAGAGCAATTTGACTCTAATTGACAACTGCTGAACGCCTTTGCTCTCCTGAAGGCTTCAAATAAAAGACCACTTAGTCAAACAGCCAGTGAGACTCCCCTTGGACCATGACAGCCACTCTGAACATGCCATAGATGCCTTGATCTCCATAAGGATCTCAGCTGATTGCTGTGGCATGGTATGCACAGACAGATTTGCAGGCAGAACATCCATAATCTTAAGTAAACCTTTACAAGAAAGAGTAATTAAAATAAAAGAACATAGTCAGGTGTGGTGGTGCATGCCTTTAAGCCAGCATTCAGGAGGATCTCTGAGTCTGAAGCAAGATTGGTCTATAGAGTGAGTTCAAGGACCGCTAGGGCTACACAGTGAGACTCTGACTTTAAAAAAGTGTGTGTGTGTGTGTGTGTGGTGTGTGTGTGTGTGTTCTAGGAGGTCCAATCCAGAAAGTAAACCTCTGTCAGGGATCCCTGGGTCTGGCTGCTGTGCACAAACTCTCTTGGGTTGTTTAGATATACATATGGAGAAAGAAAGAAACAAACAGAGACAGAGAAGGAGGCCTTTTGTTACAAAGGAAAATAACCAATGAACATAATTCTCATTAGAAGACTGCTAACTTACTATACAGTAGCAGGGTACAAAAATTCAAAGACATGCCTGAAGAAGCTATAAAGAACTGCCAGTGAAAACTCAAGAACTACAACCACAAGGCACCTAGGGACGCCAGCCTTGTAGCTGGGCATGACAGCATGCACCACTGCGATGAACAAATAAGTGATGGAGAGGTGGGAAAGAAAAGCGGAGCAAAGGGTGTACGAGGGAGAGAGGGGCTGGAGACAAGATGGCTGAAACATGTGAGTGAGAGGATCTCTCACTTCCCGGTGAGATCGGCGAGTTGCTGGGTTTTGTACAGCAGCCTGGAGCTTGTGCAAACACAGACTCAGCCCCTGAACCGCCATCCGGCTGCGGGATCCCCTGGCAAAGGTTTGCTTTCTGGGTTGGACCTCTTAGAAAGATCACAGTTGTCCACAATGCCACCAGAATTGGTGTCTGTGGTCCATGCTACTGCTCCAGGCCGCGATGAAGCCTGAGAATTTGCTCCATGCACCAACAATATTTTCAAATTATAAAGCATCAAGTCCAAGAACAGAACTAAGTTTAACATTTAAAATCAATTAACTCAGCTAGGTGGTGCTACCCGCCTTTAATCCCAGCACTCAGGGGGCTGAGGCAAGTGGATCTCTGAGTTCCAGGACAGCCAGAGCTGCAGAGAAACCACATCTTGGAAAAAACAAAAAGGAAAAAGAAAATCAATCAATTTGGGCTGGAGAAATGGCTCAGAAGTTAAAGGCCAGGCATCACCTTACTCTTTCAGAGGACCCAGGTTCAAGTACCAGCACCCACATGGTGGCTCAAGACCATTTCCAAGGGATCCCAAAGCCTTCTTCTAGCCTCCTCAGGCACTGGGCACACAAATGATAACCAGACATACCTATAAGCATTTAATGAGATAATAAAAAGTTAAAAATGCATCTATGTAACTAAAAACTCAGTTTAAAAATAGGCCAGGGATGGCAAGATGGTTCAGCAGTTAAGAGAAATTATTGTTCTTGCAAGACCCAAGTTCAGCACCCAGCACCCATGTTGGGCAGCTCACAACTACATGTCACTTCAGCTCCAGGAGACCCAATGCACAGGCCTCCACAAGCACCTACACACATATGCACACAAAAAGACACAAAATTAATTAAGAGTTAATCTTAAAAGAAAAGGAAAAAGACCCAAAGACTTTAACAGATACCGTACCAAAGATACATACATACTAAATAAACATATCAAGAGATCCATACCATATGCCATCTAGGAAATGCAAATTAAGATAACAATGAGATGTTAGTGCATGCTTACTACAAGGGCAATGTCCAGAATATTGACAGCACCAAGAACCAAGCAGGGTGGAGTCCCAGGAACTCCCTTCATTGCTGGTGGGAATGTGAAATGGTTCAGTAAAGACACTCTGAAAGTTTCTAAACATACATACTTTTAGCACATATGTCCTATATACAAACCCGTACACTTAAAATAAATACTCAAATTCAAATAAAAATTTTAAAAGATATTAAATGGAGATACCTTACTAAGTACTTTATTCAATGTTCCATAATTAGGAGGTCTTTCATTCAGAGAACACAAATTACTTCTCACTGTTATGGTTTGAAAATAAAATGCCCCCACTGGCTCAGGTTCTAACACTTGTTCATCAGCTAGTAGTACTGTTCTGAAAGGCTGTGGAGCCGTCAGGAGGAGCGGTCTAGATAGTGAGTACTTCATTAGGTATAACCTTCGAAATCTATATCTGGTCCTTGGCACCAGTGTTTTCCTCTTCTCCCTGTTCCACAGGGAAGTGATAACCTCTGGCCAGTCACATCTTGCCCCCACTAACTCAGATGAGCACTTTGCTGCGTCTTCCTTCCAAGATGGAATGAGACCATCTGAAACTATGAATCAAAATAGATAGTTCTGGGCTGGAGAGATGGCTCAGTGGTTAAAAGCACGGACTGCTCTTCCAGAGGTCCTGAGTTCATTCCCAGCAACCACATGCTGGCTCACAACCATGTGCAATGGGGTCTGATACCCTATTCTGGTGTGTCTGAAGAGAGCAATGGTGTACTCATATACATAAAATAAATAAATATCAAAATAAATAAATATTTCTTTCTGTGTTTCTGCCAAAAATTGTGATCACAGAGGCTAAAAACATATCTAATCCGGGAAACTAATATAAAAGAAGTGGAGCCATTGTTTCAGTTGGTCGTGTGACTCTTGGACCTTTGAGACTGGTTTGTGACAGGATCTGGACCAGTAGGCTGAAAAGCCCCACCAGGCTGGGCGAAGAGTTCAAGGGCAATGCTGTGGGAGTGCAGACCAGAAAGTCAATAGAAATACTGACAAGAAAGAGAGTGCAGGCGGTTTCCGATGGAAAGAAGGGCTCTACTGGGCACTGAGCCTCAGCCCAGCCCTATCACAATCTGCCAGATAATTAGTCTACATTTTGCCTGTGTCCTTAGAAATGGAGTGAAGCTGAATTCCCAAGTAATAAAGTAAGCAATCTGGCAGAGGAAATTCCAGGAAAGCATAGCATTTGGCCATAGCATTGGTTATCAGTGGCTGCTTTTAGTCACGTTTACTGGGAAGGACAAGTGGAGAAAGGTAGGAAAACACAAGGGTCAGAAAATAGTGCACTTAAAGTTGTGAGCAGTAAGTGTAATATCATGTGTATGAAAACGCCATAATAAAACACACTAGTTTATGCACTGTGGCAGTTTGGATGAGAAACAAAGGGGGAGAGAGAGACAGAGAGAGACACAGAGATTATTAGATCCATTAAACGAAAGTCATGTAGTTTTCAATGGAATAACAGGAAAAGTACCTTGAAGACATTCTAAGAATTAATAGGTGGCGCATGCCTTTAATCCCAGCACTTGGGAGGCAGAGGCAGGAGGATTTCTGAGTTCGAGGCCAGCCTGGTCTACAGAGTGAGTTCCAGAACAGCCAGGGCTATACAGAGAAACCCTGTCTCGAAAAACCAAAAAAAAAAAAAAAGAGGGCTCCAGAAACAGATGGCACCATCTATGTGGTACTGTTTTTGCAGGTGTGAAAAAATATAAGAGCTACAGAATTAATAGAAAACCCTAAGAGGGCATTGTGTGGTAGTGTTGGACTCCCTGCAGAGAGCCCCTGACAGGGCAGTGTGTGAACTTATAGGAGGCCTAAGATATGTTAGAGATGCTATAATGTTGGGGATGCCTGCTAAGAAAAGCTACAGGTACTGAAGGAAGTCAGCCCAAGAAAGGAGTTGTGTGGACTACAAATGGCAAGGCCAGGGAGGTGACATTGCCTCCCTGTTGAAGCTCAGATGATGCCATACCCGTGTAAATATCAGAGTCACATGTGTGTTTGTTAGCCTCAGTCACACTGGCTTCATCCCTCCTCACTATGTTCCCATCCCTCCCTTTTATAGTAGGAATGTTTACTCTATCTTACTGTATATTAAATGTATGTAACTTTCTTTTATTATTTGACAGGGAATCAAAACTTAAAGTCTGCTTTGTGCTTCTGGGCTTGATAGCACACCTTTGATTCCAGTACTTGGGAGGCAGAGGCAGGACTGTGAGTTTGAGGCCAGTCTGGTCTACATAGTGAGCTCCAGGAGAGCTAGTGAGGCACAAGCAGGCACATCTCTGTAAGTTCAAGGCCAGCCTAGTCTACAGAGTGAGTTCCAGGACAGCCAATGCTACACGGAGAAACTTTGTCTCAAAAAAAACAACCAGCCGGGCGGTGGTGGCGCACGCCTTTAATCCCAGCATTTGGGGAGGCAGAGGCAGGCGGATTTCTGAGTTTGAGGCCAGCCTGGCCTATAGAGTGAGTTCCAGGACAGCCAGGGCTACACAGAGAAACCCTGTCTCGAAAAACTTAAAAAAAAAAAAAAAAAACAACCAACCAAGAAACAAAAAAAGACACTGAGATTTTTAAAAGTTGGATTGGATACATTCTGCATTATGTGATGCCCATGAGTCTTGGGGGGTGGGGTCAGGGACAGATTTTTATGGCTTGAATCTGAAATATACACTCTGGTACACTTCATGTTTTGAATAGCAGACTTTGGCTGGAGATGTGGTTGAGGACTCTGGAGGTTTTAGGAACATGTTGGGTTCCACTGGAGATGAGACTTCATCCTCACAGCATCACATCTTGTCTGGGGATCCTCTCAGGGATCCTCTCAGGGAGTCTGGCACTGCCACTCAGTGCCTGGTCTCACAGGCTTTCCTCTGCAATCTTGGTAGACGCCTCCATGACTCTTTAGGGATGGAACCTAGCTGATGCAAGTACATGCCTGGGGCAGGCCTCTGGAGGCTATACCTGGTCCTTGCTTCCAACCTCGTTTACTGCTTCCGGGTCCACTGTGATGTGAACCTTTGCCACAGTTCCTGCAGCCATGAGCCTATGTGCTGTTCTGAGCCTTCCTGCCATTCAGGCTCCAATTCCCCAGCAGTTGTAGTGTGATCCATGGGGATCACAGCAGGTGGATTCTGGGAGGGGAAATAAGGCTGGGCAGCTGGGAGCTAAGACAGCTCAGGTGGTGGTAAGCATGGCAAGAACATGGTTGGGAGGCAGCTTCAGTGAGACAGCTCATTTTAATGGGGGGTGGAAACAAAGGTTATGTAAACCTTTGGGGGTGGGTTAGGGACTTTCAGGGTGAGTGTACATCATTGGTGGGGAGCCAGGATGTAGGGCAAGTGGGCTATGCTACCAGACAGGCATAAGAACTGAATGAGCTCAGACCCCAGGAATCTCTACCTGTCTCTGTACTTGCTCTGGAACATGTAACCATGACACGTCACTTCAGGGACCATGAGTAGTCAGTCACATAATGTAGCACCTGGAGTCCTTCCCCTTGCAAATAGAGCATTACTAACATCTCAAACTCAGCTAATAGAAAATAGCTACCCTATATTTCATCTCACATATAGTCACTGTCCACATAGAATAAAGCACACAAGTTATTTCACCGTGGATTGTCTGAGAGTGGCTGTCTTTACTGAGCTGTAACACTTAGGGAAGAGCTCTCCTTCCCAAAGCAGTCATTGGATCTTGGACCCACTTGCTGGCCAGGCTGCCCAAACCTCTGCTTCTCTTCTAAGAAGCTGTTACATCGGTGTTCCCAGCTGGACTGGAGCCCTGTGGAACTTACTTGTCCCTGGCTCCCCTTTGCCTTCCTCCTTCTGGCATACATGGCTGTCCGATGCCCAGAGGGAAGCAGTGGACAACAGACCCACCAGGATCGTTGGGATGCCTCATTAGCACAAGCAGGATTCCAGGTGCTGCTGGATGTGACCTTATAAGGAGAGAGGACGTTTACCCTGGCTACCTTGGCAGAGAAGGTTGGCAGGCAATCTACTTTGCTGATCTTTTCTCAGGGGTTGGACAAGTCCCAACCCTATTCTTGTTCCTGGCCTGTTCCCCCAAACCCTACCTTGCCTTCCAGCCCTATACCTTTCCCCCATGAGGACTAAAAACCAGGGTAAAGTTCTTCCTCTCTCAGCTGTTTCCATCAGGAATTTTGGTCACAGTGATGCAGACATAGTGAATACCTTTGCCCAAGGCAGTGATTGTGTTACTTCCTTTCCGTGACGGGACATTCTCGACTCTCAGGTAATTTCTTCAAAAGTGTGTGCTGATCTGTACTCAGGTGAAGACCTAAGAGGAAGTTCTGAGGAATTGCCTTTCTATACAATTCTTTCCTGTCCTCTACTACAAATTCTATTCTTCGGTTGGTTTTCTTTTGTTGTTTCTCACTATGTAGCCCTGGCTGGCCTGGAACTCACAATGTAAACCAGATTAGCTTTGAACTCCCAGAGATTCACCTGCCTCTGCTTGCAGAATACTGGGATTACAGGAATGTGCCACCATGTCTGATTTTGAATTACAGATTCTAATTATATTCACTCTGAGTCAGTCGTTTTCAACTCCATTCTCTCAACCCAGGAAATCCAGGAGACCCTAAGTGTGTTTTCCTCACCAGGAGCCAAAGCCAGATGCTCCTCTCGAGATAGGAAGCTGAGACTGGGGCAGGTCTCATCTCATTTGCTTTTTTTCTTCTAGGAAACACTGTCCTCGGCTTCCTGCTGTGCACTGTGTGGAAACATGTGCTTCAGATGCGTTTAGTTTCTTGGTTAAGGTCAGACAGTCAACTGAATTCTTGTTTCCTATGGCTGGAAGCAGAAACTAATTAATGCTTTCTGATCCTACTAAATGACCTTCCTCATAGTCTGCCAACTAGCAACAAAGTGATGGCTCTACAATTAGAGCAACGACTGGGTCAACTTTCCAATCACAGATTAGTGACATTCTGGGACTCTAAGGCTGAAACGTGGGCCTCCTTTTTGCTACTCTCTGTGGCACTGAACTACACCACTGGCCCAGTGGTAACTGCCATATATGTAAAGAGTAGCAACTGCTCTTGAAAACTTTCCAAGGATCACTAAAGGCAGATGTGTTTCAGTCCCTCAAGCCTTGTTTGTTCCTGTCTTTTCCTTCTGAAGCACGGTCTTCCTAAGTGGTCTAGGCTGGCATCAACTCAGTTCCTATGTGTTAGGATTATAAGTGTGTGCTTCCAAACCCAGTCCTCCCAACCTTTTATTTAGAAAAAAATGTGACACTTACGTAAACTTGTATTTTACTTATTTTGGTTTGTTTGAGTCAGGGTCTCACAACATAGGCTCTGGCTAGCCTGAAATTCACTAAGTAGTCTAGGTGGCCTCAAATCCACCAAGATCCAACTACATCCTTGAATGCTGGGATTAAATGTGTGCACTACCACACCCAGTCTTATGTAAAATTTTAAAACTTCACCCAATGAATATGCATTCTGTCTTTGTCTGGATTCGCTTTTAGTGTTTCGCCAAAAATACTTTCCTTTTTCAATTAATTGAAAGAAATATTATCCTGCGTCTTGAAGAAGTGAATATTCTCTTATAAGGTCACAACATTATTCTACCTGAGAAGCATTGTATTATACAGATACAATAGCACTAACTAATATAGGGCTGGGATGATAGCTCAGTCAATAAAGTGTTTCCTTGCAAGCATGAGGGGCCAAGTTCAATTATATACACACAGATGTGTGTGCATAAATGCCAGGTGTGATGGTACCTGCTTGCAATCCCGGAACAGGGAACGCAGAGACAGGCAGTTCCCAGGAGCTTTCTGGCTAGTCACTATAGACTTATAGTGAGTTCCAGGCCATGTGAGGGACATTGTGTCAAAAAACAAAGTAGACAATAGGTGAGGAACAACAGATGAGGCTGCCCTCTGGTTTCTACATGCGCTTACAAATGTACATAACCCACCTCCAGGCACACACACAGGTACTAGTTGCTATAAAGTTCATTAT
Organism: Mastomys natalensis; assembly: GCA_021653895.1. NCBI lineage: Eukaryota > Metazoa > Chordata > Mammalia > Rodentia > Muridae > Mastomys > Mastomys natalensis. Next base: position 425,745 of record JAJTUV010001165.1, on the reverse strand, counting down.
TAAATGTTTCCAGTTATCTTTTGTAGTTTTGCTTTTTTGATAGATTACAGTCCAATCGAGGATCACTTAGTAACTGCCTGTTTTGCTATCTTTGAAACAGGGTCTTACTATTGAGCCCAGGCTATCTTCTAACTTCTGGTCCTCCGGCCTCAGTCTCTGGAGTGCTGGAATAGGCAAGTACCACCATGCCAAGCTCATTCTACCCTGTTTTTTCTAGCAGCCTGAACATTCAGTCCTCTGTCTGCTTCTGGTATAACAGTGGCAGTCTTGAGCAGCTCCCACTTGCTATCTTGTTACTGTTGATTGTAAAGAACTGTGACAGCGCTAGCAAACCTGTGACAGCTTAGGAGAGAGAAACCACTCATTGCCTTAGATTCACATTTATCTTGTCACTGTGAAACTGACAAATGATGAACACAAATAAATAGCAGTTTACAAACTACTACGTCCTAAAATTGCTCCAGGCTCAAGTGTGTTATTACAGACTCTAGCAGCAAAAGGCAAGGTAGTGAATTTCAGCTCTATTTTTATTCTGTCATTTTTGTTTAGGCTTGCAGAGTTACTTAAAACATGGCCCAAGTTTTTCATAAGTACTATCCTTCTGTGGTTTTTAAAGAAAACAGTTCTGTCATCTATGCAACAACTGAACCTGCTGAACTTCCCTAAGGGAAACAGAGCTGAAAAGTCCTTATTTTTAGACCCTCAGCACTTCCATGAGAGAAATAAACACATTTTTCCCTCAAGGGGGACTACTTTACTTTATACATAAATTTCAAAAGCACCATCTGGCCGTCAACCCTGTTTTCCCAGCAGATGGCAACAATCCATAAAGGATGAGCCGGGTGAGGAGAAGGCACACAGGCTGCAGGGTGTGAGCACTGCAAGGGCACTTGCTCCCTAGCTCGACTTGACAGAGGTGACATGGAGACAGTGGGAAGTCCCATGAGGGGACAGTGACAGGTGCCATGGGAAGACAGAAAACAATGCATAGCTGCACCCAAGCAGCGGCATGCTTGAGTGGTGTGCTCAGTTAGCATGGAAAGGGGCTCACCTTCCACTTTTGATCTGTAAGTTAAGAGCAAAACGTGTTGTATCATTTTGTCACTTTTCAACTTCTGTTTCTGGAGCTACATATTACAGAACAGCTGTTAAAGGGTGGAGGAGTTGTTGATATTCAAATTGAATTAATTACATTCAGTACCCAGAAGATATCGTATGTTACTAACAAGCAGCAAAGTACTTTGGGACAAAAGGGGACAAGCAAGCTGAGGCGCTGCTAGGGAAGTTCAGGCTCTTTTCTCTTTCAGAGTGTTTAAGTCTGTCTAGCATGGTGGCACTCTCAGGAGAAGGCCAGAGCTAGCCTGGGCTCTAGATACAAGAGCAAATACAAAAAAAGATATAAGCAGAGGCTCCCTGTCTTGAAGTGAATGTGGGTCAGCTGAACTAGTCTCGCGTGAGAGGGAATGTCCTGACCCAGGCTGGTTGGCTTGTGGGGGTTTGAGAGCAGGAAGCAGGCCTCCAGTGCTGACAGGAACTTTGTAACATTCTACTTTTCAAGCAACTTCTCCAAGTTTCTAGAGGAAAAAAAAATAGAGATAATAATTGTTCTTCTCAGACACTGATTTTTTTTTTTTTTGCAGTGTTCTAATTTCTTCACAGTTATGTAAAGTACCTGACCAAAGCTACTTAAGGAAGGAAGGGTTTATTTCAGCTGACCATTTGAAAGAAAGTCCTAATCATGGTGGAGAAGCATGGTGGCTGGAGCAGAGGGTGCTGGTCACATTGCATCTGTGTCAGGAGATACAAAGCCACAGATTCAGGTAATTAGCTAGATTTTCTGTTATATGAAACTGGCTTCCCTGCCCATATAACTGTTCTGGCCACAGTGACGATGGATCTACTTACCTCAATAAACCTAATCTAGAAATACCTCAAAGACATGTCCTGAGATTTGTGAATTTCGGTCCTATAAAGTTAGCAATGGATACAAACATCACACAGTGCTAATGATTGAGCCCAAGGCCTTGCACATGCCGGGCTAAGTGCTATCCTACAGGGCCAAATCTCCAGCTCCAAAAGGTTATGTGATAATAATGCCCAAGTGTGACTCAGCAGTAAAACACTCTGAAGCATCATTAGCTCAAAGATGCCATATTGTCTTCCCTTCTCCCCCACCTTCTCTTGTCCATGGAGCTCTGTCTAGCCTGGAACTTCTGCCTCAGCCTTGAGTGCTAGGGTTATAGGCATGCAGTAGCATGCTCCCTCCCACCACCCCTCTCTCCTATGAAACTTGTAAGAAAGACTAGGGAACCAATAAAAGCAATTTCTACCAAAGATAATAAGGAGCTGTACATGGTGACGTTGGGAGGCTGAGGTAGAAGAATTGTGAGTTCAGGACCAGCCTGTGCTATACAGGGAATCTCGGGACAGCCTGAGCTATATTATGAGAGCTTGTCTCAAAAGAAAAAAAAAATCTACTTCAAATAGACTAAAAATATATAGACAGAAGACTTTATGACAATAAAATGTGAATTTATGCAAACAAACATCATATGCTAAAACTTTGAAAAATAAGTATCAAAGAGCAGATGTTAATCAAGGCAAACGACTCCAGAGTCATATTTCAGGTTAATACTATTCCCCATCAGCCAGCGTGTACTGCAAACACGAAGACTGAAGGTCACTGAAATGAGGTGGAACCAGTTTGACAGAGAGTGTGCAATCTTGTTTCAACAGATTGATTAATATGAGAGAAAATAAAATGTCAGACAGCAAGGAGGCAGGGTTTGGGGTGACTTCCCAAGAGTCCCACGAGCAGGGGCACAGCCCGCTCTTCAGCCGTTTCAGTAGGATTGTTAAAAACTCTTGAGTTCAGATGAAGACGCTATTGACAAAAGATAGGGAAAGCAGGGAAATAAAGGAGATTTATTTGAGTGGAATTATGGGAAATTGTGTATTAGTAGCTACTTTCAAGCATGCTAGTGGAAGTGCACAGGCAGATGGCGAACCGGCGGAGAATGTATCAGTTGAGGCTGGAGGCCTTTTCTTTTTCTCATTTTCTTTTACTAGTTTGCAACTTCTGTGTTCCTCTGTGTATTTCACCCAATCTAACTAACAGATAATAAATATCCAACTATACAAAATTATTTCTTTCACTGGAAAACACACATTCAAGAAGTATAGAAATGGCTGGGCGGTGGTGGCACATGCCTTTAATCCCAGAACTTGGGAGGCAGAGGCAGGTGGATTTCTGAGTTTGAGGCCAGCCTGGTCTACAGAGTGAGTTCCAGGACAGCCAGGGCTACACAGAAAAACCCTGTCTCGAAAAACCAAAAAAAAAAAAAAAGAAGTCTAGAAATGTATTGAACAGAAAAATAGAACTGAGTGGGGGGGACACAGACTTGGAATCCTAGAACCTGGAGGTGGAGGCGGGAGGATTGCCTCCACTGTGACATCCAGTCTCAAAAAGTCAACAGGGGTCAGCCAGTTCCATACTTCAATAACTTTCCTGACACTTTTTCGAAGTAGCCAAATTATTTGCCTCTTTTTTATTTCTTCTGTTAAAACAAATCTTTTGAGTGGGAATGCACACCTGTAATTCCAGTGCTTGGGTGGCTTACTAAAGTAAAACCACTTCCCTGAGTTCAAGGCCAGCCTGTGAGAGGGCTGAGAGATGGCTCCACGGGTAAGGGGTGTGTTCCTGGATTCAGCACTCTGTAGATAATAGCAGTTTCAGGGTCATACTGCAGTTCCTACTGATTTCTCACACTGTGTGGAACACACAAAGAAGTTTTTCCACAGTTCCTGATGTGGATGTGCTGGCCCTGGTAACGCCAGGAGATGAACACCAATCATCTCTCACTTTAGCATTGATTTCCACTTCTTCCCTCACTAACCTTCAAGTCAAACCAGTGCAGCAGGAAAGGAGCTGTTGTCTGTCCCTGCCAACCTTGCCTGAAGAGCAAAGTGAGAACTCAGCGCCGGGGCTGACGTTACAGGGAGATGAGAAGTCTTCACTTGGCTCTAGTACAAAGTGTCACGGATCGCAATGGCTTCAGTCCACATCCCCTGAAAGGGTAGCTTCTGGCAATGCTGAGGGAGGATGGGCTGTCTTCCTGCTCAGAGGCTGGAGTGTGCCACTCACTGGCTCACCCTCCGCATTTCCTGGGATGCCTGGGTGTTCCAAGACACTAATGGAGGATTAAATTAAGGTTGCCATGACAGCTGTGTAAATGCTGTCATGATAATATCCACAGACTTTGTATCACCTTCCTTGGAAGTTCAATCCTCTCTTTCTGAAACATTTATCACTTTAATAATTGTATTTCTTCAAAAACTAAACAAAATTAATTTACAGAATGATCTGGTTTCTTTTCTTTTTTCTTTTCTTTTCTCTTCTTTTTTTTTTTTTTTCTGTTTTTCTTTTCTTTTTTTTTTGAGACAGGGTTTCTATGTTTGTAGCTCTGGATGTCCTAGGACTTACTCTGTAGCCCAGGTTGGCCTTGAACTCACAGAGATCTGGCTGCCTCTCGCTCCTGAGTGCTGAGACTAAAGGTGTGGACCGCCAACTGGCCAAGTCTTTTTTTTTTAACCTAACTGAACAAACCTCTAAGACTAGCAACCAGAGCACTACTGTCTACCTTTTCAACATTATGCACCTTTGGCCCCTCATTCCCTTAAACACAGAGGAGAGACTTGCTAGCACAGGAGATGCCTACCAGTCCGATCCTTTTTTACAACGCACTGAGGTCTCTCCTCCTCCCTGGCAATAACTTTATCTGCTGGATTCATTTTACTCTATCCTTTTTTGCAATTGTTAATGCCAACCTTTGTTTTTGATTAATGGATTCTGTTTTTCTTCTGAGTATATAATATATTCTAATTACTTTGCCAATGCCCCTATCATCTCTACCCCCAATATTGTTCATCTCAAATTCATAGCTTTTAATTTTGTTTCAAAACACATTAGTTGAACCGGGGCCATCTGTGTGACCACTAACTCTCATTTAGAGCCTGGTGGGTCCTCAGTGGGTGTACAACCACCTTTTTCTGAATCTGTCAGTAGCAAATAGCACAGCAGTAAGTAAGTGGTGAGCCCCCAGCCCCCTCCATTCACACCTCTTGACCGTCGATGGCCTATTCTTGTGCAGACCCAGAACAGGCATGTGTAGCAGCTGTGAACTCTGGATTTCAAAGGCCGTGTCTTGGCCAAAAGAAGCCAATTTACAGCTCTTCTATCTTCTGGCTATTCCATCCTCTCTGCCCCCTCTTCTGCCATGCTCCCAGAGCCTTAGACAGGATGCACAATACTAACATTTTGTTTTAATCTTGCAAAAGTTTTACTTAAAAATGAGACCCCAAATTTCTAGAATATGTCTAGGTTCATATGTGTCCTCCATGACTTCCTCAATTCCTGTCAAACAGGAAGACAGTGCTCGTTGGGAAGCCTGGCCTCCCAGTTTTCCTTCGACAGGAAATATCTCAGGCAATCTCCATCCTCATTAGAAAGATCATCCCATGCACAGATGACAACTCCCCAGATGATGAGGATGACAGCCAAGGGCACTCCCAAAGATGTGACTTTTTTTGTTTTTTTAAAGGGAACTTTGGTGGTTGGAGATTTAAAAGAAGGTTGGGTCCTAGCCTACAACAGACACAGCCTATAATGACTACATGATCATTAACCTAGCCCTGCTCAGTCTGTTGGAGGCCAACAATTTCTTGCTCATATGGTCCCATGTAACTGCACTGCATTAGTTTCTTCTGGAGTGCAGGGCGGTGTCTGTGACGTGGCAGAACCACATACTATACTTGGATAAACATTTCTAGCTGAGCTGCACACAGGAAGCTTCCAAAACCTTAAAATTGGCTAATTTCCAAAAAAAAAAAAAAAAAAAAGGGAGTAACTTCAAATGGCCCTCCTATCTGAGTAAGTGCTACGCTCAGTTGTCTTCAGCTGGCTGTGCCCTCCCCCACGGTTCCTCCCTGCTGTTTCCTTCTTCTCTACTGGGGCTAAGCCTCTGGTTTCTCTTTAAGATCATTCTATGCTGTTTTAACCTTTGTTTATGAGAGACACCCTCCAGAATGTCTGGCCAGGTTCAGTTAATCAGAAGCAGAACCAACTTAACCCAAGAGACTTTGATTCAGATCAGACAGGTACCTGTGCCTTTTTTTTTTTTTTTTTTTTTTTTTTTTTGGTTTTTTCGAGACAGGGTTTCTCTGTATAGCCCTGGCTGTCCTGGAACTCACTCTGTAGACCAGGCTGGCCTCGAACTCAGAAATCCGCCTGCCTCTGCCTCCCAAGTGCTGGGATTAAAGGCGTGCGCCACCACCGCCCGGCTACCTGTGCCTTTATTAGCAAATGGCTTCAGTTTCTCAAATGATACCAGCCTCGGGACCTTTCTTTAAATTTTATTTTTAAAGTTGTATTTTTTGGGTGTTTTGTTTGCATATTTGTCTGTGCACCATTTGCAAGCCTGATGCTTGAGAAGGCCAAGAAGAGGGCAGCAAGCATCAGATCCCCTGGAACTGTATTTACCAACAATTGTGAGTTGCCATGTGGAATTGAACCTGGGTCCTCTAGAAGAGCAGCCAGTGCTCTTAATCACTGAGCCATCTCTCTAGTCCTCCAGGTGTAAAAAAAAAAAATTGTTCCATTTGTTATATTCATTTTGTGAGTCTAGGGGCCCCACATGCTATGCAGCTCTTGTGTGTAGGTCTAAGGACAATTTGTGGGAGCTGGCTCTCTCCTTTTATCATGTGGTTTACAAGGACTAAACTCAGATTGTCAAACTTCGTGAAGAGTGCCTTTACCTGAACCATCTCACTAGCCCCTGGCTTCCAAAATCCTGACTGAGCACCAGATGGGCCAATCGGATTCTGTTATGGCACGTAACTACCTTGACCCATCTATGCTTTCTGCATTGCCTTCAGCGTTCCATCCAATGGAATCAGCAGTGTGGGGATCAGCAGTTATGAGCACTTACTGTTCTTCCAGAGGATCTAAAGTCAGTCCCCAGGGCATTAGGCAACTTATAACTGTATAACCGCCTGGAACGTCAATTTCAGGGATTCTGATGTCCTCTCTTGACATCTTCAGGTACCTGCACACATGTAACACACACACACACACACACACACACACACACATACATTTAAAAATAGAAAAGAGAGAAAGTATGAATTTTAAGAAAAGCTGAGTCACAAGGAGTATGCTGGTGTGCAGCTCTAATCCTAGCAGTTGGGTGGTGGAGGTAGGAGGCTCAGGAAATCATTGTCATCTGTTACTATATAGTGAATTCAAGGCTTGCCTGGGCTACATGAGCTAGATCCAGGAGAGGGAGAGGAGGGGGGAGGGGAAGGAGGAGAGGGAAGGGGAGAGGGAGAGAAAAAACAGACTGACCCTAAAAGAGTTTCAAGTGGAAACGGCCCTAAATTCATAGAGGAGGCAGGCAGCCATTTTTCTGGCGTGTCTGTGTGTGTGTGTCTATTCCAGGAGGAACCACACACAAAGCTTTAGGGGCCTTGCCCTGGGCACCTTGATGTTTTAGCTGCTGAGATACTCAGCACCAGCAGGTCTCCCCCAGGCTCACCGTACTCTCTCGTTTGCTACCAAGCACTGACTAGTGAGCTACAATCCACAATCAGGTTATGTACCTTTCATGAGTCTGGAATGTTCTGTGTAGGCCTCTTCTCACCACCATTCAGTGTACACTGATTTCTGTTCCAATGTGTGCAGACTGTCCTCTTTTCCTCCCCTCCCCTCCTCTCCTCTAACACCCCTTGATAATTTTTGTTGACATTGGCTATTACTTATTTTGTGCTCCCACGAGGGGGAGAGTGTTCTTCCTGATTTTAGTTGCATAGACATTTATCAAAGATCTGTTCTGTCTTTAAAAGCTTCTTGTTTGAAAAACCAAAGTAAGGGTGCTAACTTGGGTTTTGTCAGGAAACGCCCATTCAAGTGAACTTAGTAGTCAGGACAGACCATTCCCAGAGGTATGAACAAGGGGAAGTGGAAAGTGTGAGAGGACACTAAAGCATCCAGAGAGCGTCGCTGGCCTCCAGGTGGTAGAGGAAGGGCCATTGTTACAGAGCCCTGAGGGAACAGACATGAAAGAATGACTGTCCAGTGCAAACAGCCTTTGTACAGGTGAACAGCTACTTCTAGAACCTGAGGAAGGCAGAGAACAGAGGGAGATAAAAATCTGACTTTTCTGTTCTCCATTTCTGTTGCCTGTGAATGGTGGAGCAAAGAAACCTCATTGATATAGTTCCTAGGAATGAGCTTCCAGGACACAGGGGGGTAGAGAAAGAACTGGAAAGTGGTGTAGGAAGTGGAGAATAACCAGGCTATGGAACTCACTACAATTTAAATTGTACAGCAGCACACTTTTTTGATATTTTGTTATTTAGTTATTTTGACAGTTGATATTGCCATGTATCTGGCTTATAGTTTTGTAGGTATATTACTACATCTTGCTTGGTTGTTTTTTTTCAAGACAGGGTATCTCTGTGTAGCCATGGCTGTTCTGAAACTTGCAGTATAGACCAGACTGGTCTTAAACTCAGAGACCCACCAGTCTCTGCCTCCCGAATACTGGCACTAAAGGCATGAGCCACCACGTATGAATGATTATTACACCATTTTATTTCTTAGTTTTTGTTCATGTGTAGTACTCAGGGCCATTTGCATCTAGGATAGGACTCTATCAGAGCCAACACCTCTAGTTCACATCACCACTGATACCGGGAAATGACAAGGCTATACTTTCTGTAGCAATAAAGATGACCACATGCATTTTCCTATCCTAATTTGTTTTTTTTAACAACACGACAACAAATTTTCTAAGCGTGTAATAAGGAAAATTGCCTGAGATTGATTTCTCAACCCAACCCCATGCAGTAAAACTCACACAATGGAAATCTCCCAATTTGCTTCTGACACTGGTTTCCGAATCTGCTACGAAGATTCTCAAACCAAACCAAGGACAGACTACAAAAGGGAAGCTTCGCCCTGATAAGAATGTGCTGATATGTTATTTTGCTTGGTTTTCCTACACACACCGATTAGACATTTCAACAATGTGCTGTTTGGATGTTTTATCTATTGGACCAAATGTCAAAACTTTCCTAAAGTTTCCTCTCCAAATTGACTCCTTGCTGGTTATTTACTGGAGGCAAAAGCAGATGTCCTTGTTCCGTTCCTTTGTCATGAAAACAAGCCAAATAAGCCACACAGCTTTCTCTCAGCGGTGACCTACCTGTAACAAACAGTAACAGCTTCACCCGCCATGCGAATAGCTTAAACATTTTTTTTTTCTTCTGAAACAGGGGTTTTCTGTGAAGCCCTGGCTGAACTGGAATTCACTCTGTAGATCAGGCTGGCCTCTCAGAGATCAAATTGCCTCTGCTTCCTGTTCTTTATTTTGAGAAAGGTTGGCATCTTGTTTTAGCTCCAGAGTGCTAGGATTAAAGGAAGTTGTTCTACAGTGATCTTTTGTTAGGTAGTCCAGGCTATGTAATTTTGGAAATAGAGCTCCATATAGCTATTTACAAAGCCAATCATGTGAGTAAAAACAGTGATATTTTGTAAGAAAATGTAAATATTTTTTAAATGGTGTTGTTAATTTATTTGCTATTGTACTCATTTCTGAGGCTTTTAGAAATAAGCACAATCAAATAGGAAACATCTCAGCTAATATAACTTATGGGTCATCAGTGTAACCCATGGAAACAAAAGGCAGTTGATCTTACAAAGTAGGTGAGAGAACAGATACACAAAGAGGCACATTGCCTTGGAGTTTTCCTCAAAGTATTTTTTCCTTGACCTTAATTAGCAGACCAAAAAAAAAGGTCTGTGAAATTTTAATTTTAATGTTTACACCAGAGGAGTCAAGCAATTAAAACTTGTTTAAACAAGGTTCTACTTAAAACACTTCTGAAAATTTAGAGGGCCTGGGATTGTAGTGCAATGCCAAAGTACTTGCCTATCTTGCATGGAATCTAGTGCTAGTCCCCAGTAGCGGGAAAGAAACCGAATAGTGAGAGACCACTCACTGGACAAGACTCTGTGCTAGGCAGACAGTTAGGGAGAGGGAACACAGCTAGGTAACAACAGTGGCAAATTCCCAAGACCACCAGCTTCTTTAGCTTCTTAGTGTTTCTTTTATTGCTTCAGTCTCAAAACACTATAGCCAAAAGCAAGCTGGGGAAGAAAGGATTTATTTGGCTTTTACTTCCACACTGTAGTCTATCATTGAAGGACAGGAACTTAAACAGGGCAGGAATCTGAAGACAGGAGCTGATGCAGAGACCACAGAGGGTGCTGCTTACTGGCTTGCTTCCCATGGCTTGCTCAGCCTTTCTTATAGAAATCACAGCCACCCCAGGGATGGCATCACCCACAATGGGTTGAGCCCTCCCTGTCAATCACCGCCTACAAGCCGGGCGGTGGTGGCGCACGCCTTTAATCCCAGCACTTGGGAGGCAGAGGCAGGCGGATTTCTGAGTTCGAGGCCAGCCTGGTCTACCAAGTGAGTTCCAGGACAGCCAGGGCTATACAGAGAAACCCTGTCTCGAAAAACCAAAAAAAGAAAAAGAAAAAAAAAAAAGAAAAAAAGAAAATGCCCTACAGATTTCCTTACAGCTCAATCTTATGGAGGCATCTTCTTTTATTTTTTTCCTTAATTAATAACTTTTTTCTTTTAATGTTAACCAAAGGCTTTATAAGTTTGGTAATGTTCAATAACAAGATGCCCATACAATCAGAAGTATAACCCAATACCCAACCTAGATATACCAACTACCTTTGACCTGTGGAGACACTCGAACATCCGCCTCCATGTTCCCCTCCCCTCTCCCCACTCCTCTCTCTCTCCTAGCTCCTCCTCTCCTTACTCCTCTTCTTCCTCTCCTTACTCCTCTCACCTTAGCTCCTCCTACATATCACCCTTCCTGTTAAAATTAAACTTTTCTCTCAAAATGCAATTAGAGCATAACTATACCAATTAGTATCAGTAAGGTACAAGATAGACCTAATACCCAGTCCATCATTCTGTTGACTAACCAGAACCTCTGTGGAGGCATCTTCTTAATTGAGGCTGCCTCCTCTCTGACAACTCTAGCTGCATAGAGTTGACATAAAACTAGTCAGTATAGCCTCCCTACTTGAGAGAAAAGCCTCTGGTTTTATCTGCATGTCCGTGGTGTGTGTTTCTTTACTCCCCAATCCCTGCCCTTAACTTGCTTTGCTATGCTTCAGGTTCCTCCGCTTTTGTGCTTCAGATTTTTCCTGCCTTTTAATTCTTTATCTGGTAGAGAAAATGAACCTAATCACGATTCTTGACTGTATTATTGCAAGACTGTATGAGAAGGAAGGAAGGCGAGTTTACATACATTTGTTAAGAAACATATCTCAAAATGAATTGTTTTTTGTTTACTGAGTTAGCATACTCCAAATAAACTTCATAAACTAGATTATTTCTGCAGTTTCACTTAAGAACTTGAAAACTTAATATGAAACCAGAAAGAGCTTTTTCTTTCAGTTAATAGTTACCTAATATAAAGCAATATTATAATTCATCTAGTATTCCATTGATGTACATTTATGTTGACAATTTTTTTACTCTCTACAACAGTATGTTAGCTTTTCACTACTATAACAAAAATATAAGAAACAATTAACTTATGAAGAGAAAAGCTTTGTTTTGGGTGCCAGTGATGGAGTGCTAGTGTATGATTGGTTGGTCATGTTGCTTTGAACTTGTGATTAGGCAGCACATCCTAGCTGGAACATGTGTTGGTGTAAAAAGATGTTCATTCTTTTTTTTTTTCAAGACAGGGTTTCTCTGTGTAGCCCTGGCTGTCCTGGAACTCACTCTGTAGACCAGGCTGGCCTAAAACTCAGAAATCTGCCTGCCTCTGCCTCCCAAGTGCTGGGATTAAAGGCATGTGCCACCATTGCCCGGCCAAAGCTGTTCATTCTTATGTACGGAAATATGTCTTTCCAAGTTCACATGTGTTTGTAATTTTGATTCTGCCAGTTCCTGTTCACTCTAACCCCACAAAAGTAGCGATGTTACACAGACATTAATGCTTTTCAGTTAGAAAAGAGCCAAGTATGTCGTCTCCAGCAAGAAAGCACAAGTACACTCAGTAATGCAGAGTTCATTTTCACTTGAAAATACATTCAGCAGGAATTTCTTTTGAATCTAACCCATGTCAAGAGCTTTTAGGCACTTGAGATATTCATATACACCAGCAATTCAAAGCCACATTTCTGCCTGTGTTGGAACATACATTTGAGTTCTACATTTTGAAATTCTTTGCTGCTTCTTAAGAAGCCAGCTAAATGTCAAAATCCTGAATTTGATTTGTTGAGATTCTCCTCATGGGAGCCAGACATATGCTACGAAGTGTTATTTAAAAACCAAGCAGGGGCAATGTTGCCTATGATTTCATCACTCCATCAGGTCCTCTCCCAACAACATACTAACCAGAGAGCTCTTTTTATCTGACTCCATCTGTTGGTAGTGATCAGCATACTGTGGGCACTGTGGTATCATCTGAGATTAGGTTGTGAAATAGGAAGTGGAGTTGCAAGCAGATTTGCAAGTGTATGCAAACTGTTCCCTTCTATTTCTTGCTGAAGCTAAGCGTGCCCAACTCAGGTTTGGGAGTAGGCAAGATAGAGCTATCAGCACATTCTTATCAAGGTACAGTTTCCTTTCTGCACACTGTCCTTGTTTTGGTTTTGGAAAGAGATCAAAAAGGGATTCTCTGGAACGTAGTTTCAGAGCACACAACATTACTATATGAATTGCTGTATGCTGAACAAGGGCATGGAAAAGGGGTCATGTTAGAAACAGGGTGGGGGTGGGGGAACAGAAACATTGAGAGCCATGCGAATAGCTTAAACATTTTTTTTTTTCTTCTGAAACAGGGGTTTTCTGTGAAGCCCTGGCTGAACTGGAATTCACTCTGTAGATCAGGCTGGCCTCTCAGAGATCAAATTGCCTCTGCTTCCTGTTCTTTATTTTGAGAAAGGTTGGCATCTTGTTTTAGCTCCAGAGTGCTAGGATTAAAGGAAGTTGTTCTACAGTGATCTTTTGTTAGGTAGTCCAGGCTATGTAATTTTGGAAATAGAGCTCCATATAGCTATTTACAAAGCCAATCATGTGAGTAAAAACAGTGATATTTTGTAAGAAAATGTAAATATTTTTTAAATGGTGTTGTTAATTTATTTGCTATTGTACTCATTTCTGAGGCTTTTAGAAATAAGCACAATCAAATAGGAAACATCTCAGCTAATATAACTTATGGGTCATCAGTGTAACCCATGGAAACAAAAGGCAGTTGATCTTACAAAGTAGGTGAGAGAACAGATACACAAAGAGGCACATTGCCTTGGAGTTTTCCTCAAAGTATTTTTTCCTTGACCTTAATTAGCAGACCAAAAAAAAAAGGTCTGTGAAATTTTAATTTTAATGTTTACACCAGAGGAGTCAAGCAATTAAAACTTGTTTAAACAAGGTTCTACTTAAAACACTTCTGAAAATTTAGAGGGCCTGGGATTGTAGTGCAATGCCAAAGTACTTGCCTATCTTGCATGGAATCTAGTGCTAGTCCCAGTAGCGGGAAAGAAACCGAATAGTGAGAGACCACTCACTGGACAAGACTCTGTGCTAGGCAGACAGTTAGGGAGAGGGAACACAGCTAGGTAACAACAGTGGCAAATTCCCAAGACCACCAGCTTCTTTAGCTTCTTAGTGTTTCTTTTATTGCTTCAGTCTCAAAACACTATAGCCAAAAGCAAGCTGGGGAAGAAGGATTTATTTGGCTTTTACTTCCACACTGTAGTCTATCATTGAAGGACAGGAACTTAAACAGGGCAGGAATCTGAAGGCAGGAGCTGATGCAGAGACCACAGAGGGTGCTGCTTACTGGCTTGCTTCCCATGGCTTGCTCAGCCTTTCTTATAGAAATCACAGCCACCCCAGGGATGGCATCACCCACAATGGGTTGAGCCCTCCCTGTCAATCACAAACGCCCTACAAGCCGGGCGGTGGTGGCGCACGCCTTTAATCCCAGCACTTGGGAGGCAGAGGCAGGCGGATTTCTGAGTTCGAGGCCAGCCTGGTCTACCAAGTGAGTTCCAGGACAGCCAGGGCTATACAGAGAAACCCTGTCTCGAAAAACCAAAAAAAAGAAAAAGAAAAAAAAAAAAGAAAAAAAGAAAATGCCCTACAGATTTCCTTACAGCTCAATCTTATGGAGGCATCTTCTTTTATTTTTTTCCTTAATTAATAACTTTTTTCTTTTTAATGTTAACCAAAGGCTTTATAAGTTTGGTAATGTTCAATAACAAGATGCCCATACAATCAGAAGTATAACCCAATACCCAACCTAGATATACCAACTACCTTTGACCTGTGGAGACACTCGAACATCCGCCTCCATGTTCCCCTCCCTCTCCCCACTCCTCTCTCTCTCCTAGCTCCTCCTCTCCTTACTCCTCTTCTTCCTCTCCTTACTCCTCTCACCTTAGCTCCTCCTACATATCACCCTTCCTGTTAAAATTAAACTTTTCTCTCAAAATGCAATTAGAGCATAACTATACCAATTAGTATCAGTAAGGTACAAGATAGACCTAATACCCAGTCCATCATTCTGTTGACTAACCAGAACCTCTGTGGAGGCATCTTCTTAATTGAGGCTGCCTCCTCTCTGACAACTCTAGCTGCATAGAGTTGACATAAAACTAGTCAGTATAGCCTCCCTACTTGAGAGAAAAGCCTCTGGTTTTATCTGCATGTCCGTGGTGTGTGTTTTCTTTACTCCCCAATCCTGCCCTTAACTTGCTTTGCTATGCTTCAGGTTCCTCCGCTTTTGTGCTTCAGATTTTTCCTGCCTTTTAATTCTTTATCTGGTAGAGAAATGAACCTAATCACGATTCTTGACTGTATTATTGCAAGACTGTATGAGAAGGAAGGAAGGCGAGTTTACATACATTTGTTAAGAAACATATCTCAAAATGAATTGTTTTTTGTTTACTGAGTTAGCATACTCCAAATAAACTTCATAAACTAGATTATTTCTGCAGTTTCACTTAAGAACTTGAAAACTTAATATGAAACCAGAAAGAGCTTTTTCTTTCAGTTAATAGTTACCTAATATAAAGCAATATTATAATTCATCTAGTATTCCATTGATGTACATTTATGTTGACAATTTTTTTACTCTCTACAACAGTATGTTAGCTTTTCACTACTATAACAAAATATAAGAAACAATTAACTTATGAAGAGAAAAGCTTTGTTTTGGGTGCCAGTGATGGAGTGCTAGTGTATGATTGGTTGGTCATGTTGCTTTGAACTTGTGATTAGGCAGCACATCCTAGCTGGAACATGTGTTGGTGTAAAAAGATGTTCATTCTTTTTTTTTTTCAAGACAGGGTTTCTCTGTGTAGCCCTGGCTGTCCTGGAACTCACTCTGTAGACCAGGCTGGCCTAAAACTCAGAAATCTGCCTGCCTCTGCCTCCCAAGTGCTGGGATTAAAGGCATGTGCCACCATTGCCCGGCCAAAGCTGTTCATTCTTATGTACGGAAATATGTCTTTCCAAGTTCACATGTGTTTGTAATTTTGATTCTGCCAGTTC
Organism: Mastomys natalensis; assembly: GCA_021653895.1. Classification (NCBI taxonomy): domain Eukaryota; kingdom Metazoa; phylum Chordata; class Mammalia; order Rodentia; family Muridae; genus Mastomys; species Mastomys natalensis. The sequence goes on along the minus strand of JAJTUV010001165.1, from coordinate 410,086 downwards.
CTGTTCACTCTAACCCCACAAAAGTAGCGATGTTACACAGACATTAATGCTTTTCAGTTAGAAAAGAGCCAAGTATGTCGTCTCCAGCAAGAAAGCACAAGTACACTCAGTAATGCAGAGTTCATTTTCACTTGAAAATACATTCAGCAGGAATTTCTTTTGAATCTAACCCATGTCAAGAGCTTTTAGGCACTTGAGATATTCATATACACCAGCAATTCAAAGCCACATTTCTGCCTGTGTTGGAACATACATTTGAGTTCTACATTTTGAAATTCTTTGCTGCTTCTTAAGAAGCCAGCTAAATGTCAAAATCCTGAATTTGATTTGTTGAGATTCTCCTCATGGGAGCCAGACATATGCTACGAAGTGTTATTTAAAAACCAAGCAGGGGCAATGTTGCCTATGATTTCATCACTCCATCAGGTCCTCTCCCAACAACATACTAACCAGAGAGCTCTTTTTATCTGACTCCATCTGTTGGTAGTGATCAGCATACTGTGGGCACTGTGGTATCATCTGAGATTAGGTTGTGAAATAGGAAGTGGAGTTGCAAGCAGATTTGCAAGTGTATGCAAACTGTTCCCTTCTATTTCTTGCTGAAGCTAAGCGTGCCCAACTCAGGTTTGGGAGTAGGCAAGATAGAGCTATCAGCACATTCTTATCAAGGTACAGTTTCCTTTCTGCACACTGTCCTTGTTTTGGTTTTGGAAAGAGATCAAAAAGGGATTCTCTGGAACGTAGTTTCAGAGCACACAACATTACTATATGAATTGCTGTATGCTGAACAAGGGCATGGAAAGGGGTCATGTTAGAAACAGGGTGGGGTGGGGGAACAGAAACATTGAGAGCCAATGAAAGGGAATAGGAAGTGCAAGATACAATGTAGTCTTGCAAATTTTTAAAATTTCATTTTGAGCATCTAAGAGAAGAATTTCTTGGAATATTGGCCCCATTAGATTTAATAAGGACTGTAAGCTATAGCTGTTAGAAACTTTCCCAACATTCCGGTGAGATTTATTTATTATTACTTAACAATTGAAAATTCAGCTTGTTCTAAAGCCGCTAGACATTGCGGCATCTTTATAGATGAAGCCCAGAAAAAAGCAATCTCCAGAACCTGGCTTTTGAACCCTATGCTGGCTTCCCTCTTCTCTGGTGTTATTGAAATCTGATCTGGGCATCATAAAAAGGCACAATCAACAAGTGCCCTTTAATAATGATTTCTGATTTCCTAATATTTTTTTCAGTCTCTCGATTTTATAGCCAGAAGGTTTAAGTCAACAGTCTTTATGTGATAGTGGAAGTGTAAAGGGTAAAGCGGCAATTAATGGTAGAAGTCAGGCCTCTGCGTATTCTCATTCCAGCTACTCCACACGATTACTACACATTTCACTGCGGGCCACTTCCGGGTTCCAAGCTGCCACACTGTAAACTGGATTGACTTTGGACAATGGCACCCGGGTGGCCCACAGTGATTGCACACAGCAGGCCCTATGGATTCAAGTGCAGTCACGCTCCTGTGTACTGCTCGTCCAGGACTCTGCGCTAGGTTCAGACCACCAATAGCTCCGCGCAGACCTAGCTATTAGCTCAAGATCCCCAGAGATCCGTCTCCTGCCAATAGAAGTGCGACACGTTCACCGACAGTAAGTGGAGTTGCCAGGCTGTGGACCCTAGAGCTAGGAGCCTGCCGCCGTAGCACTCTCCGTTCTCCACCCCCCATATCCTACTAGCGTTTTCCCTACACTTCCCACTAGATGTTTACAAAGTGTTGGCGCCCACTCGGCCGCGGGCTTCCTCGCCCTCCCTAATTTCTTCGCACCGCCCAGCTTGCCCCAACAACCTCCCAACACCCCGCCCATCTGGCATTCCATGGCTACCTTGCCCCACGCGCCCTTTGCAGCTTGGGACCTGGCGCCCCGCCCACTCCAGCCATCACGTGAGCCGCCGGTCCCTCACACGAGCCATTGCTCCGCCCCCTCTGTCACGTGCTCCCAACCATCCACCCATTTACAGTACCTGCCCCGCCTTCGCTCATCACGTGGGCACTCGGCCCCGCCCTCTGAAGAGTATCGCCACACCCCTCACGTCCCTCCGCCCCGCCCTCCCAGGAGACCGCCTGCCCCTCAAGTCACGTGGCTAAATGCCCCGCCCCCTGCTTAGTGCCTGCCCGCCCCCGCGCCGGCGCGCTCCGACGTGCCCTGGAACTTACCCTCCTCAGAGACCAGCCTGCGGGGACGCCCGATTGTGGTTGCCGAGTGAGCGCTCTTCTGGCGGTCTCTGTCGCTCGGCCACATCGCCGGGTGAGGAGGGAGCTGCCCGTCGCGAGGTCTCCAACCCTTGGTAAAGAGGCCGGGCGCGGGTTCCCGCGGAACGCACAAAGGCGCTCGGGGGCGCGGGGCTATGCCCGCGGAAGGCTGCGCCGGGGAGGGCGGCGGCCGCCTGGCCTGCGGGGCGAGCAGGTTTATTTGACCCTGGGCTCAGCCTGGGCTCCCCGGCTTCCTGCCTGCGGGCAGCCGGCCCCGGGGAGGGCGGGAGGGCCGGCCCGCCCCCCGCGGCTGCTGCGGGTGGTCACACCTGCCACCTGGGCCTCGTCGGGGACCGCGGACGCGAACCGCACGCTCTCCCCGGCCCTGAGGAGCTGCCCCCCTGGTTCTGCTGCGAGGTATCTCTTCTGAGCCCTTGAATCACAGACAACAGACCCTGCTGCCAGCGCGCTGCCTGCCTACCTCCCGTCTGGGGCTCTTGTTTTGTCTTTCCGGAAAGGCTGCCCTTGACACGTTGTGTCTTAAGTTACTGCAGACCCTCTCAGACAGGATGGCCACAAGGTGGTCATTAGTGAGAAAGGCACGCCCTTCAGTTCTGAGGCGGGTGTAGTCCCCCCCTCTTTTTTTTTTTTTTTTTTTTTTTTGCCTACAGCAGCGTTTTAAAATGCTTTGCAAAGGCGAACGCAAATTTTCTAGTATACCTTTTCAAAAAAGTTGGAATGCTATTCCAAATGAAGTGCCACGGGTAAAGGTTTTTAACACTGGTTACAAGGTTGGTTTGTGTGGTTCATGTTGACATGCGGAAGTAGATTTTATTGACCATTTAGGTACACATTCCTAAAGGGAGGAAGGAGCATTAACAAGGAGTCACCCGGGTTCTGGTCTAGATTTTGCTGTCCGACTTACAGAGGTGAAAACTTGGAAAACTTGGAATGTTGCAGTGAGAAACGTTCAGAGTATCTAGCCTGTAGCAGTGCCTCTTTTGTACTTAAAAGATGAGAAGTGGTGGCCTGGAGGTGTTCTTTTGCTCACGTCCGGTTCTGCTTACCTGATGTCTTAAGAGGGTGTGTGGTAGAATGGATCACCTTTCCGTTTCTCCTTTGCTCCGTGTTTGGCTGCAGGTGCACTGTTTTCTGTTTTAAAATTACATTGGAAACCTTTCAGAAGAGTTGTAGAACCCCAAGCAATACCTAAGACTAAGACCTAAGGTTCTTGAAGGTGTGATTTAACCAATGCCATCCAAGTTTAGGCCAACAGAGCACACAGAACTTTACATCTTTCTGGGGTGTTTTTCTGTCCAGGAAACAAAGCATAATTCATATTTTCCCCTTTCCCCTCTCCTCCCTCTCTCTTCCTCTCCTCATCTGTTTGTGTGTGTAATTCCTAGTATTTATTGACTGTCTCCTGTTCTTTATCAACCACAGAAGTTGGAGATTGCTCATTGAGTCATGATATGACACCACTTGTGTAGATTAGTTGTGCTTATATAATTGTCAGTCCTTGCAGTTTTTTAATATCCTACTCAATTTGTGAGGCATAGATGGAATATGTAAATGCTGCAGAACAGCTTAGTTGTAATTGTTTGGCTTTTTTATTAGAAAATACTTATTCAGTGCTTTTTAAAAAAATGACCTGATTTAAAAATGAGCTTTATTAATTTAATTCCTAAAAGTGCAAATGATATTTCTGGGAATAAGGGTAATAATTTAATTTTTTACTTTTTTAAAAAAATTGAGATAGGGCCTCACTTATGTAGGTAGCTCTGGCTGTCCTGAAACTCATTAAGAAGATCAGGCTGGCCTTGAATTGACAGAGATCTCCCTCTCCCTTGAGTACTGGGATTCAAGGTGTGCACTACCATGCACATCTACAAATAATACTTTAAAATTAACTAAAATGTGATAGTGGTCTGTAAAATCACTGCACAGTAGTAATATTATTTATCCAAGAAAATGGACATTGAAATTTTGTAATAAACAATAAAAGAGAAAAATGAAATTAAACTTTTATCCCACTTTGTATTTAATGGTTCTAATCTTATTTGGGTGTGTGTGTTACTGGAAATCAAACCCGGGGTCTTGAAATGTTTGGCTGAGTGTTTTCTAGTAAAACCAAGAACCTCATAAACATTAGTTATAATTGTAATTTTTTTTTTTCTGTAGAATAAGTCACATGTAGAAGTGAATCTTTTTAACCCAGTTATTCATTGTACTTTAAGTCAGTTTCAGTTGAGGACCCCAATATTGGGCTACCATCTTTGTGACTTCACTTTTCCTTGGTTAGCTGGTCTAATTCTACTAGAACCATGTAATTCAGCCATTTTCTTGTTGCTTTCATAGAGCCAGTGACTGTCCCATGGTTTCGGTTTATAGGTGACTTGTTTTATATTTGAATTGAGCCAACAAATGCTGACGTTTCATCTGGGAGCTCCTTGCTCCAGTTTATAATCGATGGCTTCTCTAATCCTCAAGCACAGGGGATCACCTGCCCTTCTAATGAACCCATGGGTCATATGTGTTCCAGACCACTGACAACTGTAGTATCATAGAAATGAACTACCACCTACCATGTGATCTTAATTTGTAGTACTCATGTTACAAAAAAACCAAGTGAGCAAATTACATAACATAAATCTATTTAACCTGGTACATTAAAAATATTTTAGTGTTTAACAAAATTCTCATTGTTTTGATTAACTTGATAAATCCTGTAGCTTATACTTAGAGCACTAATTTATTCTATTCACGTTTAAAACTTTTAGTAGTCACATCAATAGTGGCTATTGTGTTATGCTATATATTGTTGGTTAGTCTGAACTCTTTGAGACTGGGTCTATGTAGCTGTGGCTGGAACTCATTGTGTAGACCATGGTATAGTCACCTGCCTCTCCTGGAGTGCCCAGCTGCTTAGTCTGAACTCTAAGAATGCTGTTCTTAGTATGTTTGCAGATTAGCACAATATAGTGTTGATTGTGAAGTGTAGATTTTGGGGCTTCTGTTTCATACTATCATTAAAATTTCTAAAACTGAGACTCAATACTTCATGGCTTAAAAAACTCTCTAGTATATGATTATGGAATGCCTGTGGCATTCTGGATGAGATTGTAGATCAGAAAGGTCAGTGTCGGGGCAGTAGGGAAGAACTAAGAAAATCTGAATGAAATATGGACATTATTATGCATCAGTTGATTTTGATACTGATTTATTGACTTAAGTGTGCCAAGTGTAACATTTAGTGAGGCAAATCGAGTCCCAGGGCACATAGGAACCCTTCTGCACTATTTTTGTAGTAATTCTATAAGTCTTTTTGTATCAAGGTTTTATGTAGTCCAGGCTGACCTTGAATTTGATAAGTAGTTGAGGCTGACTTTGAATTTAGAATACTCTTGCCACCACCTCCCAAGTGCTGGGATTATAGATGTTTGCTACTGCACAGACTTGATACTGTGCTGGGATTGGAACTCAGGGCCTCTTGTATGCTGGCCAGCTATTCTACCTAAGCTATATCCCAGCCCTAATTCTACAAGTCTTAAACTCTTCCAAAATAAGTATATTAAAAAAAATTAGATGATCCTTCCCAGATGATTCCATTACTCTACATATGAGAATCAGTGCTCTGAGTCACCAGTGACCTGCCCTCTGCAGCTTGGATGGCAGAATGGGATCTGGTATTTAGTTTTTTTGCCAGAGGAGATAAAATTTAGGTAGGGCGTATTGTTTTAAATACCTGTACATTTAATTCTCCCAATACATGGTTGACATGCATCTGGAAACAGATTTGGAGAGGTTCATTGCCTCCTCTAAGATCACACAGCTGATGAAAACGGACTAGTGTTACTGTATTGTATTTTTCTACTCACAACCTTTGCTTCCTACAGTATATGGTGATTAATATGAATACTGTGTATCATGTTTTAATTTACAAAGGTCGTCTTTCTGTCTGTCCTCCTTCCTTCTTCCTTCCTTCCTTCCTTCCTTCCTTCCTTCCTTCCTTCCTTCCTAATAAGATACCCAAGGAGCTGAAATGGCACAGCTCAGGTTTAAACCTTAGTCCTTTGGCCTTGAGTTCTGTGCTTTTTCTCTTCTCTCACACAGAATTTAGAATATCTTAAGGTGTTAGAGTGGTATCTTTGAAAATTGGACAAGAAGTACTTATATTTTGTTATATATCATTATGCTTTTTAAGTTTCACATTTATTAAGGTATAGTATATGTATACTAACTTGTATCCTAGTCTGTAGACCAAGTCACAAATGGAAAAGAATAATTTTAACACTGAGACTCAGTATACTTTTAAGTCACTTTTAGTTGAGGACCTGTTGGGCTGCCATCTTTCTCACTTGATTTTTCTTTGGTCAACTGGTCTAATTGTGCTAGAACCTAGTGATTGAGCCATTACCTTGTCACTTTCATAGAGCTGATTGATTGCTGTTTCAGTTTATAGTTGATTTGCTTTATAGTTGAACTGCTAAATACTGAGCTCTGCCTTGTTGATAATTGTTTCTTTTTTTTTTTTTTTTTTTTTTTCATTTTTCAAGACAGGGTTTCTCTGTGTAGCCCTGGCTGTCCTGGAACTCCCTCTGTAGACCAGGCTGGCCTCGAACTCAGAAATCTGCCTGCTGCCTCTGCCTCCCAAGTGCTGGGATTAAAGGCGTGCGCCACCACCGCCCGGCATTGCTTCTTCAAACTAATCACCTTTACTTTTAGTAAGCTCCAGGTTGTATGTATAATGGTCCTCTGCCCAAATTTAAACTTTCTTCTATTGGGGTATAATATACATGGATTAGAAATATGCTAATGCTTAAATGAATGAACTCATATGAGTACATATAACAACACAGATGTACTTCAGAAGCGTTATTCTAAATGGTACACAGGAAACACAGAAGGCTGTCTCATCCCCTATGATTTTTTTTTTCCTATCATAACTTTTGCATCCTTGGGTAAGCAGTGACTAATGGGATACTCTTTACCATCCTTTTTATACTGTAGATATATTAGTACACATTTTATCTTTCTCATCTCTCAAAAATCTTTGTGATAAGTGTTTTATAGAGGTGTGTACATGAGTTTAGGCATTTGGTGACTGACAGACCTTTTTGTGGCTGACATTGCTGCATCTCTTGGGTAAGTTACCAGCGTATACAGTAAGCACACACTTTTATTAGGAACTGACAAGTTTTTTTTTTTTTTTTTAGGATAGCTGTGTCATTTTGCATTCTCACAGTAGTGAGTGCATGTTTCAGTTGCTTCTGTTCTAATCCTAAAGAATACTTTTTTAAAAGTAATTTTTGCCAGGTATAGTGTAAACACAACCTTTTATCCCAGCACTCAGGAGTCAGAGGCAGATGAGTTCAAGGCCAGCCTGGACTATACATTTTTTTTTGTTTTGTTTTGTTTTTTTTTGTTTTTGTTTTTTTCGAGACAGGGTTTCTCTGTGTAGCCCGGGCTGTCCTGGAACTCACTCTGTAGACCAGGCCAGCCTCGAACTCAGAAATCTGCCTGTCTCTGCCTCCCAAGTGCTGGGATTAAAGGCGTGCGCCACCACCGCCCGGCATGGACTATACATTTTTAAGCAAGCCAGGGTTATACAGTAAGACCCTGTTTTTTTTTTTTTTTTTTTTTTTGTTGTTGTTGTTGTTTTTGTTTTGTTTTGTTTTTGCTTTTTCTTTTTTGTTTTTTTGTTTTTTCGAGACTGGGTTTCTCTGTGTAGCCCTGGCTGTCCTGGAACTCACTCTGTAGACCAGGCTGGCCTCGAACTCAGAAATCCGCCTGCCTCTGCCTCCCAAGTGCTGGGATCAAAGGTGTGCGCCACCACTGCCCGGCTTTTTTTTTTTTTTTTTTTTAAGTAAATAAGTAGTAATGTTTGGTTATTTGACTTAAAATGTACAGTTCGATTAGCTTAGTAAAATGTATATACTTGAGAGCACACTATAGTTTACACATACTCTAAGTTTGTTCGTGTGTTGGAGCTTGCTCCTCAGTGTGGTGGTGTTTCAGGAGCTTGCAGGCATGGCCAACTTGGGCTGCAGGTGCCTCCAAAAAGACAAACTGTGAAAGTGAGTGAGTCGTGGCGCATGCCACCCCACAGTGACACACTTCTTCCAACAAGGCCATACTTCCTAATAGTGCCACTCCTTGGGTCAAGTATATTCAAACCACCACACAAACAAATAAAAGATAAAAGATCAGCTATGAAGATGGCCCAAAACAAAATTGTAGTCTAACTTAAAACAAGATCATGCTTTTGGGTTTGTGGTTTTAAATTTTTCAGTCACACAGTTCTTGAGTGTGACTTTTGTAGATGACAGCACCTTGTTGCAGTATTGAAAGATTGGGACATGCCTGTGAGAGGTAGGGCCTATCAGGAAATTATGAAGCTGTTGAGTGTAGTGCCTTCAGGAGGGATTGTTGTGGTTCTCATTAAACCTGGCTAGTTTTTGAAAGGTTATTGGTAGGAGAATAAGCCTGGCTTGGCTCTTCCTTGTCAGTGATATGACTTCTTGCTCTCTGGTTTCCTCGTCTCCATTTCTTTGTCACCACTTTGAAGCTATTTGTTATGAGCTCTCACCACAGCCTTGTAAGCTAAGTACCCAGCCTCAGGAATTGTCTTACGCAGATCAAATACTACTGAGTACACCTACTGCCCCCTTAGCCCCAATCTCCTGAGTTCATTTCCCTTGTTCCCTGGCATCACTCACCTGCTTTCTGTTACTTAAGTTAGTTTATATTTTCTAGAATTTCTTGCAGATGGACTCTCATGCAATGTTTGGAATTGTCTTTGTGAAATTATTTGAAACTTACCCAGTTTGTTGTGGCATTCGTTCATTCCTTTTGATTACTGAGTGGCATTCCTGAGAGGGTGTAACACGGTCAGCCTGTTCATATACCTATTGACTGACGCTTGGACAGCCAGTTGTTATAAGCCTGCTGCTGTTAAACGGAAGCTGTGCTTTTATTTTACTTCGGTAAATCTCTAAAAGGAGAATCTGTGTCATGTGGTGTAATTACATTTTTAAGCACTAGATAAGTATAATCAAGTAGTTTTCTTCCTTTTTTACCATTTTACATCCTTAGCAGCAGTGTGAGTTTTAGCTGCTCCATATTCCCAGAAACATGAGTGTGATTTGACCTAACCGTAGTAGGTGTGTGGTGGCATTTTTTTTTTTTTTTTTAATTTTCATCTTTGTGATGACTGAAGATATTGGTTATTTTTTCAAGAGCTTATTCAGTATATGTAGAACTTTGCATAAGCCTGTTAAAATTTTTTGCCTTATTTTTTGGTTTTTGTTGTTGTTGTTGTTGTTTTTTGTTTTTTGTTTTGTTTTGTTTTGTTTTTCTGTGCAGCCTGGAACTCCACTGTACAGACCACACTGGGTTTAAATGCACAGAGATCTGCCTCTGCCAAGTGCTGGAATTCTCTTCTCATTAACTTGCAAACTCTATATTTTCTAGATGCAGAGTTCTTTGTTGAAATATGTTTTCAAAAATCCATAGCTTTCCTAATCAGTTTTTCAGTGGTGTCCTTTTCATTTTTAAATACCCAATGGGAAGTCCCTACAGCCTCTACAGTGAAACCATCTGTTTGGTGGAGGCATTTTGCCATTGGGAATTATGATCTCTTAAATTGGTAGAATAGAAGCCAAACACAGCTGAGTTATAAAGTAAAATAAGGAGAGGAGTCTTTTAATCTCTGTACCTGTGAAGTCTGGTTATGGGAGGAATATTCAGTCTATGGAGCACTTGTAGGTAAGGTGACCTGATGCTGCAAGGGATCATCCTGTAGGTTAGCCACCATGTGCTCCAAGGGTTGACTACAGATAGTGGTGTCTTGGTGACAAACCAAGGTAGAAGTAATGGGTTCATTAAGCTTACTATTTTACATGAGACAAAGTAGACATGGCAGTTTTGAGGTTAGTTAGCATCTCCCCAACTCCTGCTTTTGTTGCCAAAGTTGTTGCCACATGCTGAAGAATGCCAGCAGCTCCAGCAAAAGATTTTTAATTGGTGAAATCAGTTTGAATTTTTGCTTTTTTGTTGTTGCTCTTTATTAGAAGAAACCATTGACAAAGCTGGATGGTGAGTTTGAGACCAGCTAGGGCTACATGGTGAAACCTTGTCTCAAAAACACTGTCAAAATCCAAAATAAACATTTGCCAAACCAATAATCACTAATATCTTCCCTCTTATAAGCTTTATAACGTCTGTGTTCCATTTTGTTTTCAGTGAAGTATATGGTATAGGAATTCCATATGAAGCCTGCTGTGGTGGCATACGCCTTTAATCCCCACACTTGGGAGGCAGAGGCAGGAGGATCTCTGTGAATTTGAGACCAGCTTTGTCAACAAAACTAGTTCCAGGATAGCCACTACATAAAGAACCGTGTCTTGAAAAACAAAAAAACAACAACAAAAAGAATGCCCTCTGGAGGTTGAATTTACTGTCTTGTCTGTCTGTTCTTAGTGTTTGGATTTGACCAGTGGGTAACAGTGTTTGCTTTCTAGCCTGACAAGCTGAGTTGGATCCTTAGGACCTAAATGGTGGAAGAGCTCCATTATGAACATTCAATCCTAGAGTGGTACATTTCTTTCTTTTTGTTTTTTAGAAATAGGGTCTCTATAAATTTGGCTGTCCCGGAACTCATTTTGTAGACCAGGCTGGCCTCAAACACAGAGATCCTCCTGTCTCTACCTCCCTGGGTGCTGAGATTAAAGGTGTAGGCTAGTTGTATTATTTTTAAAAAAACAATGATCCTACATTATTGTTGCCCTGAGCAGTAATTTATGTAAATGGAGTTTGGGTTTGGTGGTGTATATTTTATGAGTTTGGGCATATATGTTATTTATCCAATGTTAGAATAAAATGCACAGTATTTTCACTACTTCAGAAATCCTCCAAGGTACTACAGCTGTTCATCTTCCATTCTCCTAGCACATGAAGCCATGGGTTGGCCTTCTGATCTTCTTCACTGTCTCTGTAGTTTGCCTTTTTCAAGATGTATACAGTTGCAATCATGCACCATATTTCATTTTCAGACTGGTTTCTTCTTGGTGATATGTTTTCTCCATGCTTTTCTGTGTCTTAACAGCTCTTTTGTGTGTGTGTGTGTGCTAAAATTATATTGCACTAAAATTGCTCATGAGGGTGAGGCAGGAGGATGAAGAATTTGAGACTCTGTCTCAATAAAACAAAACAAATTACATTATGGATATCTCTGAGTTTCTGACAGATTTCTTAGTTGCTCTTTGGTTGTAGAAATTATGGACAGCACTGTGATTGTCACCTGTATACAGGTTTTTAGATAGGCTTTAGATTCTAAAGTCTGTAGGTAAAAGTCAGGAGCTACTAAAAACAGTTGTATGGCACTCCTTTAATCCCAACACGCAGGATGCAGAAACATGTAGATCTCTCAGTTCGAGATCATCCTGGTCTATAGAGTGAGTTCTAGGATAGCCAGGGCTACACAAAGAAACCCTTGGAAAAACAAAAGCAAAAAGAAAACCAAGCAAACAAAAAAAACCTAAACAACAAACAAAAAACTCAGGAGCACAACTGCTGCTGCTAAAAGTATGTATGTTTAGAAACTTTCAGAGTGTCTTTACTGAACCATTTCACATCCCCACCAGCAATGAAGGGAGTTCCTGGGACTCCACCCTGCTTGGTTCTTGGTGCTGTCAATATTCTGGACATTGCCCTTGTAGTAAGCATGCACTAACATCTCATTGTTATCTTAATTTGCATTTCCTAGATGGCATATGGTATAGATCTCTTGATATGTTTATTTAGTATGTATATATCTTTGGTATGGTATCTGTTAAAGTCTTTGGCTCTTTTTCCTTTTCTTTTAAGATTAACTCTTAATTAATTTTGTGTCTTTTTGTGTGCATATGTGTGTAGGTGCTTGTGGAGGCCTGTGCATTGGGTCTCCTGGAGCTGAAGTGACATGTAATTGTGAGCTGCCCAACATGGGTGCTGGGTGCTGAACTTGGGTCTTGCAAGAACAATAATTTCTCTTAACTGCTGAACCATCTTGCCATTCCCTGACCTATTTTTAAACTGAGTTTTTAGTTACATAGATGCATTTTTAACTTTTTATTATCTTATTAAATGCTTATAGGTATGTCTGGTTATCATTTGTGTGTCCAGTGCCTGAGGAGGCTAGAAGAAGGCTTTGGGATCCCTTGGAAATGGTCTTGAGCCACCATGTGGGTGCTGGTACTTGAACCTGGGTCCTCTGAAAGAGTAAGGTGATGCCTGGCCTTTAACTTCTGAGCCATTTCTCCAGCCCAAATTGATTGATTTTTTTTTTTCCTTTTTGTTTTTTTTCCAAGACGTGGTTCTCTGCAGCTCTGGCTGTCCTGGAACTCAGAGATCCACTTGCCTCAGCCCCCTGAGTGCTGGGATTAAAGGCGGGTAGCACCACCTAGCTGAGTTGATTGATTTTAAATGTTAAACTTAGTTCTGTTCTTGGACTTGATGCATTATAATTTGAAAATATTGTTGGAAGGTAAGCATGATGTGGAACTTGGGAGGTAGATTCGAGTCAGGAAGACTAATAGTTTGAAGTCAGTAGGCATAGAGAGTTCAAGTCTAGTCTAGACTGTGAAATGATGAGGGAGGTTAAAGGGATCCAGTTTGCTAAAATTGGATTGGTAATTTTTTTTCTTGCCTTGAGTTTATTTGTAAAAACAGCATAGGACACTGGTCATCTGCAAATAGTGTATGGGTAGGTGTGTCACAGCAGTCCGTCTGTCTTCACACTAGCAGGAGCGTTTTCTATGGGACCCTCACAGGGGCCTGGGCACCTTTGGGAGCCTGGAGCTGAAGCCTGGGCCTTAGCTGGAGCTTTGGTCTCTGCCTTAGTTTGAACCTTGGGCTTTGGTTCACAGAGCCTATATGCCCCTTGGCCATGTAGCTTCAATTCTGCTTCCCAAGCAGAATTCCCTTTGGCATCTTGGGCTTGTCGCCTGAGACTTCAGGAGGGCCTTGATGGCCTCTGCGCATGCACTCACTGCCTTTCCATTATTGGCGTGCATCTTCTTCAGGCCTTTCTTGTGCTTCTTGGCAAAGTGCATGTTCCTTGGGAACTTGGGGTCAACTCCCTTAAGAGATTCGTATCTTTGTGACTGTGATGCCATTTCTGTGCCATTTGTGGAACTGGTTCTGTGTGTGGTGTGGTTCTTGGACTTGGCCATGTCTGGATGGTAACCTGCGGCTCCCGCAGCACCTGGGATTGGAAGAGAAAGAGAAAATCTATATTCTTGAGAAAGAGAATATCTATATTCTTGAAGGATACTGGTTAGCAGTATTATTTTTTCTCTGTTTCAGTGTTTTTGCTTTTTTTTTTTTTTTTTTTTTTTTTGGTTTTTTTCGAGACAGGGTTTCTCTGTGTAGCCCGGGCTTTCCTGGAACTCACTCTGTAGACCAGGCTGGCCTTGAACTCAGAAATCAGCCTGCCTCTGCCTCCCAAGTGCTGGGATTAAAGGCGTGCACCACCACCGCCCGGCTACTTTTTTTTTTTTTAATGTTGATATAAAGGTGGTAACTTTATAGAATGAGTTGGGTTCTTTTCACATTGATCCTTCATGGATATTTTTATAGAAATGGGATTTTCCCCCTTCATTTTGAGTAAATTCACCAGTGGAAGCTTTTTCAGCCAGGAGTTCTTTTTGTGGTTATTTTTTAATATTTACTTTACGTAAGTCATGTATGTGTGCCTGTGTATGTGTATACATGTTTGTTTAGGCCAGAAGTCTTTTTTGTTTGAGACAAGGATTTCTTTGGCCTGGAGTACATGATCAGGATGCGTTGGCTAGTTTACTAGCCCTAGGAATCCTTCTGTTCCTGCCCTAGGATAATAAGTGCATGCCATCATGTTAGGTTTTAACCTAATGTTAAATAGCAACCATTTTACTTTTTTCAGTGGTGTTGAGGATCTAACCAAGAGTCTGTTCCTCATGTGCTCTGCATTTGGATTACATTCCAGTCAACATTTGGGATTCTTGTAGTTTCATAAGTTTATAACTTCATTGTGATCAAATTCATTGTGACCAGAGAACTAACTTTGCATGGTTTCTGTCCTTTATATTCTGGGACCTGTTTCCTGACCCAGAGTGAGGGCTGTAGGAAGTCATGCCTTCCTCGTAGCTGCTCTTCCTGAGAACCACTGTTCTAGAAGCTTTCCCCATTCTACTCTCTCCTGGCTTCCCAGGTCAGGAGAGAACTGCTATTCTCTCGGCTTCATGTAAGTGGAATCATACAGGATTTGTCTTTTATTTCTGACTTACTTAACATATGTCCTGTGAGTTCTATTCATGTTGTCAGAAATGACAGGGTTTCATCCCTTTTTATGGCCAGCTACTTCATTGCGTGTACACCATGTTTTTGTCATTCATCTGTTGGTGGAAACAGGTTGATTGCGTTTCTTGGCTGTTGTAAGTAGCGCTGCAAGAAAAATGAAATTGAGTCTGCCTCTTCAAAATGCTGATTTGAAGAATTTTTAATTTTAGTAAAGCCCAATTTTTTCTCCCTCATGGTTTTAAATTTGTTAAATATTAAAATTCATTGCTAAATCCAAGCTTGTGTTTCTATTTTGAATTGATGAGCCCATTACCCTGATGTGCACACTACACCTTGCACATGCTGGGTACTGCTGATTGTAACTCCAGACTGTGAACTACATTCAAGTGAAAGTCATTGAGATGACCCTGTTCTGTCCTTCATGGCATGTGGATTTCCAGATACCCTTGCTAATTTTCCTTTTAAAAAATTTATTTTTTTTTCTTTTTTCTTAGACAGAGTCTCAATATACCCTGGCTGACCTGCAAAGTCACTGTGTACACCAAGGTGGCCTCAAACTCAGAGAGCCTCCTGCCTCTGTCTGGGATTAAAGGCTTGGTTTACATATTTCTTTATTAAAGTATGTTTATTTCTCCAAATGCTTCTTTTGCTGTTTCCTCATTTTTGTTTCATGCTTAAGTCTTGCTTTTGTGTTTCTCTCGCTGGTTCTCCTGCCTCCTGTACCTCTTTATAACTATCAACTTATTTCTTATATTCTGTTTTTGCTGGTTTGTTTTTTTTTTTTTTACAGCCAGACTGGTTTATGAAATTTGCCTTTCCTTCTTTATATTGCCTGTTTTAATTCAGAGAAGTAAGTATTTTATATTGTCTATCTGTTCATTCTCAGAAAGTTGGGATTCATTAAGAAAAAACTTGAATACTGGCTAATGATTATAAATATACAACTTGCTGGGCAGTGGTGGCGCACACCTTTAATCCCAGCACTTGGGAGGCAGAGGCAGGCGGATTTCTGAGTTCAAGGCCAGCCTGGTCTACAGAGTGAGTTCCAGGACAGAAACCCTGTCTCCAAAAACCAAAATAAATAAATAAATAAATAAATAAATAAATGTATAACTTAGAAAACTAGTTGGTGGAGCAGTTTCTTTTGCTGGTACCTTTGTGAATTTTGTTGTTGCTTTGCTCATTAAATTTTATTTATTAGGTGTTTGTTTGGGGATGATGATGATTACATTTTTGTTTTTGGTTTTTGTTTTGTTTTACCCTTCCCTTCTCCCTCTTGTTTCTGCCCTGCTCACTCTGACCCAAAGGTTTTTATTTATTTATTATATATAAGTATACTGTAGCTGTCTTCAGACACCCTATCAGATCTCATTACAGATGGTTGTGAGCCACCATGTAGTTACTGGGATTTGAACTCATGACCTCTGAAAGATCAATCAGTGCTCTTACAATCGATGAGCCATCTCTCCAGCCCAGGGATTATTATTTTATTCTTATTTTTTCCCCTTTTGTGGTGTTCGGGTACCAACTAAGTTACATCTCCAGTTGTTTTTTTTTTTTTAAAGAAATTAAAGATTTACTCTTTGACAGTTTTGTACATGCATGTAATATATGTAGTCACATTTGTCACCTATTTTCTTATCTTCATCTTACTGCCACTAACTCCCATCTCAGTTATTTTATTTATTATTTGTTTTGGGGGTTTCACACATGTTAGAGAAGTGTTCTACTACCAATAATAATATGCTATAGCCTTATTTTATTATTGTGGAGGACATAGTGCCAAGAGTTAGTGATTCAGCTTGATATTTTTAGATTGCATAATATTTACATGCTTGGTGCAATTAGCATTTTATCACTCTTAAGTACTAGAGTATCCAAATTACTGCACGTGTTATGCATATCTGGATTAGTCTTAAATTATAAACCTCTTAGTTATGGATTATTTACTTAAGTTTTTGTTTCTTTTAAAATTTTATTTTCTTGTTTATTTTTGTTTTGGATTGTTTTTGATATATCTAGTAAGATGTAGTTGGTTAAAGCAGATGTCCTGGGGGAGGAAGGTAACATTTGCTAAGCTGTATAATTTGTGGTGGGCTTCTTATTAATTTACATGAGAAAGATAATTTAAAAAATTAACAGATGGGAAAAAGAGGTTATCAGATGATAAAGTAGCATGATGGAGAATACTGAGTGAGCTGAGGATAGAGCAGTGGTAGATGTGATGGGCTCATCCCATGGCTGGAAGCCTACGTTTGCTCCACAGAACTCACAGAAAAAGCCAGGCACAGTGCCGTGTGATTGTAATCCAGCCCAGCAGAGATCGAGATGCGGTGCATCTTTGGGGCCTGCTGGTCAGCCTGGTTTGGTGGGTCACGTGTTTCATTTTAGGCTGAGGGAGGAGGATATCTATGAGTTTAGGCCAGCCTAGTCTACACATTGAGTTCTAAGACAGTTGGACTATGTCTTAAGGCAAAACAAACAAAATGATAGATGGTACCTGAGAATATCTGAGGTTGTCCTTTGACCTCTATAGGAGTGTGAGTGTGTGGGCTGGTACACACACACACACACACACACACACACACCCCACCATCACATATACACATATATCACACACACACACACTGCACACATCCACACATCCACTCACATACATACATACATACATACATACATACACACACACACACACACACCCCTCCCTACCTATCCTCCATACATACAAAAGGTGTGTGTTTGTTGAAACGTAAGGAACAGGGGAGGAAGAAGACTTGCAAGAAGCTTGAAAGTCTCATGTGAACATTTAAAAATTGCTAAGAAAAGCAGGGCATGTTCAAACCAGTAGACATGCAAAAATTGAATGTTCTGGTGATTGGGTGCTTAGTTTGTGTTTGGTGTGAACATGGACAGAGAGAGGCATGTGGTGATAAGTACTGAATAGGTTTCATTCCAGGAGTGTTCTGGTGAGAGTATTTTCTAGTTAAATAAGCAGAATCCTATCTAAAGTTATCAGAATAAATAGCTTCTGACCTGATTAAGGAGAAGAGGAAGAAATAAATCCAAATCAAAGTAAGATTTCATTTTACTGTAGCCTATTCTTAAACAAAATAGAGTAAAGTACTCATAGTTGTATAGGATTTTCACTTAGATCTGTTTTTTATAGTTAAGAATATCTTAATCTCTTTCAAGGTATACTTTACAATAAGACTTTATTTTATCTGATTTTCCTTAGAATTATTATTTGTGTTGTGTAATATGCTATGTAGTTTCTTAGATGATATTTATGATTTTGACAGTTATTTAGTATTTTCCAGTTTAATTTTCTACCTCTTACCTCTGTTTTGACTAATAATTTATCTGTAGCTTCTATTCCTCATTTCCATGTGACTTCTTGCTCATTTCATCCACCTTGGTATGTGACTACCTTTTTATGTAGATATTATTTAACTGCCACATTTACTAATAGATCTAAAACTGAAGATTGGATGTCTTATGTTGAATTAGTGAAACTGACTCCCTTGTGTAATCCTTTCTCCCTAACTATTCCTGCATACTTGTCTTTGTAATCATTAGGGTGGGTGCAGTCATAAAGCCTGGCAGTAAAGAGGGAACATGGATTGGCCTGTAACTGATTGCTGTTCTCCAGTGCTACAGTCTCTATACAGTAGCATGAAATCAAACACTGTCTGACCAGTCCTGATGGTTCTAAGCTACAGTCATCTTGTAAAAAGTTTCTTCATGTCTCCTTACTCATCTCCTTAGTGCAAAGGTACTTCTGATTTAATGTTTCCCTGCAAAAAAGAAAACCCAACTCATTCAAGGATAAAGTACAGTTATATTTCATGTACCAACCAGTCAAATTGTGAGATCTGTCATTGGCTGATTCCCTCATTGTTGGACTGTCAGTGTGTTTACACAGACTGGATCTTAATGTGCATCTCTTGATGCGGTAGGTGATGTGGTAAGCACAAGATATATGAAGGCTCTGCCAACATTACATGGCATACATTACATTACTGTGGTAAGAACTTTTAAGAATATATAAATATATGCATTAGATGATTGTTTCTAAAGTATCAATAAACTATAGTATAAACCAAATATTACAGTATTTATTATCATCAGGTACTATGCTCTGCATATTTATATCACACCTTTTATACTACTGAAGCATGGTAGGTGTGTGTACATCTGTATTAGCAGAAATATGAGTAACATGTTACTCTAGGATGTTAGAATACTATGACAGCACTTTTCAGCTTCACTGACATCTTAGGGACCACTGTGTGTGTGTGTGTGTGTGTGTGTGTGTGTGTGTGTGTGTTATGGCCCATGGAAGCCAGAAGAATTGGATCCCCTGGAGTTGAAGTTCTAGACATCTGTGAGCCACCCAATGTGGATGCTAATCTGAACTCAGGTCCTTTGGAAGAGCAGCAGTCTTAATTGCTAGGCCATCTCTGTTGCCCTCAGGAGGAATTTTCAAAAAGTTGTGAAAACTTTATATAGGGTTAAAGCATAGAGTGATTGATGTGTAGGAATGCATGAAAGCAGAGACTGAACAGTTCAAAGGTTGGAAACTCTCTTTACTATGATGAGCAAATTGAGCAGGATAAGGGTAATGTATAGACAGGAAGCAGATTTTGGATATGGTAAATTTTAGGTACTTCTAACTAACCAGTTTTGCTTATAAAAATGTCTAGTCTTGAGGAATCTCCTTCCCTTTTTCACTTTTCATGACATTGACTCTGAAAAGTTTACTTCTATTATTTAATGGAATGTTTTGCCTTCTGGATTTGTGAGTTTCCTCGTAATTGTATGAAGTGAAATATGCTTTTTTTATTCTTCTTCTTCTTTTTTTTTCTTTTAAAGATTGGGTCTCACTATGTAGCGCTGGATGTCCTGGAACTTATTGTGTAGACCAGACTGGCCACAAAATTCACCTGCCTCTGCCTTTCAAGTGCTGGGATTAAAGGCATGTGCCACTACGCCTGGCTGAAATATGCTTTTGATAACACAACACAACTGACAGTCTACACTTTGTGAGTTGTGGCTCACCTAGGTATCACTCTTGATTGGTTAGGTCCATCACTTTTTTGGCTTAAAACTTTTCATTGAAAAAGAAGCATTGCAATGTCTGTTTTCCTTTTTACAAAGAGTAAGTAATCTGTGGGGGGCGGAAATGTGTTAAGATTCCTAACAACTTTGATCATATATGTCATTATTCTCTATTCCCACTCAATACCATGAACTTGAAGAAACAATTATCTTAAGAATTTGTTTATCATATCATCCCTGTTTGTCATAATAAAAGTAAGGGGTGTTGAGACAGTGGTGGCAGCAAGCAAGGGCAGTAGCAAAATTGATCTTGATGGCCCCAAGTAGATGACACTCCCTTGTGTTTCTTATCACTGCCATAAAAATTATGCTTCAAAAATTATATACATTATATGCTTAGTCTTTAAGGAATCTTGTTTGGAGATATAAATTTTTTTTATTTAATTTTATAGGTATAAATGAAACACCAGATGTTTACAGCCTTCCAAGGTAAGCTTAATGTTTTTTTTTTTAAACACTGTAACTGTATTTATTATTAATTAATTTACTTACCACCTCAGCTTACTAGCTTTATCTTAGAGACTATAGGCCTCAGAAGAATGTTTTTACACACAGTGTACAACAACCCCATCATATGGGAACTTGCATGGAATTTTCTGCCTATGCCATGTTAGTGCTGAAAAAGTTTCAAGATTTTAAAATTTTGAATCAGTGATACTTAGACTGTACTGTAAATGGGTGGTTTTAAACAGTGACATTAATCTCTGCAGTTAGGTGGCTCAGGCAGGCAGATCTTGATGAAGTCAGCCTGGGCTATAAGATGAGAACTTTATATCTAGAATTATCAAAGTGTTAGTGTTGGCATTCTTTGTCCTCTGCAGACTGCAGAGAAGACCCTGCCTTGCTTCATCATAGTTGCTTATTGCTGGGAGTCTTTGATATTCTGCAGGTTTCTGCCTTTGTCTTCTGTTTGACTCCTCTGTTTTGTTTCCCTCTTTCCTTTCCTCCTTTGCTTCCTCCCTTTATTTTTTATTTGTTCGGAAACAGAGTCTCATAGTCCAGGCTGACAGTAAACTTGCTATGTAGCCTAGGATGCGAATGAAAATGAGGAGGTACCTAACTGCTCCTAGGTATGGTTGAAAAGAAGGATTTTATTGTAGATATGAGGGAGAGCTTAGCCAGAGACATCTGGAAAGATCCAGACTGAAATAGATTATGAGAAGAGAGAGAGAGAGAGAGAAAGAGAGATGAAAGGAAGAAAGAAGAGAGAGCAAGCTGACCAAGAGAGCCTGTGACCAAAATAGCAAGTTTATATAGGAATAAGAAGCTTGGTGAAGGAAGGGAAGCCCAAGCCCTGAGCTGGAGAGGTTTAGGATAGGGATTGGGCTAAGGAGTGCTGGGAGGGGCCTTGTTTTAGGTGTTTTTGGGACCTGACAGAATGAACTTGAACTTAAAGGTCCTCTGCCTCCACCTTCCAAGTGCTAGAATTACAGATTTATGCAACCATGCTTTGTTGATATGGTGCTAGGGATTGAATCTAGGCCTTCATGCCTGCTAGTCAAGCACATCGCCTATATCCTTACCCCTATTCCCCTGTTTCTAAATATATCTCCCTCATTTTTATTGGGGAGAAGGCTTATCTGGTAAAGTACTTGCTACACAACCCTGAGGACTGTAGTTCAGATCCCTAGGCCTTAGGTAATGCTGAATATTTGGCAGCCTGCCTGTAATTCCAGCACATGGAAGGTGTAGACAGAGAATCCTCAGAGGAAGCTGTCCAGCCAGACTAACCAAACCTCTGTTTAGTGAGATATCCTAGAAAGTAATAGAGGGAGATACTTTGATCCTCCACATGGACATGCACCACATGTGTGCTCAAACACATAAAAACATATACAAGAACATACATACCATATAGTACATATAACAAAAAGATACTGACATGGGAATTATAGGGTCACTCTTACCAAATATGACTGTCTTAGATAGGGTTTTTATTGCTGTGAAAAGACACTATGACCACAGCAACTCTTATAAAGGAAAACATTTAATTGGGGCTGGTTTACAGTTCAGAGGTTTAGTCCATTATCTTCATGATGGGAAGCGTGGCGGCACACAGGCAGACATGGTGCTGGAGAGGTGGCTGAGAGTTCTACATCTGGATCAGCAGAGAGTGAGCCTGACCTAAGCTTCTGAAACCTCAAAGGCAACCCTCCAGTGAGACAATTAATAAGTGATTCCTTTAATAAGGCCACACCTACTCTAAAATAATGCTACTCCCTATGTGCCTGGGGGACATTTTAATTCAAACCACCACATTGACCCTGTCTTAATCTTCCATCTGCAAAGACCATTATTTTCAGATAAGACCACCTTTACAAGTCCTGAGGTGAGGACTTGACTGTACCGTCTATGGGACACAGTTACTCTGTCCTCTTAGATGGTAAATAACTGAAGAATTAGACTGAAAATGTCTTAAATGTAGGTTGATATGTGTGTTACTAGACATGTTTACTTTATGGAGCTTAAGATTTGAGGGTAATGATTTTTAAGTGTATGTATAATGTTTATGAGTATCAAATTTAGATTACATTAATTTTTTCTTTATTCTCTTTCTCCTCTTAAGTAATAGTGTTATATTAATGCATCAAGGCACAAGGCATAATGTGGCATGCTGTCTGTTTTGAGAGTGAGTGTTACTGAGTAGAAATGGCTGAGAGAAGTGGGAAGATTGCTGCAGGCCAAGCATACATTGAGGTGGAGTATGATTATGAGTATGAAGCAAAGGACAGGAAGATTGTGATTAGACAAGGGGAGCGCTACCTTCTGGTGAAGAAGACCAATGATGACTGGTGGCAAGTCAGATCTGATGAGAACTCCAAAGCATTTTATGTGCCAGCGCAGTATGTCAAGGAGGTCACTCGCAAAGCGCTGATGCCGCCTGTGAAGCAGGCAACGGGACTGCCAAATAACTCTATGAAGATGATACAGAGTATGCATCTTCAGAGATCGACAGAAAATGTGAACAAAATGCCTGAGCTTTCAAGTTTTGGAAAGCCATCACCATCTGTTCAAGGAACAGGTCTTACTCGTGACGCCAATCAGAATTTCGGATCCAACTATAATTCAGGCCAGACTCTCAACCTAAGCCTGGACCTGACCCATAATAATGGAAAATTTAACAGTGACTTACATTCTCCTAAAGTTTCCAGCCAGAATAGGACACGCTTATTTGGTCATTTTCCAGGACCAGAGTTCTTGGACATAGAGAAGACTAGCTTCTCTCAGGAGCAGTCATGTGACTCAGCTGGAGAAGGCTCTGAGAGAACACACCAGGATTCCGAGTCTGGAGATGAGCTTAGCAGCAGCTCCACTGAACAGATGAGGGTAAGAGAAAAGGCTGGTGAAATGCGAGCTTGCCTAAATAAAAATGATGTTTTAATTAAAGCCATAGTGTTATGAATTTGATTGTTTTGCTTTATATGTTCAGAGCACATGGAATCCTGATTTAAAGAGCAGAAAAAAAAATATGTGAAATAGGTTGTGACATTCATAGAGAATCCTTATGTGGTATTCATAATTCTTACATCTATGTGGGGTGGGAGCTACTTTGAGCCTGAAAATGTTTTTTTCTCCCTACCTATGTGCGTTAGGTAGGAAGCGCTTCCTTTAGCAGTAGGTGATTCTTTCTGGGGGAAATATATTTTGTTTTCTGGTTGTACTTTTTGACTTTTTACTAGTAAGTGCTTAAGTATAAAATACAGGTGTATGTGAAAGATGCCACTGGCATATTAGTGACTAACTTGCTTATTGAAACTTAGCCTGGAACACCATGCAGTATAGAGTGAATAACTGTATTTCTAGTCATATGTTTGTGTTTGAAGTATTTCCCCTTGATGGCAGTGAATACTGGCCCAGAAAGAATGGTGTTACAGGTTTGGTCTTTACTTTTTCCCTACCTAGCTTTCATTTCAGAAATGTGGATGCTAGTTTATTTTCCAAACAAAGTCATTTAAACAGCAAGTGTATGAAATTGGGCGTGTATTTGGGGATTCTGAGTTTTAAGTACATTTTTTATCTTCGGTTTAAAAGAAATTTAAAAACAACTATTTGGTCTGAAGTTGTGTTCCCTTCCCTTCTGAGTTTTTTTTTTTTTTGGTTTGTTTGTTTGTTTTTTTGTTAGTTTGTGAAGAGAACCTCCCTCTAACTCCTTTTTTCTCTCTCTCTCTTTTTCTTTGTTGTTGTTTGCTTGTTTTTTTTTTTGTTTTTTTGTTTTTTTTTTTTTGTTGTTATTGTTTTTGTTTTGGTGCTGGGAACTTAACTCTAGGTCTTGGGCTTAATAAGTAAGCGCACCACTGCTGAGCTAAACTCTTAACTCTTATAATAAAATTATTCAGGTCAAGTCAGTTAATAATTAGGCTGCTCTTATGTATTGTCTAGTTCTGTAAGTTGTAACTGTTAATAGCATTTTTGAGAGGATATAGGAAAACAGAAGATTCTGTAGTGAAACTTCTAGTGTTTGAGATCAAGGCATGAAGTGGCACTATCACTGTCTTCTGTGGGATCCTCACTTTTAGTGTGATACTTTGATGTAGATTATGTAGTGTTTGCTGAGGCACACTTTTAATCCTAGCACTCAGGAGGCAGAGGTAGGCAAATCTCTGAGTTGAAGCTAGGATGGTCTAAATAGCAAGTTCCATACCAACCAGAGCTACATAGTGAGACCCTGTCTTTAAAATATGTGTGTATGTTTACGTATGTGTGGAGAGAGAGATTTCTGAAATGTTTGTGTATATAGTTCCTTATGGAACCTGGAGTCCTTGGGAAAGATGTGTTTACTATTCATCTAGCCATAATAATTGTTTCACAGCTAAAATTGTATTTTATATTTATGTTCACAAGTAATCCCCTGTTCTTTTTTTTTTTTTTTTTTTTTTTGGTTTTTCGAGACAGGGTTTCTCTGTGTAGCCCTGGCTGTCCTGGAACTCACTCTGTAGACCAGGCTGGCCTCGAACTCGGAAATCCGCCTGCCTCTGCCTCCCAAGTGCTGGGATTAAAGGCGTGCGCCACCACTGCCGGCCCTGTTCTTTTGGTTATAGTCATCTTAAGTTCCCTGCACTGGAAGTTCATGGCTCCTGATCTCTCAGGGCCTAACACCGTTGAAAGTCTTATAAAGAATTCTTTGGCAGGCTCTTAGCTCTCCATGGCAATGGTCTCAAATCTTTTGCATTTTCTTTTTGCTGATTCACTTGTACTTTGCTCTGGTCTTATCAGATCACTTTGCTTTTATACTTATAGCAGAAAATAAGTTCCCAAACAAAACACAAAGAAGCTGTGATATAGAAATAGGGAGCACATTTGCATAGCAGTCAGTAATACTGACTCTCATTTTTATCTGATTCCAGCTTTTGCCAGCTGTGTGATAATTGGAAGAGGGAGGATTAGCTTTGTTTTACTCATTTTATAATGCTCAGGGTGAACCTTGGGCCTTCGTGTATACTAGGCAAACACTCTACTACTGAGCTAAGGTCCTAAATTGAAGGATGTTTCATTTATTTTACTTGTATGATTGTTTTATCTCCATGTATTTATGTGTACCATATGTATGCCTGGTGCCTGTAGAGGTCAGAAGAGAAGGTGGCAGATTTCCTGGAACTGGATTTATGGGATGGTTGTGAGCCACTGTTTGTTCTAGGAACCAAACCCTGGTCTTCTGCAAGAGCTCTTAACTGCTGAGCCACCTCCCTTGTCCTGAGGGGAAAGTTCCTTAACCTGAGTTAAGGAGTAGTCACAGGGATGTTGAGGCACATATTAAGGGAATTGGGTGTCTATTTCTGCTTAACTACCAAATTTATCAGCTTTCTCTGCTTTTGTGGGTCAGTACATCAGTGGAAGCTTGGGTTCTCTTGAGGCTGCAGTCTTGGGGAAGCCAAGCTGAGATGAGGAATAATTTGTAATGCTTTGCTTACAATGTTGCTTGTTAAACGTCTTCACAGTTGTTTGAATGTAGCAAGTAGACTTCCCCAGAATGAGCAATCAAGGAGTGAGAGTGTGGTAGAAACAAGGTAGATCTTGAGTTCCTGGTCCTGGAAATCCCATTGCCGTATCCTGTTGATTATGCAGCTCATCCTTCTTTTCTGTGGGAGACTGCACATGAGTGTCATTATTTCTACTTTTATTCCCACCATCAAAATGTCTGTGTTGGCAATTGCCTTTCTCCTGATATAGTGCAAATATTTTTTTAAACATTATTATTAAAATGTATGCTCTTCATACTTGCTTTCTGTACTTTTTCATGACCCTCTGCAAAACATGTTTGTTACATTCGTGACTTCAGATTCACTGCTAAGTTTTTTCTATCACCATTTAATATGTGTTGTGTGGTATACGTGGCACCCACATGCAAGTAAGAGGACAACCTCAGCTGCTTTGCATGGCCTCTTGTTCACCTCTGCACTATGTATTCCAGGCTAGCTGACCTATGAACTTCTGAGGGATTCTTTTGTCTCTGCTTCCCATCTTGCCCTAGGAGTGTGCTGGCATAAGATATTGCTACTACATCTAGCTTTTTGTTCCTTTGTTTGTTTTGAAAACAGAGTTTTTTCTGGTATCCTTGACTGTCTTGGAACTCACTCACCAGGCTGACCTCAAACATTAGTCTGCTTCTGCCTCCCAAGTACTGGGATTAAAGAAAGGTGTAGGCCACCACCTCTGGTGCATCCAGCTTCTTACAAAGGCTCAAAGGATTTAAACTCCAGTCATCATCAGGTTTGTGTAGTCAGCACTTTTATCTGCTGAGCCATCTTCCCCAGAATTTAGATTTGCTTGTATTTCCCCCATTTTAGTAGAGGTCTGTAACTCTGCTTTCCCGTATTGTGTTGCTTCATTACTCCTTTCCCTTATTGACTGACCCATCTCCCCGGCCCCTTCACCACTTCCTATTTAGATAGACTGTTTGAGAGTTCTTTTTTTTTTTAAAGATTTATTTATTTATTTTATGTATATGAGTACACTGTTGATCTCTTAGACACACCAGAAGAGAGCATCAGATTCTATTACAGATGGTGGTGAGCCACCATGTGGTTGCTGGGAATTGAACTCAGGACCTCTGGAAAAGCAGTCAATGCTCTTAACCGCTGAGCCATCTCTCCAGCCCTGTTTGAGAGTTCTTAATAGTCTGGAATACTAAGTTGACTATCAGACAAAGATTTTATCCTGTTGTGTACCTTTTCATCCTTTTGGTTAGGTCTTTCCCAGAACCAGTGTTTCATTTTGATGAGCTCCAGTTTATTGTTTCTCTATGTGCGTCATGCTTTGTTTTCAAGTCTAGGAGCTCAAGGCATAGCAATTTTAGGTATATTTGAAGAAACAGTCACTAGGGGTGTGTGTATATGTATATGTATCTTCATAAATACACACATACACAAGGCAGGGTGTATTTTAAACACTTGGTTTGCATAAGCATACAGGCTTGCAATTTCAGAGTCTGGATTTTCTGGCAGGTAATTGATACTCCAGGAAAAAAGTAGTTGGTGATACTTTTGTAGTCATATCCAAGGGTCTACTGCCAAATCTGAGATGATGATGATGGACTCTGGGCCATCTCCTGACACTTGTATAGTGAGGTTTTTAATTATTCTGAGTTACTTTTTATGTAAAGCATGAAATAAACATTCAATTTCTTTTCTTTCTTTCTTTCTTTCTTTCTTCTTCTTCTTCTTTTTTTTTTAAAAACCTTTCAAGACAGAGGGTTTCTCTGTGTAGTCCTGGCTGATCTGGAACTCACTCTGTACACCAGGCTGTCCTTAAACTCACAGAGATCCGCCTGCCTCTGCCTCTCATATCTTAAGTTTCCTCTCTGGTAATTCTAGGGTCTGTACTGTGTCCAAGTTAGATTGTGTTACTCTCTTTTGTTACTGTGTTTTGTTATGTTTTAGCATGCCTTCCAACTTTTGGTTGAAAGTCAGATGTGTATCAAATAATAGTAACTGAATTAAATAGGCCTGTAGTATAAGATGTTAGGCTAATTTGGCCAGAAATTGGTTTGTGTTTATAGACTTCTTGAGCTGTTTCCTCTGTGGTCCACTGAAGCCCACAGTAGGGAGGTGTCACATGTATTCTGTAATCCTGTGGTTAAATCTCAGTCTTATACTGTTTACTATTGTGCTGTGAATTTCCCTGGTTTCTTCATTTTACCCTTTCGCTTAGGGGAGACCAGAAGCCTCTTCAGAGGGTGCTGGAGTATGGGGAATGCTTTCTCCAGGTTGGGTAAACTCTGCTGAAGTTTGCTTGTTTGTTTTCTTAGACAGCAGTTCTTTATTAGCAGGGACTGCTTGGACTTTAGGTCACTGGTTCACCTTTTTTCTTCTTGTCAGATCCATTGAAGGACTCATGGTGGCCTTAAACTCCACCAAAATTCAGGGTCTCTCACAGAGGCTAGCCTATAGTGTGTGCATTAATTCATCATGATTCAATTTTGTGTTCCAATCAGTTTATAACACCAGTAGTTTCTGTTTAGCTGCATCTCCTCTGCAACTCAGGGTTTACCCCTTCAAAATGTTGGGGCAGTAGTTTGCCCATGAGACCTTGGTTGTCTGATGGGCGTAGGAAATCATGAATTGCCTGACTTTTGGTTTTGTCTTGATGTTAAGAGAGTGATGACTTTGACATTTTCTGCACGTTAGAACTAAAATTGGAAGTTGATACTATTGTGAGTAAAAAAAAATTAAATTAGTGTGTGTGTTGAATAGAGAGTAGTGTGTGGAGGTCAGAACAACTGGATTTTTTGCTGCCATTGTTTTAGGGATCAAATTAGGTAGTCAGTGGCAAGTCTTGTGGCAAGAACTTATCCACTGAGCTGTTTTGCATTTTTGTTGCTATTTAGCTTATTAATTATATTTGTTGATTTTTGAACATGAGCCATTCTTCCTAGATAGTACTAGTTTTGGTCATGATCACATGAATGATCCAACTGCTCAGTAATCTTATATATATTGCTGAAATTCATCTATTAAGTTTTCTTTTGCAATGTAAAATCTAAAAAGATGTTGCTTTTGTGGTATTTGTGTGTGTGTGTATGTGTGTGTGTGTGCTTGGTCTGTTGCTCATTAATCAGGATATCAAAAAAAAAAATGAGTGGGAAAGTACTTCTTCTTTTGTACTTAGTGATCTGATGTGTAGTATTTTCCTCCAAATTCTCTTGTGTATCATGTTTGTTTTCATTAATAATGTTAGAAACAAAGAATAATCTTGGCATGGGACAAAAGGACACAGGAAAAAGTAAATGTAGCTTGGCAAGCCAATGTCTTTTTGTAAAAAATGCTGCACTAGAGCCCAGTGGGGCTAGCAAGCACACCTGGATGTAGGTGGTGACTGCAGCTCATCCCATTGGTGGGGGCTTGACTTCACAGTTAGATTGGCTAGTCAGTTCAAAGGGGAAGATTCAAGTAAAATGAGCCTCTGCTGGGTTAATTACTTTTCATAGAGAAAAAAAGAATGTTTCTTAAAATAGTTATCAGTTTCATTTTAGGGAGATCATGTTAGTTTCATTGAAGTTATCAAGTCTATCCCGGCAGTGTTCTTTTATTGCCATTTCACTATGTACTGTGTCTTCATTAATATCTATTTCATTGATCTTTTTAAGTAGCCCAGTACTTGTTTCATTGATTTTCTTTATTCTTGTTATGAATTTTGTTGCTGCAGCAACTGCTGCTTCTCTTCTTCCTCTTCCCCTCCCCCCCTCCTCTTCTTCTTCCTCCTCCTTTCTTTTTTTTTTTGGAAGCAGAACTTTTTGTAGCCTAGTTTGGCTTTGAACTGTGTAGACTGTATAGTAAAATGACCTTGAACTCCCAACTGCTCTAGGAAAATTAAGGCACTTCTCATCATTCCTAGCTGCAGTTGTCATTGACGTGTTCCTATTCTGCTCCAGGTTCTTCATCCAGGAAGCTTAGCTAATTGGTTTGCAGCTTTCTCCATTTCCCAATATGAGCACTTTCGAAAGTCTCCCCCAGCACTGCTTTAGCTTTCTACAGCAAGTGTTGAATTTTGTCTTCATACTGTTGAACTTAGTGCATTTAAAACTCTCAACACTTGCTTTTTAAACATGCTCATAGTTTATTTAGAGAAGTATCTTGTTCAGTTTCCAAGTGTTAGGAGATTTCTTTTTTCTTCTTTTGTATTACTGGTTTATGGTGTGCCTAGGTAACAATCTGTCTGATTTAATTTTTTAAAAAAATTTTCTTGGTATGTGGTTTTTTTTTTTTTTTTTTTTTTTTGGTTTTTCGAGACAGGGTTTCTCTGTGTAGCCCAGGCTGTCCTGGAACTCACTCTGTAGACCAGGCTGGCCTCGAACTCAGAGATCCGCCTGCCTCTGCCTCCCAAGTGCTGGGATTAAAGGCGTGCGCCACCACCGCCCGGCTTGGTATGTGTTTTATAGATGCTAAAATAGTGTATTATACTATGTTGTTGGTCTATAGTTTTGATGAGACTCTTAGGTTTGATGGTGTTGAGTCTTTTGTAGTCTTGCTGAAGAGTCTTATTGGTAGGTGGGTCTGTCTTTTCAAGTCCTTCTACTTGGGTTCATATATTTTCAGCATCACTTTTGGTACATACACTTTTCTAGATTGTTATACTTTCCTGCACATTTTGCATCTTTATAAATGTTCATCTCTGTTTCTGCTGTGAGCTCTACTGTATCTGTTCTTATAGAAACATATAGGTAGGCCTTTTAAATTTCTCCTCTTTTGCCAATTTTTGTCTTTTAAGGGACACAGACTGTTGAAACCTAATGAAAACATAATACTTAACTATTATTGATAGTTAACCTTGACGTCTGCCATTTTACATTTTATTTTCTGTTTCTTTTCTTACTGTTTCTATTTCTGTCCTATGATGTTTTCCAGAATTCTCTTTTGGATGCTTTGTTGTGTTCCTGTGTAGGTTTTTTTTCCCCTCCCCTTGGTTTTTCGAGACAGGGTTTCTCTGTGTAGCCCTGGCTGCCCTGGAACTCACTCTGTAGACCAGGCTGGCCTTGAACTCAGAAATCCACCTGCCTCTGCTTCCCAAGTGCTGGGATTAAAGGTATGCACCACCACTGCCCGGCCAATCTTTGTATATCCTGGCATGATTTGTCATTCTGCTGGTGTCATGTTGCCAGTTTGAGTAAACCATGAGTTTATTCTACCATTTGTAACTGTCCTAGGCATAAGAGAAGCCCTCACACTGTATTGTTTTTGTTGCAACTATTAAACACAACATACAAAGTCTAGAGGTGCACTCAGAATTCTTTCTTCTTCCTTGTCACTTCCAGGTTCCTCTTTTTATCATTTCCATTTTGCCTGGAGCACACTTAATTATTTGTTTAGGGAAAATTCTAAGTTTTCTATCATCTGAGGATATTTTGATTTCTCCCTTATTTCTGAAGAATGTTTTTTTTTCATTTTGTTTAGTTTTATAAACACACAATTATGGGTAGCGTTTCTTTTTTAGTCAGTTTTCAAAAGCACTTGTATCTTCTGGCTTCTATGGTTTTTGATGAGAAGGCAATTTCCTTTTTTAGCTTTCTCTTACATTGAGCCTTGTTTTTCTTGTACTACTTTCATCTTTTTCTTGTTTTTCATTTTGACTGTGATGATTTTAGAGCAGATCTCTGGGTTTATGCTGTTCGTAGTTTGCTTCCCCACACCCAAGCTTGGTAAGTTTTTGACATTCTACAATTTTTTCAGCCCTACATACTCACTCTCATACTCTCTCTGTCTCTGTCTCCCTCTTCCCCTTCCTCCCCTCCCCACCCCCTCTCTCTTTTTCTGTCTGAGATTCTGACAATATGAATGAACGTTGGATCATTTACTACGGTTTCATGGGTGCCTAGGGCTCTGTTTATTTTTTTATCTTCTTTCTTTTTTCTTTTTTTTTTTTTTGGTTTTTTTTCGAGACAGGGTTTCTCTGTGTAGCCCGGGCTATCCTGGAACTCACTCTGTAGACCAGGCTGGCCTCGAACTCAGAAATCCGCCTGCCTCTGCCTCCCAAGTGCTGGGATTAAAGGCGTGCGCCACCACCGCCCGGCTATCTTCTTTCTTTTTGTTGATGGAATTGGCTAATTGTTGTTAATAGGATGATCTGGAATTTGAGGTTAGCCTGGGCTGCATAGCCAGATTCTGTCGCAAAAAAGCAAATGCTTGAAGTAGGTGTCTTCATCTTTCTATCACACCATTCTCATTGTAATATTTTCTTAATTGTTTCTATGATTTTTAGTTCTAAAGTGTCTATTTCTGTTTCTCTACATTTGTTTATCATTTCAGTTAGCCTTTTGTTCCTTTGCTAAAGCACCATGATCAAAAGTAACTTGAGAAAGAAAGTGTTTTCCCTCCATCATCCAGGGAAGCCAAGGCAGGAACTCAAAGCAGGAGTTTGAAGCAGAGTCCATAGGGAAGGAGGACTGCCTGGCTTGTTTCCTCTGGCTTGCTCAGCTACCCGTATACAACCCATGCCTACTTAGAGATGACATTGCTCATGGTGGGCTAGGCCCTCCTACAGCAATTAGGAATTAAGAGAAAGCTCCACTGACATGTCCATAGATTAATATTAATGGAGTCAATTCCTCAATCAAGGGTTTCTCTTCTGGGTATATCAAGTAGTCACACATTTTTTTTTTTCAAATTTTTATTTTGTTTGCAGAACTGAGGATCAAACCCAGGCCTTGCAGATGCTAGGCAAACACTTTTGTCAGTGAGCAACATCCTTAGTCCTTTTGGGTTAGCTGCCTTACTTTGACAACAGATGTTTCCTTACTACTACTGGGTGAAGGAGGTAGTTTTGATGACTGTGTCCTGACTGATACCTGTCTGGTTTTGACATGCCATTTCCACAAGGCCTTCTCTGACACTAATCTAGCAAGGAGTGGGAGGAGCTGCTCTTGTCAAATTGGAAAGGACCTCTGTGCGTGTGCGTGTGCGTGTGCGTGTGGGTGTGGTGGGCTAGATGCCTTATTACTGACCTGCAGTGATTATTCTGGTTCCTTCCTCTGCCTTTCTGATACTAGTCTGGCACTGGTTAGGGTACTTTGGGATGACCTGGTGAGTGTAGAAGTCTTTGTCTATTTAGTCATTATTGGTAATGTGAAGTGGGGGTGAGGCAGAGTTTTTTCCCCCCTCCTTTATGGCATTTGCCTGGAGCAGAGTGCTTATATATGAAAGCTTTCATTGAGCTAGAATGTCTCTTGGTTTGGCCTCTGCCTGACAGGACAGGGGTTTGTTTGAGGGTCATTTTAGTCTTACTATGTCTGTTGGTGTTGATGACTTCTTCCTTTCCAATCTTGAATATAGGAAACCAAAAGAAAATGAAAAGAACTCCCTATGTCTCTGTTTTGACTTTCTGTCAGAGAATTTGTGGATTGGTGTCATTATTAATCTCAGAATTTAGAGTTGTACCTAATGGGAAATAGGAAAAAAATACACTTACTCTTCCTGAAATTGGAAATGGTTTTTTTTTTTTTTTTTTAAATATTAATTTTTAGATCTTTCTTTTAAGGACTTATCTTTATGTGTCCATGTGTGAGTGTATATGTGGGCATGCCTGTGGAGGTCGTAAGAAGGTATTGTATCCCCCTGGAGCTGTAGTCATCTGTGAGCCTCCTGAGTGGCACTAGGAACCAAGCATGAGTCCCCTAAAAAAGAGCAAGCACTCATAACCCTTAAATGCTGAGTTATTTCTCCAGTATTTTTGATCTCATAACCTGGCTTCCGCAGTCCATCTTCCACGGCAAGCTTCCATTCTACCATGGTTTCCCTCTGCTGTGCTCACCGTAGTTTGATTGCTTTCTCTTTCTCCTACCACTAGTCTTTAATTCCCAGCTCATACTTGGTTATCTGAGTGTATAGAGTGCTTAGGGTAGAATCTGGTATACCTATCTGTTAGATGTACTAAACCATGAACACAAGCTTAAAGGAAAAGTTAGAGACCTAACTTTTCCCTAATGTATGCTATGCTCCTTGTTTCTACTTGGAAAACAGTATTTAGGAGCAATGTCATTTCCTTATGTTATTATTGTGTAGATGTGCTACAGTACACAGGTGGAGATCACAGGACAACTTGTCGTAATTGTTCTTTTCTTTATACCATGTGAATTCTGGGGATGGAACCCTGGTTGTTAGGTCTTGTGCAAGTGCCTTTAGTCACTAAGCCATCTTATCTACCTGATAAACCACAATCTTTTTTTTTTTTGGTTTTTTGAGACAGGGTTTCTCTGTGTATTCTGGGCTGTCCTAGAACTCACTCTGTAGACCAGGCTGGCCTCGAACTCAGAAATCCACCTGCCTCTGCCTCCCAAGTGCTGGGATTAAAGGCGTGCGCCACCACTGCCCGGCTTTTTGGTTTTTTTTTTTTTTTGGAAAATGTGTAGCCCAGACTGGCCTCGAACTCGTGACCCTCCTGCCTCTGCCTCCTTCAGCAAATCCTACTGGCGTGCGCCACCACAACCGGCCACAATCTTTAAAGAAGAATGTTAGATGGGAATTGGAGGAAGAAGTTGTAATTGATTGTAGAGACTCCAAAATTTGAATGAAAACAAAATTACAAAATTCATACTGCAAGGAATGTCTCAGTAGCACAGTGGGTGCCTAACATATGCACGGCCCTCATCACTGCCATCAAATCACAAAAGTTAAGGTAGTGAGAACTAACTGGATAGCCCCCTCAGCAACACCCACAGAGACAGATACACTATGTGCAGTGTCTTCCATAGGGTTAGGTCTTTTCAAAGTTCATACTGATGGAAGAAATGAAGATGAAACTTGAAAATCAGAATAGAGGATAAGAGAGGCCCTGATGGTATATCAGAAGCCAGAGAAGTCCCTGCAAATTCAGGTCTGGCCTGGTGTATATGCGAGTTCAGCCAGAGCACTACATAGAAGACCTTGTCTTAAAACAAACAAAATAAGAAATAATAACAACCCTGAAAATAATGGTTAAAAAATTCATACTTTAGTCCTCATGCCCCCCACCCCGACTCTCATTAATACTTGAATTGTTAGTCAGTCCTTCCAGTCTTAAGCATTAGAGTAGACATCATCAGGAGGCTGACAAAATTCCAGGAGAAATAATGATTGACAAAGTCCTATTAGGAAGAAGACTGAAATACTATAAATCTGAAAATGAGATTTTTTTTTTTTAAAGTTTCAATCCAGAGGTCTGTAAATCTATTTTACAAGTAGAATGTCAGTTTAAATGAATGAGGGATGTGATTTTTCAAGCTAGTTGCATTTTTAAGAATTAATGTTAAATCCTTTTGTTTCAATGCTTTAAAGAGGTTTTCCTAAATCTGTGTTCCTGGTATCAGTGTTTCTCAGCCAGTGGGTGGTGACCCCTTTCAAGGTAGGTGTGCATGTGTGTGTATGCGAATGACCTTTTCACAGGAGTGGCCTAAGTCCATTGGAAGACACAGATATTTACATTATGATTTCTAACAGTAGCAAATTACAGTTATGAAGTAACAGTGAAAATAATTTTATGGTTGGAGGTCACCACAACTTGAAGAACTGTATTAAAGGGTCGCAGTATTAGGAAGATTCAGAACTTCTCTGCTCTAGATGGTATTGATCCAAAACCAGGTGTACATTAGGTTTTTGCAACAACGGCAGATTGTCTCCTTTCATTCCAATCCATGTTCTCTGCTGATCTTTTTCTTAGGTTTCCCCCCACCAGGCTACTGGGGTCAGTGAAGGCTCTTAGCTTTCTCAAAGCTTAGTGAGATACAGCTTGACACCTGCCTGACCTTACACAAACTTCCTACTTAGTGATGCTTTTATTGCTTAGAACTGGTCCAAAGTATGAGTCTCAGATTTAGGGAGAGGGCTACTATAGCACTACTCTGTAGCACCCCTGTAACAGTCTCTGCTTATTTGGTGAATTTGTTTGGAGACCTAAACCTGGTATTGATAAGGTGATTTTTGCCGTTGTTATTATTATTGTTAAATTATGCTGTTTAAGTTCTAATTATCATACTTAGAAACCAACCTGTTTGTAGATTGCAGTTGTCTCTTGAGCACAAGTGTAACTACTGTTTAGTTTTCTTTCTTTTAAATTTAAACATTTAAAATTTTTTGTTTTTAAAAAACGTGTGTGTGTGTGTGTGTGTGTGTGTGTGTGTGTGTGTGTGTGTGTGTTGGAGGGTGACTAGGATGAATACCCATGTGCCGTGCCACATAGGGAGGGCAGAGGACAACTTAAAGGAATTGTTCTCTCCTTCCACTTTGTGGGTCCTGGGGACCATGGAAGTGCCGTCCTTACCCACTGGGCCATCTTCCCAGTCATCATAGCATTCGTTTTAAATAATTAAAGAGATACAATATTCATAATGAAGAATAGAAGTCTATGAAACTGATAATAGTATTAATCCTTTAATGATGCCTGCCTGTATGAAAGTAAAAGTATTAAGGTGCAGTCTAGATCAGGGATAACTAAATAGCTGTTTTTACTATGTTCTTTATTAATTTTTCCATTGTTCTCTAACTGCACTCTGAATTAATGTGATTGACATTTTAATTCTGTTTCATTGTCTCTAATATCCCTTGCTTTGTTCATAGAAAAGATTAATGGGGAGGAGAGTGAGATAGAAGAAAAGACCAATAATAATCTCAGAAGGATATTAGTGACTTCTCTGCAGAAAAGAGCCAGTTCTGTTCCTACTGAATCTCACTTGGGTGGTACTTTAGTGAAATTTCAGAGTAACAAAGTCAAGAATGCTTTTTTTGTTGTTCATTTGACTCTTTTTGGTTTATAAACCAACTTAAGTGACATTAAGCAAGCCATATTTAAACAAAAGTGTGCTTTCCTCTCTGACTACCATCCTGGAGATGTCATCTTGTGTTTTTCTTCCTGCTGTAGCCATCTTCTCGTCAAATCTTCCTACTTAATTAAAACAGGAAAAAGGAGTAATTCTTAGATTTTTATTTGATTGTGTTTTCAGAATATCAGAAGACTTGGAATGTCATGAAAATTGTGTATACCCCCATTCTTATGAAATTTCAAATTTATACCACATTATTGTAGTTTCAAGGTATCCAGAAACCCAGATTAAAGTGATCTGGACAAAGTAATTACAGAGAAAAAAAGCAAACATTGAGGCTTAGATGAGTAGATAGAAGAAAGTTTGGGAGTAGAATAAGACAGGCTTGAAATTTACATTTGAATCAACGTGAAAGGAGAAGCTGACTCTACTTGGAGGATTGATCTTGTTCCTTTGGCAACACCCCCACCCCAGGAAGAAGGCTCAGTGATAACTACTGGGGTCTTGCCCTAAGAACCTGTTGGTTAGAACACAAGCACTACAGCCAGCCCCTTGGAGCAGAACACTTTGTTTATGTGGAGATAGTTCTTCTCCCAAGGCTCATCCCTCACTTGCTTGTGACCTCTTTCAGGATCTAGCACAAAGCTGTGGATTGTCCTCTGTGTGTGTGTGTGTGTGTGTGTGTGTGTGTGTGTGTTTGTTTGTTTGTTTTTTTTTTTTTTTTTTCTTTTTTGGTTTTTCGAGACAGGGTTTCTCTGTGTAAGCCTGGCTGTCCTGGAACACACTCTGTAGACCAGGCTGGCCTCGAACTCAGAAATCCACCTGCCTCTGCCTCCCAAGTGCTGGGATTAAAGGCATGCGCCACCACGGCCCAGCTTTATCTTTTTTCAACATTTTCCCCTTCCTTTTTTTGGAGAAAGGATGTCACAGAATAACCATTGGTGGCTTTGAACCTGTGATCCTTTGCCTCAAGTGTTGAGATTACAGGCATTCATTATGCCTAGTTTATTACCTCTTTGCTGAGACAGACTGATCTCTGCTTTATCATTCTTCTAAATTGTACTTGCCCCCTTTCCTTATGATTTCCAGGTATAGCTGGTCTCTTTTTTTATTTGTTTGCTTCCCCACATCCTGTTTTCATATTTGTGTAATAGTCAGAATGCTTACTAATTACTAGAAACTCATTCACATGTAGCTTAGGTAAAAGAATTTCCTGGTTTCTGAAAGTGAACTACAGAATGGGTTTATTCACTTTGCATTAGGAGGATTGTAGCAGGGACCTGTATACTGTGAGTGGTCTCCAGGCTCTGAACCAGGGTTGTTCATCCATGATGTTGTCATTCTTTCAAATAGATTTTTTGCTCATGACTTAGTGGCAAGTTACCAGCAACTACCAGGTATACCCTTAGTTTTTCTGTTTAACCATCTGTTTTTCTTTCTTTAGTTCTAATTGAGCAAACCTTGGAGGAGTCTGGCTTGGTTTGACTTGAGACAATGCTTGTACTGTTTTTAGTGGTCAGGGGTTTGACACTTCACATCCTGGGGCGTGATTGAAGCTGATCCAAACTGCATAGCTAGAATTTGAGAAAGAATTCCTCCAAAGAAGTTGTAGATAGGCTGTTTGCAGAATAAGGGAGAGGTGCCGAGCATACAAAGTAACACTGCCTGCACATCCTACACTTACGTTGTGCCACAATGGCCATTGACATCCAGCTGCTGGAAAGGCCAGGGGAGAGTGTAAGCAGGAAGCAAAGTTACCAAGCTTAATCTGGTTCTCCTAGGAGGTTTTGAAGATATAAGAGTTTTAAGTGATACAAAGTAAGAAGAATAAAATAATATAATCTCTTTGAATGAATTTGTGCCTGTCTGACTCTCCAAGTTATAAATTTTTTTGAGTCAAAGATTTTTGTCATTTTGATAATCAATATTATGGAAAATATTGTACAGTGAAAGCAACATTCAATTAAAAAACAAACAAACAAAAACCCCTACCCATAGGACTGAGGAAGTAGCTCAGTTGGTAAAGTCTGTGTAGTGAACACGAGGACCTGAGTCATGTGGTGGTACATTTGTAACCTCAGCACTAGGGAGTGGAGGCAGGCAAAGTCCAGAGGCCAGCTGGCCAGCACAGCCAGTGAAAGACTTTTTCCAAAACACACCACCTCACACAGTGATAGACCTGAGCAACGACATCTGAGTTGTTCCCTGGCCTCCACATATACATGTGTGCATACACATACCCACATATACAAACATGTAGATACATACACATACGAAACACCTTAGTATGGTTTGTGTAAAGTTGACAATGAATAAACTTGTGATAGCTTTATGTGCTGACTCAGCTGGTCTGTACTGCTCAGATATTTTGGTCCATTATTATTCTAGAAGTTGTCTCTTATATGAGAATAGCCTGTAAATCTAGATTTTGAGTAAACCATATTGACCTTAATGTTTGGGCATCATCCAGTTTTGAATACTTGGGTAGAACAAAGGCTGATCTGGGCAAGCAGGAATTCTTGGAACTATAATTATACACAAATGACCGATCTTCCCTGAATCTCATCCTGCTAGTAATCCTGCAGATTTTGCACACACCCTTAGATTTTTACCACCACAGTTAGGTACTCAAGAAATGACTGAAGTTCACATGTGGGGAGTCCTATGCAACACTTCCTGTCCTGGTTGATTATGTGTCATGTTACTCTGGCAGACTAGAGGAGCACTCAGGTGGGTATAAGGTCTACAGGGTAGTATGATGAGCGGTGCCGTCAGAACCATCAGTTTGGTGAGAGGACAGATGACTAGAAGGAGTGTGGGAATGGTAGCTGTGCAGAAACGGCACATGTTCATAATAGCGCAGTTATTTGCTATGCATTGTGCTACATCTAACATTCAGAATATAGACTCAATATATTCATTGTGTCTTAGCATTCTTGGATAACTTATAAAATGATAACAAATTTCCTTCACATTCGGATAGATTAGACTAGTCATTGCTTAAAACTACAATTTAAAAAGTCTAAGGTGCTATATTTAAAAGTTGTTAAGGAGAGGGAGTGAGTGGGGCAGGAACAAGAGGGACAAGGGAAGGGGAAAAAAAATAAAAAAAAAAAAAATAAAAGTTGTTAAAGTCACAGAGTCAGCTAGAGTTTGAGAAATCTCTCATGCACACTTGTGTGTGGAGTCCAAGAATCGGGATTGATAGTGAAGTTGTCAATGTCTGATTGTAAGAGTCATCCAGTGTTGCCCACCTGCCTTCTTCTTGTCTAGGTGGCTGATGAATCAGCAGAAGAGAACCTCATGGATGCATAGAATACCGGCTGTAGTTCTGCAGTAAAGCCAGACAGATGATGGAACTTGAATGGTCACTTAGATAACTTAATCACCACAGTGCATCCAACACTTCAAGTCTGAGTATTGAAAAGTAATGAGTGTAACCTGCTGTTTAGGAACTGACTTCTGAATCAGAGCCGTTGGGGTCTCTGGCAGGAATGCTGTACAGGCACTTGACTTTTGAAACCTTGTCAACTGTGTTTGAATACCAGTTGTCGATTCTGTTTTTCTGTCTCATATAACAGCAGAGTTCAGTGACTTGAAGTTGTTGGAAGCAGGATGTGGTGGTGCAAGTTTATAATCCCAGAACTTGAGGAAGTGAGGCAGCAGAATCCTTGCTGTCAGAGACATGAGCTACATACTGAATTCTAGGCCAACCAGTGCTATATAGCAAAACCCTGTCTCCCACTTCCCTCTGATAAGACTCCAAAACAAACAAACAAAACAAACCAATTAAAAAGGGGATGGAATTCAGACAAAGCAGGGCAGCATTGTTCAAAAGCAGACACTGAGCATCCTGAGTTGGTGGCTTCTCGTCTGTTCTGGAGGAAGGATACTTTGGTTTGTTTTTACATTGAAACAGCTTTCTATTCCCAGTTCAGAAGTGGAGACCTTTACAACATTGATACTCTTGTTTGCTTTAATCATGAGCTGAGCCAGCCACTTTTCATAGAATGCCAGTTCTACCTGATTGATAACTGATAATCTGGTTATGCGTAACAGCACATTTGACATTTTCTCAAAAATAAAATACAACTGCCACTTCAAAGAAAACAGTTCACTTTTGTTAAAATTATTAAATTCAAGATTTTTAGTGGAAAAGTAGAATTTTATTTTATTTTTTGAGACAGGGTCTTATTTTGTGGTTCCAGCTAGCCTGAAAGCTGATCAGGCTAGCCTCAAATTCACAGTGATCTGCCTCCCAAATACTGGAATTAAAGGCAAACAACTCCATGCCTAGCAGAAAAATTTTTAAAAGATTGTGTGTGTGATATGTGTGCAGGTACCTGTGATAGCCAAAGGCCTTAGATCCCTTGGAATTAACAAGCACTTTTGTGCCTCTAACAAGTGTGCTACAGATGTATTGAACTTGGGTTCTCTGTAGGAGGAACAAGCACTCTTTAACTGCTGAGCTGTCTCCAGTCCGAAAATAGAATGTTAAAAATTTGTATTTGCTGCTATATTTGTAAAGCTTTTCTGATGAAAAAGTGTGATTTTTGTTGTTGTGTTTTTGTTTGTTTGTTTTTTTGAGACAAGGTTTCTCTGTAACAGTCTTGGTTGTACTGGAACTCACTCTGTAGGCCAAGCTGGCCTTGAACTCACAGAGATCCACCTATCTCAGTCTCCCTAGTGCTGGGATTAAACTTGTGAGCCACCATTGCCTGGCTTTACTTGTTTTTGATAGTGAAGTTTCAGCACTTTGAAGATAAGCATAGTTTAGTGGGGGTGTAATGACAAGTGTGGGGTTTTAATGCAACTAAATAGATACTTAATTTTTATGAGTTTAGAGTTCAGTAATCCTTAAGAAACCAAGAATGCTCACAATTGGCAAATAAGATACCTTTCTCTTTCCCACTTATATGAGAATATAAGGCTATTATTTTTCATACTCCAGCCCAGATAACATACTAGAACAGTTGGAATATAGAAACAGATGTGAGAATCCAGACAACAATGAATATAGACAGGGCCATTGCCACTACATTTTTAGAGGAAGATCATTTAAAAATATGCTAATATATAACAAGGTAATAATTAGATAAAAGCTCTCTGTGGTGCTGTTGGGGAGGTAGCTTTATGGTAGAGCACTTACCTAACATGTATGAGGCCTCAAGTTTCCTCCCTCCCTCCTTCACACTCCTCTCCTTCCCTTCCTCACTTCTTTCTTTCCTTTTTGAAGTATATAACGTATTGTTATGTGTGGTCACTCCATAATGTGACACAAACTTCTCTTTATGATTTAATAGTCATGTAAATTTTTTCTTTCCCTTTTGTTTCTACTGGCCCCAGCCTTTGGTAAATACTATTCTGTTGGCAACTTCTATCAGATAAATTTTATTTACTGGCTTAGTTATTTTTTTGAACATGAGTACTTAGTATGTATGTGTGTTTCGTGTGCATGCCTTAGCTTGTGGGTGGAGATCAAAGGACAACTTACAGGAAGGAGTCATTTTTCCCTTTCCACCATGTATGGGGTTCCAGGGACTGAACTGAGGCTTGATAACATGTACATTTACATGTTGATCTATCTTACTGGTCTGAGAAAAACTTTAAAAAAAATCGAGATATGAGTAAGATCAAGTAGAATTTATCCTTCTGCATGTCTTATTTCAATAAACATGTCTTCTGGTCTCTTGCATGTTGTTGTACAAATGATATACCTTTTTATGACTGAATGAAAATGGTGCACATTCACCATATTTTTCAAGGCTGAATTGTAGTTTGCCACACATTTATCGTATTCTCTTTATCCATTTTATCTGTTACTGGACACTGGTTAATTATATTGGCTATTGTGACTGATATTAAACACGAGAGTGAAAATATTTCTTCAACTTCCTGGTTTAATTTCTTTGTAGGAAATACAGAGGTGTATTGCTTAGTCATATGGTTGAGGAGTTTCCATGTAGCCACATTCCTCCAAAAGTGTATAGACATCTTTATTCTCTGCCCTAACTAGCAGTTGGTACCTGCTTGCTTATATCTCATTGTAGCTTTAATTTCCATTTGTCTAGTAACTAGTGTCATTCAGCATTCTTTGATAATCAGCTTTTATAAATGTTTAATTTTTATTTTTTGAAACTTTTCATACAGTGTATCTGGATTATATTTGTCTCCAACTCCCAGATTACCTTTTCTTCTTGTTTTTCTGTGCAATTTTTAGTTTTGTGTAGTCCCATACTATGAACCCACAGCATCTTTCTGCAGTGACTCAGTTTCAAGTGTTGCATATCTTTAATACATTTTAAATTGCTTTTGTAATTGATGAGGGATGGGGGATCCACCCTTCTGAACTGGTTGGCTGGTAATCCATGGTTGCTAGTACTGTTATTTTGAAGGCTGCCCTTTTTCCATCTTATGTTCTTACCATTTCTGACAAAGACCTATTTGCTATGATGGCAGGGTTTACTTTCATGTCATCTCTTGTCTGTCTGTTTCAGGCTAAACACCATGTTTGATTTCTGCTTTGAGACACTTTGTGCATTCTTTATGGATTTTAAGATTTTTCCCCCAGTGTTAAGAATGCTGATATTTATGAGAGATTGGACTGAACCTGATCACTTTGGCAGTTTGGACTTTCTAACACACTGAATCAGTCTGCTAGCCCCTGTGCATGGGAATCTCTTTCTGTTTTCTGTGTTCTCAAGCACTGGGCAGTTCTTGCTGTAGTTCTTGTTGTAGATGGGGCAAGCATAACAGATCAGATAATTTGATGATGGTACAGAACTTTTTGTGTAGTTGATTACCTTTTAATAAAACAGGGATATCCAATATCTGTTTTCTTTTTAAGTTTTGTTTGTTTTTTTTTTTGAGACAGAGACTCATATAGCCCAGGCTAGCTGTAGACTTCTGACTCCCAAGTGCTAGGATTTCAGGTATGCCCTATCAGGCTGGGTATCTGTTTTATCCAGCACTTAATGATGGCAGTGTTAGGCTGTTTCCTAGCAGAACACACTTACATAGTGTTAATCATCCTGGTGTTATTTTCTATAGCAAAATTAACTGGAGGATTAGAACATCATAGATAGGACTGGAGAGGTGGCTCAGTGGTTAAGAGCACTGACTGCTCTTCCAGAGGTTCTGAGTTCAATTCCCAGCAACCACATGGTGGCTCACAACCATCTGTAATGGAACCTGATACCCTCTTCTGGTGTGTCTGAGGACAACTACAGTGTACTACTCATACATAAAATAAATAAATAATTCTTTAAAAAAAAAAAAAAAAAGAACATGGT
This sequence comes from Mastomys natalensis, assembly GCA_021653895.1. Classification (NCBI taxonomy): domain Eukaryota; kingdom Metazoa; phylum Chordata; class Mammalia; order Rodentia; family Muridae; genus Mastomys; species Mastomys natalensis. The sequence continues at coordinate 366,384 of JAJTUV010001165.1, read as the reverse complement.
AGATAAGATTTTGTCTTGGCTAGAGTTTCTGCCCTTAAAGAACACATAGTTTGCCAGGCAGTGGTGGTGCACGCCTTTAATCCCAGCACTTGGGAGGCAGAGGCAGGCAGATTTCTGAGTTCGAGGCCAGCCTGGTCTACAGAGTGAGCTCCAGGACAACCAGGGCTACACAGAGAAACCCTGTCTCGAAAAACCAAAAAAACAAACAAACAAAACAAACAAACAAAACCATAGTTTTCATGAATTTTTAGCCACTTTGTTCAATATTGTGCATGGAAGCTTCTTTTAAACAATATTATTAATATTATCATTTTATTATTTTGTGTATATGGGTATTTTTGCATGTATGTATGTCTGTACACTGTTTGCATGCATTGTCCTTAGAGGCCAGAAAAGGGCATCCAATCCCTTAGGACTGGAGTTAACAGACAACCACCCTGTGGGTACTAGGAATCACCAGTGCTCTCTCAACCACTAAAGCCTGCCTCCCTTTTCCTCTTCCTCCCCCTCTTCCTCCCCTCTCCCTTCCCCCTCCCTCCTTTCCTTCCTCTCACTCACCCACAGGTATATATTAGTTATGTTTGTTTGTAATGTGTTCATATATTTAATGTTACTTTGGAGAAAAACAATTATACTATGAAGTATCATTTTGCTTGATGGTGTGCTGGCATTAGGTTAGGTGGGTTCTGCCTGACATTTTGGATGTAGATGTACCTGCAGAGCTTGGGTCTAGTCTTTTTTCCAGGCAGCAGTCTGCACATGTTAGAAACTCTCTTAAGCTAGGGTCCCTCCCAGTCTGGAGAACTCTCATTGAGCTCCTTGTGGTGGGAGGGGTTCTCGTTCCCAACTGTGCAGAGATGGTCAGGGTTGCATGTTGTCACAAGTGTGTTTGAAACTCACTTTAAAAGAAAGTGGTGAGTCTGTCTTAGCAGTTAATTTTATAATTTCTCAGTGATTTTTTTAAAAATTATTCTCTGTGATACTAAGGATCCATGAAAACTAATCTTGAAAATTGTTTCTGTCCCTTTAATAAGAACTAACTAGTGCCTCATCCAGGCACTTACTTTGTTGGATGACTCCGTGTTAAGGTGCCAGCAGAACACACTTGTGTAGTGATAATCATCTTTTATTTTGCTTACCAATGCTTGCTAGAGACTAGAAACACATTGAATAAGAACTTCTGGAACTGACACAAGTCATGTCAGTCATAGTTTCCAGACAAAGATAAAAGTGTGTTTTTGATAAATATGTGAAGTGAGAATGTGCTTCTGGGCAAGGAGAGAATATTTGAGATATGGTTGCCATGCTAACACAGAGATTATTGCTTAATTATTTGAAATATTTATTACCTATACCATTGTTAGACATGTTTGACAAAGAAGAAATAAAATCTTCTGAAATCTTTTACTAAAAAGGCTAATGTGAAATAATGTAGTTCTAAGGTCTCTGGAGTATTCCTCTAACTACAGGGAGAGAAAAGCATGTGCGTTCTTGTATCCTTACACTGTGATGACAAGTGTTCTCAGCACAGTTTGATGAATGACTTGTGATAGTTCTCTTTGGTGGGCGGTGCAGGGAGTGATTAACAGTCTGGACTTTGGAATGCTTCTGCAACTTCCTCATGAGGAACACACGCCTGGATCTTGAGATAGTTGACTGGATAAGGAAGCAGATTAGCCTCAGAGTACATTAACTGTTTATTGGTTTTGATCTGGCTAAAAGAAAATTCATTGAACAGAAAAATTCAAGGCTTTATGAATTTCTCTTTGAGATCTCTAAAAGAGACTTTCTAACTGCTAAGCAAACAGTTTTAAAATGTGTAGTTTCTTAATTAGAATCCATTCGTTCATTTCTTTTTATAGTACCAGAGATTGAGCCAGGACCTCACACATCACAGGCAAGTCCACTATCCACAGGCTGCACTCCTGGCTTGATTTTTTATTTTATGTAGTAGAGCTTAGCTAAATTGCTCAGGCTGGCCTAGAACTTTTGATAATCCTATTGCCTCAGCCTCTTGAGTAGCTGGGATTACAGGCAAGTACTTTGACACAGGCTGTGCTTGTTAGTTTTTAATATTGCTTGTCACATTGTGTTTGACGGTGAGCCTTTTGTTAGGCTTTATATTTTATGAAAATGATAGACTCTTACTCGGAAACTTAACATGTGAAGTTTGGGAAGAGCTCTTGGTTGCTTGCAAAGTTTCTCAAGGGCAGACTTGTGGCTTTTACTTCATTCTTAAATTCAAGCAGGATTGTAATGGATGTTTTTCAAATGAGAGAGTAAATGAATGAATGAAGGAGTGAGTGAACATAAAAAAAAATGTCACTAATAAAATCAAAAGACCCAGACTGCTTATTTTTTCTCCAAATAATGTATACTTAAAACAGGAGGATTTTATTTCCTAGCTGAAATATTTATGCTTTTTATAGTCTAGTCTGTATGATTTTCTGAAGAATTTTTAATTGTGTTCTTCTAGCTTATAACCATTAATCTTTTCTAAAAACTGAATGTTGATTTTTATATTAAATTTATAGCCTTAATAATCTGCTCATACTTCAGTAAAGTGATACAGGCAGGATAGCATATAGAAGATGGGGCACACAGAGTCTGAAATCAGGTGTCTTGAGTTCCAAGTCTGATGGATCACTTTCCAGTTTTCTGCCCCTGGATAAGTAGCTGAACTCTTCTCAACTACTTTTCCCATTTGTATAATGTGAGTAAATACTGGTATCTCTGTACAGTTTCTTAGTAATTTTCCTGTTGGTGTGATAAACACCAGGACCAAAAGCAACTTGGGGAAGACATGGTTTGCTTCATTTTACACTTCCAGGTAACAGTCCATCACTGAAGGAAGTCAGGGCAGGAACTGAAGTAAAGGAAAGGCAGTACTGCTTATGAGCTTGCTCCCTATGGCTTGCTCATCGTGCTTTCTTTCACACCCCACCACACAGTGGCCTGGGCCTTCCACTTCAGTTATTGAGAAAATGCCCTATAGCCTTATCTACAGGCTGATGTGCTGGAGATAACTTCTCAGTTGAGGCTGTTCTTCCCAGCTGGCTCTAATTTATATTCATTTGACAAAAGCTAACTAGCACTAAATAACATCAGCTCTTAAGAAAGTGTACAGTTGACAAAATAATCTGTATGAATGTTTTCTATATTCTTGTTTTATATGTAGATATAATTTTTGTAATGGAATTCAGCTATACAGCCATAAGATACTCTGTGATATTTTTTGTTTTATTTTTGACATTTTTAAAAATTAAAAATAAAGGAAAAATAGCTAAACTATTTCCTTCCTTCCTTCCTTCCTTCCTTCCTTCTTTCCTTCCTTCCTTCCTTCCTTTCCTAGTTTTTTTTTTTAAAGATTTATTTATTTCACCTTATGAGTACATTGTAGCTGTCTTCAGACACAACAGAAGAGGGCATCAGATCCCGTTACAAATGGTTGTGAGTCACCATGTGGTTGCTAGGAATTGAACTCAGGACCTCTGGAAGAGTAGTCTGTGCTCTTAACCGCTGAGCCATCTCTCCAGCCCTAAACTACTTTTCAGGGTCATGTTCAGTCTGAACTGTCTCAGATGTTCCTGCCTTTGGCTGTGTTCCCTCTTTTTATCTATCATAAACTTTCTCCTTCCTTTTTTTTTTCCTATTGAAAGTGAGCATATGAAATGTAAAAGCGGTTTTGTATCAGAGTAATGGTATTAGCAGGGGGCACTGAGGGTTTAATATTTGATGTTAAGAACTATGAGACTATTGTCTTAAGGATTTTTCTAATGGTGTGCATGACAAGACAGCGTTGAAAGTAGGTTTGTACCCTCTTCCCTGGCATCCTTCTAATGGTAATCCTCCTGTTCCTACTTCCTAGTGCCGGGCTTACAATTGTGGACATCAAGCTTGAGAATAGTATTGCATTTTCTTTAGATGTATTTTATGTGTATGAGTGTTTTACCCACATGTGTGTGTAACATGGGCCTGCCTGTAGGACCTGGGAACCTGGCTCCTTACTGAGCTATCTCCAGATCCAAGAGGAGATAATTTTTAAGAGAAACTGTTGTGAATAGATGATGCCTTAGTGAAGTAGACAGCAGCTCACTGATGCACAGTGTGCTATTAGGACACCCCACAGAGGTAAGTTCTGTATGATTACTTAGGAGTGGGCGACCTAGCTTTTACATCTTAGAAAGCATTAAATAAAATATCTCAAGTGCAAACTTGTCATACAGATAAATGACACCTTGAGACGTCTGCACCATAAGTCCTGCTGCTGTGTCCAGTTGTGTTATGGAAAGAGCTTTGGGGTTTCACTGTGGAATTCTGAAAGGCAAACTGAAAGTCAACTGTTCTGTGAAAAAGTCACTTGATCAACTGTGATTCTTTTGTCATTTACGATCTCAACAGGAGTTACACTTGCTTTCTGCATTACTTCCCTTTAGTTCTGTGTATTGTCTAACTTAATTTTACCCTCTGTATCTATATTTCACGATTTAAAGAAGAAGGGAATGTTCTAGGCAGCCAGTGTAGCATTTTTTTTTTTTTTTTTTTTTTTTTAGTTATATAACTGTGTCTTTAAATTTTGTTAATTATTTTTGTTTAGATATCTTCTTTAAGCATGCCAGATTTTCCTTCACTTATTTTGAGTGCTAATGAGGCTGGGGAGTGGCTCAGTGATTAAGAATGAATGCACCTTTTGCAAAAACAAAACAAAACAAAACAAAAAAACCTGCAGTGTGATTTCCAGCATCCACTAGTGCTGCATTGTAGACTCAGGACTTAGGGGCCAGTTCACAGCCACTCATAACTCCAGCTGCAGAGGATCCAGGGCAGACCCCAGCATGCACACAGGCACACACATAGACAAATAAATAAAAGAATTTATTTTGAATGCTTGCTTTGAGAGACCTTGTTGGATGCTCATGTCATGGCTAGTATGAACACTAAAATGTGTGCACATAGAGGTAGCGTATTAGGAAAGGACAGTGAGAAGTCTTTTTAGTAAGGTGTGATACATTACTACCAGTTTTTTCTTTTTTTTTTTTTGGTTTTTCGAGACAGGGTTTCTCTGTGTAGCCCTGGCTGTCCTGGAACTCACTCTGTAGACCAGGTTGGCCTCGAACTCAGAAATCCACCTGCCTCTGCCTTCCAAGTGCTGGGATTAAAGGCATGCACCACCACTGCCTGGCCATCACTACCAGTTTTAAAAATAAAATCAATGGGAAGGAATGTGATCTTATTATAATTTTTGTTTATAATTTTTGCTGTAAGTTTAAAGTCAAAATGGGAATTGGTAGATGTTGGTGTCTACCCAGTAATTGACATTCACACATGAAACAGTATAGAGTTCTTAAGTAAACTTGTTAATGAATTGCTACATGTGGTATTCTAGAAAGCCATTTATTTGAGCTTGAAGTGACAGTTTATAAATTCTTTTTCTTAAGCATTATGATTGAACATTTTATGTTTCAGAATATTCTCATGGAATACCGTATTCCACCACTGTGCATATCATTTTCATCTTAGTGCAGCCATTGAGGGAGACTCAGGAGACTGGAAACTGAGAAGCAGACTTGTTCTTTCCTGTGAGTGGTACTTTCTTCCTTGAAAAGGAAGACATTTTTTCAAAGAACAGGTGTTTCTGTGCCTTTCAGTATTCTTCATTTCAAAGAGGAGTAGCAGCCCCAGAGGCAATGCTGGTCAAGAAGTAACTACATCTTAGCTGCATTTACGTCTCTGCACATGTTTTGCCATTCATTGTGTACCCGGAATGCACATGGACAGGCAACTCAGGGTGCCATGGAACAGGAAAGTCTTTAATTTGACTTATGAGAAGAATATCTTCTGTATTTTTGGACTCTTTCTCAAAAAACCTATTTGAGAGCCAGTTTTTGATGAAAAGGAAGCTTATAAACAACCCTAAAAAGTTATTAAAGGTCTTGGAAACAAGTTGCAGTTTTGACCAGACTTGACTCCCTATAGAATGGAACATATTTGTTCAATGCATCTGTGTTTCTTGCACTTTTTCTTTTGAGTAGGAAGTATATGAAGAGTTGGAGAAAGGAAAAAAAAAGCTTAAGTTTTTTTTTTTTTTGTGTGTGTGTGTGTATGTATGTATGTATTTATGTATGTATGTGCATGCGCACGCACGCATATGTGTGTAGGTCAGAATGACACACCAAGTTTCTCCCTCTATTCTGTCCTTATTTTTTGAAGGTTTTCAACATAACTTTAGGAAATCTTAAGACTATTAATTCATTGTGTAATAAATATTATCTAAGTAGCTGTGGAATAGAGTTTAAGCAAACTTGTTAATGAATTGGTACGTGTGGTATTCTAGAAAGCCATTTATATGAGCTAAAAGTGACAGTTTATAAAATTTTTCTCTTAAGTTCTATGATTGAACAGTTTTTGTTTCAGAATATTCTCATAAAACAAGAGATACTCTGTGCACAGAAAAAGAGAGTGGAATGTCTGGCATTTAAATACATAATATAAAACTAGATTAATTTAGGAATTTAAAAAAATTATGGGTCTGCCAGAACCCCAACTTCTAAACTTAGACTTATACATGTAGTATATATTCAACAAGTAAGTCACAGAGTCACAGAGACCTTTTTTCCAATTTAAAATAATGTTAACCTTTTGAAAAATTTTATTTTTATTGTTTTTCTTTCAAGTGTGTGTTTGTGTATGTGTGTGTCTGTATTAATGCAACATGTGTACAAGTGCCCAGAGAGGGCAGAAGAGGGTGTTGGATCCCCTGGAGCCAGAGTTTACAGTAGTTGTGAGCCACCTGATGTGGGTTCTGGGACCAGTCTCAGATCCTCTGAAAGAGCAGTAAGTGCTCTAAACCACTGACCCATCCTCCAGCCCCCATTATTAGCTTTTAATCTCCAGAAATTTTAGAACAGAGTATCTCTAGTTATTCTCTGAATGCTGATGGTAGAGTTACCATTCAAGTCCCTTGGGAGGGAGATTTGTAATTGTGAATGGCAGGGGACCAGGTCATTGTCTGCTACTTCATCAGCATAACATAGCTGCAAAGTCTTGCTACAGCTGCATAATGTCCTGTTGGAGAATTGTGTGTGCTTTGCAGACCAACAAACACAAGCATGTCTGGACGGTATTTTTTAGTATATCAATGATGAAATTTCATTAGTACCTATTTGCTTCTTATACTCATCTCCTTTGCTTTTCCACTTTTTGAAATACTCCATGGATTTTTGAAAACAGTAAAGGAGGAAATAAGATTCATAGAAGTCTTTTACTTATTTTTGTGTATGTGTATACATGGTTTTGTGAGGGTGTACACATCACAGCACACATGTGCAGGTCAGAGGACAAACTCATTCAGCATGGATCTGAACTCAGGTGGTCAGGCCTGCCCAGCTTTTACCCAGTGAGCCGTCTCTTGGCCTTCAGCTTAAATTTTAAATTTTACTTAATATTAAGTTCATCTGTTGTAAAGTTAAGGATTTTGAGTAAATTGAGTATGTTGTATTTCCAGCTGTAAGTTTTATGAAACACAAATATAAGTCACAATGAATCTTGGATCTAAATTGAAGTTTAAAAGAAACTAAATCTATTTTGTATTGAATAATATTTATGTAAAGAATGATAATATTTTGGATATATTAGGTTAAATAAGCATATTATTAATAGCGGTTTCATTTTGCCTTTTTAATGTGTGGCTACTGAAAAATTTAAGATCACATACCTGGCTCTTGGTATATTTCTATTTGTACTGTTTCAGATGCATAAGAAATCTGTGTGAATTTTGCTTCTGGAGTTAGAGAGTGGCTCAGAGAGTTTGAGCCAACTCTATTTGGTTGTATCCAACCCCAGGGATTTAATGCTGTTATAGAAACCAAAGCCTCTGGAGCTAATACAAAAAGCCCTGAGTGGCAGGGTACATTGCAGCCGTTCGCAGTTAGGTGAACAGAAAGGAATGAGGACATGCAGTCTGCATTGAGCCACGTCTCTGGTTTCCTAGTTTATGTGTGGTTTGCTGGGAATGAGACATGTCAGAGGTAAAGATTTCAAGATATGGGAGAAAAGTAATATGGACTTGCTGATAGGATTAAGTAGCAAGGGGTGTAGAGCAGAGAACACAGCATAGCAGCAAGTGGAGGCAGGTTGGGATGGGAGTGCTTAAGAGCCTCAACTTCTGTCCTGGGATTCGGACTTAGCGTTAAGCACATGAGTAAGACATGTATTTGTAGAGATTAGCTAGTGGTACTAAGAAGATTGGACAAGACAAAGAAATGGGTCAGTGGACCTCACTGAAGGTAGTTGTAATCATTTCAAGAGGAGGGGCCTGGACTTACTTAGGTTAGAGGTGGAAAGAATTGAAGTAATGGTTTAATGGGAAGACAGTAAAACTGTTAAAGAGTCACAGAATGACTTAGAGGAGGATACTGTATTTAAACTGACAAATGGAGTGGAAGAGGGTGATTTTGTGGAGTCTCAGCCGTAGTATACCTTTAGACTACTTATCTGTAACTGTAGCTCAGGAAGAGAGAGACGGTAGAGGGAAACATGTCTTGCTGAAGCAATGACATCAGGTAAGATTTCCCATGTAGACAATAAAGATAGGAAGACAGAATTGATTTAAGACTCTGATTTCCATGGTAGCCTTCTTGTTTACAGCTTACTAAGTTGTGCAAAAGTATCTTTTGCCTATGAACTTGCTGAGTGTTTATCTGTGTGATGCTAGGCTTAGAAGATGAAGGGATAAGCCAGACAAACAGTACCTGGAGGGAAAAGCAGACAAGAAAGTCTGGGCTGAGAATGGTGTATTAAGCACCCTTACAGTAAGCTACAGACCAGCAAAGCTGGAGGAAAGGATGCTTGTGAGAGCATTTGATCTGAAAGGAGAGTTTTCTTTTCATTCCTTTCAGTTAATTTATCTGGATACGCATCATAACTGAAAGCTAACATGGCAATGATATCTTGATCACTACCATCTAGGACTTGCAGCAGCAACTCCCTGTGACTTTGGTTCTCTTGTGGCATGTGGACAGTGTTGTTAATTTGCACCTGTTTCTGAGAGTTAATGGTAGTACGTAAGTGACTTTGTTAGTATGTTGCAGGATATCTAGAAATGAGCATTAGTGGGGCTTCAGAATTTCTCCTTGGAACCTGTTTGTTATTGGTGCTTAAATGTTAAAAAGTAAAACATTGAGAATAACAGTGTGGTATGCATAGCTTGGAGCTTCAGTGAGGCTGTGCTTTAAGATAGCGTTTGGATTTATAAGTTTATTTCAGAATTGTTAAATGGCTTCTATACTGTTTTTCTTTTTCTTTTTTTTTTTTGGTTTTTCGAGACAGGGTTTCTCTGTGTAGCTCGGGCTATCCTGGAACTCACTCTGTAGACCAGGCTGGCCTCGAACTCAGAAATCCGCCTGCCTCTGCCTCCCAAATGCTGGGATTAGAGGCTTGCGCCACCACTGCCCAGCTATACTGTTTTTCTAATAGTTGCCTTCAGTGAAAAACTTTGCTTTGGAGTTAGCATTGATAGATTTTAGCCATGTTTTTACTGTTGGCTGCTTAGTAGAGTTTCTTTATTGTTTATTAATTGAGCCAGTGTTATAATAAACAATTATAGCAGAGAGAACTTTGTTTAAGCAACTAAATTATAAAGATATTACATACATACATAATTTTTTGTTTTGGTTTTGAGATAGGGTCTCAGTATGTAATCTTAGCTGTTATGAAGCACTAGGCTGGCCTGGAGTTTGGAGGAATTCCTCTTGCCTCTGTGCTGGGATTATAGGTCTGTATCTTGCCTGCTGCACCCCCTCCCCCCCAAACACATACACACACACAAGTTTTTGTTGCATAGAGTTAAAAATAATTTAAATTCAGTTTTGGAGCCTAGTCATTAACCCCCTCACCAAATCAGTATGAATATTGGCTATAGGGATTTATTCTGCTCAATAGTGTTACTTCTGAATTTCTAGCAAAGTAGGGATTTAAGAATCAAGCTGTATAGCATGTGTTGTTTAATAAATGAGGTGTTTCTCCTAAGCTGACTTGGGCAGGGTTCTGCCATTCTCTGAAGTTTATTGTAGTTTATTTCTTAAGATAATGGCAAAGGTAAAAAGACAAATAGTACTTTCTATATTGAAATAAAACTTCAGACACAGTTTAAGTTTAAAGCGCTCTTTAGATGTGCTTCCACAGTTCTTTCCTGGAGATCCTTTGAGGACAAAGTGGAACAGGCCAAGTCTTTTTAAAAATACAAAATCGGGTCATGTGCAGCAGTACTAGTCCCAATTCAGTTGTTAATTTATGACAGATATAGCTTATACAATTAACTTTGGATTTTGTTCTCCTTTTAAAGGTTGATTTTTTTTCCCTTGCATGAAAACCTTTGTTTGTTAATGACAATATACAAACAGGGTTTTTCTTATAAATGTTAGAAAACGAATTTTACTTTGATTCATATATTCTAAGTACTCTGTAGGAAGACGAAACTGGAGTGTAGATAAAGAATTGTGCATGATTATTTGCTTTTAGACTAAGGGGACTAACTTCACTGATTGAGTTTTATCAGTCTTCTGTACAACAGTGTGTATGAGAATTTAGGGCATTTTACATGTAGAATCTTGACTTTCCCCACCACTGCTATGTAACACCCCTAAGGTGACTGAGATAGATAACTCGTCTAGTGCCCTCAGGAAACTCTTCTGTTCCTGTGTTACTTGTGATGGTGCAGGAGCTTGTCACCCTAGCCTCTGGCACCTAGTGAGCTCTGTGGGTAATCTCCTCCCGATATAAGGCTAGAGGTGAAATGCAGAGAAACTCTACCTATTCTTACTCAGAGAAAACGCGTAACTGGTGGCTTTGGTTTTTCTTCATGCTTTCCAGTTTTTAGATGGGATTCACTGTGCAGTTTATATTCTCATTTTCATGTGTGTGTGTGCTGTTTTAAATCAATTACATATGTCCTTTTCAAAGTTATATAATACTAACAGGACTAGCCATGCCTTTGTTCTTAGGTATTCAGTTTGACCCTAAGTAACAGTACAGTGACCCTTTCATTAGGAAATGATTTTTCTTAATCAGATTTGTTTTTGTAAAAGGTTTTAAAAATTTATAGGAGTATTTTTAAAGGAATTTTACAAATTTAAAAGTCAAGGGCTAGAGAGATGGTTTGAATGATTTATAGCACTGGGTGCTTTTCCAGAGGACCCAGGTTCAATTTCTGGCCTTATATGACAGCTCCAGTTTCTGGGGGAATCTGACGCCCTTTGAGACATATGACATAGACATACAGGCAAAATACATATAAAATAAATAATAAGTTTAGTCAGGTGACTAAACAACTTTAATCCTTGCAGAAGCAGGCAGATCCCTGAGTTCAAGGCCAGCCTGGTCTATAGAGCAAGTTCCAGGACAGCCAGCCACACAGAGAAACCTCTGTTTTGAATCCCCCACTCCAAAAGTCATTATTTCATTTGTGTGCACATCTACATTCTGTGTGGGCACCTGAGCCACTGTGCACTTTTGAAGGTCAGTTCTGAAAACTGAAGACTTAAACCTAGTGTGGTGGCACATGCCTGTTATCTCAGTAATCTGAGAAACTGAGGCAGGAGAATTGCTATGAGTTGAAAAGTCAACTGAGCTATGTAATTCAGTTCAAGACAACTGTCGGATGCATAGTGAAATACCAATTCAAACCCTGAAGCTGGGGCTGGAGAGAACCTCGGCAGGCAGAGTGCTTGCTGTGGCATCCGAGGACCCAAGACTGACCTAACATCCATGTAACAGGCTGGATGTACCCTGTACTTGTTACCCTGTTCTCAAGTAGGTGGAAACATGAGAGTTTCTGGGACTTGTTGGCTTCCAGCCTAGCCAATGAGAAATGAGCCCCAGGTTCAGGAAGAGATTGTGCCTCAAAGGTATAGGTGAGTGAGAAGAGAAGGACATCCAGTGCCTCTTGTGTCCTACACACAAGTACAGATGCATTCACCCACCATGGGTTGCACATATGCTCACATAGACACCCCCACAATAAATGAATAAATCATCTTTTTTTAAAGCAAAAAATTGTAGATTTAAGTGAATTATGAGTATGGACTAGTAATATTTCCTGTAGAAACTGTGAGGTACATATGTATCTCTCTGTGTGTTATATGCATGTGTACTTTTCTGTGTGGGTCCATGGGAAGGTCAGAGGATGGCATTGGGAGATATTTTTCAATTGCTTCTTTGCCTTATTTTGAGACAGGTTCTCAGTGATCCTGGAAGCTTGCTGATGAGGTTGGGCTTTCTGCCAGTGAGCCCCAGATCCACTTGTCTCTAATTCACAGTGATGAGGCTTCAGATGTGCTGTGGGGCTGCGGATCCAAACTTAGGTCTCATGCTTAGATCCACTCACTCTGATAGTGGCAGGCCAAATGCTCAAGGCTGGTAGCTGAATCTTTTAATAAGTTGAATGCTGAGTCAGGTGACTTCCAGCTCTGTATGTTAAGGTCTGTGGATGTGGCACTGTTGAGCTTCCCCTTGGAAAGCCTCTTCTTCGGCTTTCCAGTACAGCATTTGCTGTAGAAGACCTTTACTCTACGTTCCTAACTGGATCCTTTTTCCTGGTCTTGTCTATACTTACATGGGTGGTAACAGAGACCATTAATTATCCTTAGACCATGTGCTACCTCTCAAATGTTCTGTGCTCTCTTTTCCTGTCTTTTCAGTTTTCTGGGGTTCTCATGTGTGTTCTCTTAACTTACTGACCCAATATCTTTACATTTATAATTTTTGCCCTGGTTTTGCTCAGCTCCCAGTTGATGTATCTAGTTTGAGCATTTCCAGTTGGATGTTATAGGGTACCAAGCAATAGAATCCAAAGAGCTTCTCCTTTCCCTCCTCTTGCTGTGCAGTTCTCTATTGTGATACTAATCTATAGTTTAAAATTGTGAAACAAACTATTTCACACAAATGTAACATCTGCGTGATTATTTAACCTGGTTCTATCTGGACTCTAGCTCGCCCCACGTGTGCGTTCCTACCGTTTTTATTGCAGTTCTCCTCATTGGTGCTATTGGCATCCATCCCTCTGCCAACTGATATCCAGAGAGGGGTGGAGAGGGATGCACTGTCTCTTTCCCTCCTCCCTTCCCTTTGATAGGATGGTCCAGGCTGAATTTGAACTTGCTATGTAGCTGAGGATAATCTTGAACTCTTGATCCTCCTGCCTCTACCTCCCAGATATTGGAATTATAAGCATATACCACCATACTTGATTTTGCTGTGCTGGAGTTTGTATATGCTAGGCAGGTACTCCACCCATGAAGTACATCCCATAATTGTATCCCTCTTAATGTTATAGTAGTTCAAAATGTTCTTTGTGGCTTAAAGACTCGTAATTTTAAAATACTGTATTGGATGGCATCTGTGGTAGTTTTCTTTCTCTCCAAGGGGACCATGCCGAGAGTTGAACTCATGGACTTGTGCATGTTAGACAAGCACTTTTGAGTTACACACTAGCAGCATCAGTGTTTTTAAACACGGCACAGAGGTGGTCCTTGTTCCTTTACTAAGTAGGTATTTCTAAGAGTTTAAAATCTAAGGGTTTCCTCTTGAACACATGAGCCTGTGACTGGTGCCATGCTGGTTCTTTTCTTTTCACCTTTTTGAGGCAGGGTCTCACTCTGCAGCTCTGGCTGTCCTGGAACTCATTATGTAGAACCGATTGGCCTCACACAGAGATGCCCATACCTCTTCTCTTTGAGTTCTGGGATCAAGGTAGGTATCACCATGCCTGGCTTCCTGCCATGCAGTTTTCTTCACATGTGTTTCTGCCTCCTGGCTAGCTCTCATTTATTTTATTTTATTTTATTTTATTCATTCATTTCATCCCAAAAGTCTCCTCACTCTTGCTCAGGATGCTTTTTGCTCCAGTGAATATCTGTTTCCCATGTAACCTCAAGATTGTCTATTATTCATTCAAATGATCAGTTAGTTTCACTTTACTATATTCTGAAATCCTTGAAGACAGGATTTTTATTTGTGTTTGTACATGATGCTCAATTCATTTGGAGATGTTTCATTCTTAAATAGGGGCATAGCTGACCATCCTTTCCCCAAACTAGAAATGATTGCTGTCTGTCATATCTAACCAGTTTCAATTCCTTAGTTTTGTGTTTATTTGGCCATTGTGTTTGCATTCTTTGTTCATTCAGTAAATTTTGTTGCCTGACAAGTACTAATATGCTATTCATACTACATGCTGAGATTGTGTATTAATTTGTAGAGAATTATATGTAATCAAGTTTTGAAATTAGGAACAGGCCTTATGTCTGTTTAAGTTTCTCTGGTGTTGAGTAAGTTTGTGGTTTGGAGCCAGTCCTTGGAGGGATATTTTCTAGGTATTCTCATTGGGTTTTAAGATTTGTTTTTAATTAGTTAACTGTTTGTCTCCCTACTGTGAATAAGTGTTTCTTTTTCCAGTTACATTTTTGAATTATTCTTTGTTGAATTGAGATTGATTAGATTCTCATGTATCTAATTGAGGGTAGTGCTATAGAAATACATTATTTAAATTGTCTGGAGAGGTGGCTCAGTATTTAAAAACATGGTATTCCAGAGTAGTTACGTTTGTTTCACACCACCTACATTGGGCAGCCCACAACCAGCTCCAGGGAGTCCAACAATTCCTTCTAGCCTCACATAGCATACATTTATATAGACACATACATACGCATAAATAAATCTTTTTTAAATTGACTAAAATCTTAGAATTTTAGAGCCAAAGGAAACCTTAGTGGCTTAGTCCAGTTCTTTCACTCATGGCTTAAAACACTTCACGTTTGGATAGTTGAAGTGGTCTTACCCAGAGTTGTATAACCTTCTGGTGTCAGATCTTGAATAGAATCTACAGCTGTCAGTTAATTGAATATTGCTTTTGGGGTGGGGGAGATCTGTCAAGCTCATTTTGAATTCTGTTTGAAGGTACTTATTTTCAATCTGGCTGTGAATATTAAACCATACCATTTATGCTCATGGTTTTATGTATTTTTATTTTTCATTTAAAATTTCTTGGTCATTTTTATGTGTTGTTTTGAAATACTTATCTGCTCATTTATTTTGTAGTGCTAACAATCAGACTGGGCAAGGGGTGTGCCACAGATCTACACTCTCATTTCTTGATATTTTCCCCAAGTTTTAAAATACATTAGTATGGTTATTTATAAGTCTCTTTAATGTCATTTTAATTTGTGAATGTTATGCCATTTAAACATGAAATTTAAATTTTATTTCACAGGCAACCACACCCCCTAATCAAGGAAGGCCAGATTCTCCAGTCTATGCTAACCTACAGGAACTGAAAATATCACAGTCTGCTCTTCCTCCTCTCCCTGGGAGCCCAGCAATTCAAGTTAATGGGGAATGGGAGACTCACAAAGACACTTCAGGCCGTTGTTACTACTATAACCGCACAACCCAGGAGCGCACTTGGAAACCACCTCGATGGGCTCGGGATGTGAGCACAAGCCGAGATTTCCTAACTCCAGGAGAGCAGGAGGTATGAGTGCATCAGAGCCAACTAGTAAGGCTCCCAGTTTTTCATTATTCAGAAATGAAACAAAAAGCTTGGTTTCTTGTTGTCGGTATGGTAGAGCATTTGAACCTCTTAAGATTTCCCAAGCTTTCTTCAAACCTTTAACTAGTGTACAGATGCTATCTCTAAAGAACACTCACTGGCTCCTGCCCACTGCAGGACCTTCTCTTTACTGTGTCAGAAGGAGCTAGCACAGCAAATGTGAAACTCACAGCACTTGGGAGATGAGGCCAGAAAATCACAATGTCAAGGCCAGTCCTGGCTGCATAGCAAGTTTGAGGCTGTCCCATCACAGTGACTCCCTCACCCCCAAAAGGATGCTTATTACGTAAATCAATGAAAAGGAAAGGAGGTCCATGGCTAGAACCTAGCCAGATACATAGAAACAAAGTTATGTAACTAATCAAAACAGTTTTCTGTGGCCATCAGACTCTTCATGTTTTCCTGCCAGTAGGGATACAAGACAGTCCTTTAATTCTGCTTAAGGGAAGTAATGATTATTCCTTTGTTGTAGTTGGGTTAGTCAAGTGTGAGGATAATTCCCTCAGAACTGTGTTATACACTGTTCATATTGCTGCTTTCCTCTCTCTTCAATACCTACTGCAGGCTGTTATAGAGACCTGACAAGTTACATTTTAGGGAAGCACTGGTTTTTGTTTTTGTTGTTGTTGTTTGTAGTTTGGCTATGTAGGTAAAAAGTGGGTTGGATTGGTGGGATTCAGTGAAGTCCTGCCATTTTGTGCTGGGTTGTCCATGAGGCCACCAACTCTCACAGGAAGCAGCTAGCTACTTAAGTACAGAGGAAGAAGCTAGGTGTACCTGTCACCTGTCCTGCATTTAGCAGAATCTAAGAGCATTGTAGCTAATATTCCCCTTCTTGTCCTACTTTTCAATTGGTTATTCATAGCTCTCTTTCATGGTGACTTATAATGCTCACAATTGAGAACGAAAATAGAAATACAAAAGCAAAACTGCTTTAAAAAAAAAAAAGACTAGGAAAGCTCTAGAAAGATTTGAAAAAAGATTTGCTACCCATCTTGTGTATCAATAGTAAAATCTTTATAATTACTAAGGGAAAGGTTAAATTACAGAACAATAGAAAAAATTAGATATACCCAGGAACTTTGTATGTATTTCTTAGCTTTTTAATTCTGTAAATGAAAGTGATTTGTCTATCAGGGTCTCAGTTCATGCTTTCTGCACATCCTATATAAGAATAGATATTTCCAAAGTCTCTGACACATCTTTTATCAGTTCTGGAAACTGAGAGACTTCGTGAATCTGAAAACATCTTTGTATTTAATTAACCAAATGCTTGAGTGTAAAATTCTAGGGTGGAAATAATTTTCTCTCACAGTTATAAGTTGTTTTGAACTTCACTTGAATGGGGCGTCTGTCAGTTGCTTGTCTTACCTGTTAGATGCTGTGGGTCTTTCCACATAGACTGACTGAGGTTTTCAGCTCCTCTCCCTACAGCCTCCTCTAAGGCACTGGTGTCAGCATTCAGTCCTCAGGTGCCTTAGTCTTTGAATCCATCTTAACTGTGTTTTGCTTTGCAACTGAGGATCTTACTGATTGCCCTCTTGAGGGAATTAACGCCCATAGTTCTGTTTTGGAACATGCCTAGAGGATGGCCTATTGCTGTTGTTTCTGAGCCAGCTGCAGATCCTGCTGAGTAAGCATCCCATACCCCATTTCCTACCTGCCAGTGTAGACTAAGCTCTCTTCTGAATGGTTAATTGAGATGTTTGTTATCTGCTAACTCTGCTCTTGCAGTTCTTGTGGGTGTGCATCTTTTTAGACATAATTCACTATAGTTATTCTTATAAAATTTGAAAGGAAGTAAGTGGCTATGCCTCTCTGTCTTATCTTAGAGCAGTGGTTCTCAACTGACCTAATGCTGCCACTCCTTAATGCAGTTCTTCATGTTGTGATGACCTGCAATCATAAAATTATTGTTGTTGCTTCATAACCATAATTTTGCTACTGTTATGAATCGTAATGTAAATATCTGCTATGCAGGATATCTGATATGTGACCCCCATGAAAGGGTCACTTGACCTTCAAAGGGTTCAGGACCCACAGATTGAAAGGCTGTTTTAGAAGCTTATCTAATGGTTTCCTTAAGAAAATGGTTCTTACCTGGTGACAGTGCTTTGCAGAACAAATGTGCTTTCCAGAATCTTGACAGTGTTTGTAGTAAACTAAGTATCACAGTGAGGGAGGACTACTGTGTTAGAGGCCAGAGGTGCCACTACTGTTTAACACAGCATGTGACAGCTGTTCACAGCAAAGGGTTATCTGGCCTGAGTCTAGCAATCCTGCTACCCACTGCTGCCCTGGACTTCCACCATGTCTGCTTTATCACAGATGAACCTTTGCCAGTTTCCTCTGGCCCTTAAAGCCAGCTGTTACATGCTCTCGTTGCTGTATATTTTGCTTCTATTTTTAGCTTCTCTATTGTGTATTGTAACTCAACAATAATCCTTAATTTTACTTTTTCTCCCTCAAATTTTATCTGTTTTCCATACATGCTTTTATATTTCCTTGTGAGCTTTTCTAAGAGATAGAATCTTTTATTTTTTGGTCTAGAAATATGTATGTGTGTGTGCACACATGCTCAGCACACATAGTGTTGAGTTACTTAAGGACTTAATGTAGTTCTAAGTTGGCTTTTAACTTGTTTTTTTTTTTTTTTTTTTTTTGGTTTGGTTTGCTAACTTATTCTCATGCTTTTTGGCTTCCATTGTTGATGCTGAAAACTTAACTGTCATTTTATCCTATAAAGAGTGTGCTGTCTTTTCTTGCTAGTTGCTCACATGAGTTATATCTGTAATCTCACCAGAATGTGAATGGTAAAGATGCCTTTATTAATCTCCTTTCTATTGTGACATCTGCTGTAGAAAACCAAATCAAAGGAGGGAAGGTTCATTTGTGCTCATAATATCAGTCTGTGGACAGTTAGGTCTATTGTGTCTAGCTGTTTGTGGGGGAGAGCATCAGAGGACATAGTGCAAGAAAGCTGTTCACCTCAAGACAGCTGCTAGGAAAGAGAGGTAAGGGATAGGAGACAGAGACAGCAAGGAACCAGGGACAGGTTACACCCTTAAAATGGATACTGCCTGTTACCCACTTGCTCAGGCCAGTCTTCTTTTACCCATCCTTAACTCGGGTATGGATTGATCTCATCTGCACTGTTAGCACCAAGAGCTGAGAACCAAACCTTACACACAGTAGTCTTTGTGGCTCTTCTGTATCTAAACTGTAATTATTTTTATTTCCTGTTAGGACTTTGTCCAGGATTGTATTAATATGATAAAATAACCAATGTTAATTGTACCTCACAACTTACAATGTACTAAAGCCAATTTATTTTGAAAAGTAAATATTTGAATATTATTAATATATTCAAGTTATCCTAGTATGTATAGCCAAATAAATTCAGTCTTTTTTAGATTCTCACTCACTGCATATTTATATTCAAAGAAGAAAATCCTTGTGTTTCTGACTGTTTATAGCCTCTTTCATCAGAAGAAAACTACCACAGCAGTTGTTTGAGCCAGTCAGATAGTCAGTGTGGTTCTCCTCCCAGGGGTTGGTCAGAAGAGCTGGATGAACGTGGGCATACCTTATATACCAGTGACTATACTAAGGAAAAGGTACTTCTCTTTTTCTTCTTTTCTCATCTACTATACCTTGACAGAATCCTCATGAGATAATTGTGTATGGGGGTTTAATAAATAGTAATAATAATTAATAGTAATAAAATAAACTCATAAGCTGGTACTGGTACGGAGGTACATATGTACAGCACTTGGGAGGTAGAGGTGGGATGTTGAGTTTGAGGTTAGTCTAGACTGATCAGCAAGGCTCTTTCTCCCCCCAAAAAAAAAAAATTTCATGAGAAGTATTCCTCATAGCTATTTTACAGTGGCTTATATAGGAGTACTACTGATTCATGGTTTTGTTGGTATGTTGTGGCTGGGGATAGAACACAGGGTTCACATATGATATGTAAGCACTCTACTACCAAGCTACACCCTGATTCTTGCTTCGCAGGTTAAATGGGCTACAGCAGCGGTGGTTTCATGGTACTGATAACCCATTCAAATAAACCTTTGAGGGCAAGCCTGTTGTCATTTGCTTAAGGTTCTTCAATAAAAATATTTGTTGGTATTTCTATTGGGGAAAGTTGGGGTTTTTTTCCCAATGATTTTTCCAACCTGTTGTTACTACACACTCTCATAACGCTTATATTTCTTTTTCCATTAGAACTGAGCTTGTGTAAAACAAAGACCATGAATCTAATATTTTGTGATTAGTTTATGAATGAATATCAAACTTTTAAGTACTACCTGAAAAGTCATTTTAAGTAGTGGCTGACTAGTTTGCTAGTTAGGGGTAGGGGTTAGGCAAATAGCCCTTTTTCCTGCTTCAGTTATTTAGCCCCAGAATGTATAAAACTAGTGGTTTTTACTTCTATAAAAAATGAAGATTATTTATTTATTCTCTGTTCTTCATTGGGTTAAGTTCTCTTGTTACTTAAAATGCATTGAGTACAATGCATTGACTAAGGGAAATAATGAGGATTTGTGTAAAATTAGGCTTAAATTGTGAGATTTTTATACCTAAAACTTGAAAAATATATTTTTAATGTCTTAAACCTGTTTTCAGAATGATGTTTTAGACCCTCTGCTAGACTAGCAGATGTATGTCTCCATGTATCTTTATGTCATATGTTTCTTACTATGTTATCAAATGATACTTGATTTATTATCTGACATTGAAGAAAGAGGGAAGTGCATACTAATACTGAGTATTATACTTTCCAAGTGTAGGTGCACTTTCCTATTGTCCTGAGTTTTTTGAGTTCATTTGTTTACTTGTTACTTTGTGGCTAATAGGATGAAATTTATAATAATATCTAATAATCTTATCGTAGTCATTTAAACTAGCCTTTGTTTAAGTTAAATACAAACTGTTGTGTTTTGTAGTGGCTCAAGCATGTTGATGATCAAGGTAGACAGTATTACTATAGTGCAGATGGGTCTCGGTCAGAATGGGAACTGCCAAAGGTAAGAAGCTTAATGTTGACCTTATGTGCATAATGTCTGAAGACAGCTGCATGACACTCATTGGTTTTTATTTATTTACTTACTTACTTATTTATTTATTTTATTGTTGTCTTTGTTTGTTGTTTTAGAGACAAAGTCTCATTTTGTAGCTCAGACTGGTTTGAAGTTTCCTGTGTAGACCAGGGGAGCTTTAAACTTACTTCACAGATTTATTCTTAGCTTTGTTTTATTCTTTAAAAAACAGAAGACTATTTTTTTTTTCTGAGTTCATTTGTAGCCCTGTAGTTCCCTAACATTGTCAGAGATGTACACTTACCACATTCTCATCCAGGTTGTTCTCAATCAGACAATCTTTTCATAGCTTGAAACTGGTCTCTCTCTCTTTTTTTTTTTCTGAGACAGGGTATCTCTGTGTAGTCCTGGCTATCCTGGAACTCACTCTGTAGACCAGGCTGGCCTTGCAGAAATCCACCTGCCTCTGCCTCCCAAATGCTGGGATTAAAGGCGTGTGCTACCACTGCCAGGCCCAGTTAAACAATATATTGATACTAAGATTTTATCAAAATATAAGATGCATGTGGGTGATGAAAATGCAGTTCATCATATAATATAGCATGAGAGGGAAAGAGAGATGGATCTGGAAGTTGTATTCAGAAGGCATCAATATGTACCTAATACTATGTTACCTTAGGAAAAAATACCTGAAGCAGATATCTTATGTTAAAATAGTAAAGCTTAGTGCTAGATTCTTTTTTTTTTTTTTTTTGGTTTTTCGAGACAGGGTTTCTCTGTGTAGCCCTGGCTGTCCTGGAACTCACTCTGTAGACCAGGCTGGTCTCAAACTCAGAAATCTGCCTGCCTCTGCCTCCCAAGTGCTGGGATTAAAGGCGTGCGCCACCACCGCCCGACACTTAGTGCTAGATTCTTATTACAATTTATTTTTATGTATAAATGCATAATATGCTTAGTGTACAATAAGATTTTAGTTCAGATTTTTAAAAGGTTTTTATAGGGATTAGAAACAATGATTGTCTTTTTAAACTAATGGTATTTAAGTTGTGGTGTTCCTCTTTGTCTTTTTCTCTATTATGTGCACTTTGTTATTGGTGTCTCACATTTCGTTGTACTTGTTTTGCCCCTATGAATATTTTGTGCCTATTAAATTGTGAGTACATTTAAAATCATGATTATTACCTGAATTAATTTTACATTATTTTTCTAACCACCTAGAAAGGCTTTCTAAAGTATAGTAATTGTAAGCTCAAAAACTAGTCAGGGTTCTATGAAATTTTATACATATGCTTACACAGCCACAAGTGTTTGCTAGAGATGATTGTATTTCAGAGAAGCCCTGTGTAACAGTTAGGTCTCTTTACAATTAAATGTCTGGCCCAGGATTTTGGTAGTCTTTAAGCATTATCATTGTTTAGTCTAGAAATAATAATCTGAAGATTGTTGTTAGAAAACACTGAATTGCTGGGCAGTGGTGGCGCACGCCTTTAATCCCCGCACTTGGGAGGCAGAGGCAGGTGGATTTCTGAGTTCGAGGCCAGCCTGGTCTACAGAGTGAGTTCCAGGACAGCCCGGGCTACACAGAGAAACCCTGTCTCGAAAAACCAAAAAATAAAAATAAAACAAACAAACAAACAAAAAAAAGAAAACACTGAATTGAAAACAAATACCTGTATGTGCTGACTGTCATTGCCCAGTTTCAGCTTTGTTAGATGGTTTGTACACATTCTCTTTGGAGAGTTAAAAAATAGCATACTGTGCATGGAAAACATACTCTAATATATAAATTAGTGAAATTACAATCAAAGTCATTGAAAGCTAAGGTTTGCTGGACTGATTTTAGAGATGAGGAATTCTTCCCATTCAGGAAAAAAAAATGCATCTGTGTAAAAGTTGATTTTACAACTTAAAGCATTTAAGTTCCCTGTATAAGGTGGTGCAACTCTCAAAGCTTTATAGTTTTCCATCTCTCTGTATGATCTATTTAACATTCCAGACTCCTCTATGGTTTAATACTGCACTGATAAGATTAATTTCACATGCAGTTTTATTTTGACAGTGATTGTTCTGTTTTCTACACAGTTGGTATATTCAGAAGTAGTGTTCAGAACTTACATACTTTAGAAAAGCAGCAGTATGTCTAGCCTTAAATGAAACAAAAAACAAAAAACAAACCTTTAAACCATTAAGTGTAAAAACTGTATGTGTAATCCTTATTTAAACCATATGATAACTGGCAGTATCTATGAAGAACTGGGAGGTTTGTACTTCATTTACTCTTAGAACAACTCTGAGTGAGGTGACAGCTCTTTTCTGTCTATTTTGCAACTGAAGAACAGTTTTGGGGTATTTTACACAAGACAACACTAACTGCGTATGTCCAGCTCTAAAACCAAGGTCTCAGTCATGTCACAAGGCTGCTCAGTAAGAAAACTGAGATGAGACAACTCCTGGTGTGGTATCACTTGAGCATTGCCTAGTGATCATGTATTGTTATTAATCTATAGTAGATTCACATTTGTATCTTACTTATGAAGCGTATTTTGTTTTGTTTAGTATAATGCTTCATCTCAGCAGCAGAGAGAAATAATTAAAAGTAGGAGCTTGGACAGGCGGCTGCAAGAACCAATAGTGTTAACTAAATGGAGACATAGCACCATTGTGTTGGACTCCAACGACAAGGTAAGAGCTTGGAGAAAATGTGTTAAGAATTTTGGCAAGTGTTTGGGAGTTACATTGTTCACAGTGAGTTATAGACATTTATACTAATATTTATGTAAAATTTTGATGTTGTTAAACATAATTCTTAGCAAAAATATTAACTTCTTTTGAACAAGTACAAAATAATGTTATTTTGTTTTAATTTTTCCATTATTATGTACACATAATGTATTTTGATTATATTGCCCCCCATTAGCCTATCTTATACTGTTCCCACTGAACCGCTTCTCAACAAAATCTCCCTACTTCTAACTGTTTGATTTTATAGCCCACTACATTTAAGTAGGGGTTTCTGAATGAGCTCGGGTGGAAGATTATTTACTTGGGCAAGGGCAGTTTACCAGTGGCTACACCACTGAGGAATATGATGCCTCCCCACCCCCATCCATTTACTGCCCATAATCCCTCAGGGAAGGATGAGACCTAAGTTCCTTCCTATGTATGCTGGAATGCCAAGATGCTTAGTCCTGACAAGGTGCTATGCAGACAGTCTCTGCTGCTTTGAGCCACATCATATCCAGAAGTTTCATAGCACTCCCTCCTGTATTAGTTCTTTCTACACTGTCTTCCTTGATGGCCCCTGAGCCTTGGAGGGTGAAACAGATAACCTATGTAGGGCAGAGCACACAATAGTTACTTAATTCTTGTATGCAAGTTAATGGTTTTGTCTACATGCAGTGTGAAAATATTTTCTTAACTAAATGGCATGAGTTTGTATTTAGCATCAGTTACTGTGCATTAGTGTTTGGCTTTGAGTTTTCTCAAATTCTGTACAGTAGACCAACTTTTTGCGACTTACTGATATATATGTACTTGACAGACTTGAGCTAGCATGCACATGTTTGTTTGTATGAGTGTATAGTATATAATACATACACACACTTACACTATTTTAAGCCACTTTTGCTGTCTTTGGTCTTCAGGAAGGTTTATATACTAAAGACTTCATTTTCTCTGTTCCAGGAAAGTCTGCGATCTACTCACTCTATTCTCTCCCATAATATTGTTTTTATCAGTCTGAGAAGTGACATTCTGTTTCTAATAGGATACAGATTTTGATTCAGGTTTCAGAAAGGATCTTAAACTTCTTCAGCTATACTGTTAGAATATGGTTTTCTTTCAGGGCATGGTGGAAATTTATCGTACATTTGTAAGAACATCAGTCATATCCATTAGAAGGAGAAGGGGAAGGAGATAATAACATTACAAAATTAAACACAGTACCGTTAAAAAGATCTTTAATCACTTTTGTAGCATAATTAACAGGTCTTCCATGTTTCTTTCTCTCTTTCTTTTTTCTGTTTTTTAAAATACAGGATCTTTCTCTGTAGCCTAGGCTGGCTTGGAACTTAGCAACTGAAAGTGTTTAGGAAAGATTAGGTGTGGCCTTACTTGAGGAGGTGTGTTATTACAGGTAGGTCTCCGCACTACACACAACGTTGTGCTTGTGGATCAGTTGTAAACTGTCAGTTGCTGTTCTGGCACTGTTCTTGAAGAGACACCATGATAAAGGCAACCTTATAAAAGAAAACATTTAATTTGGAGGACTCAGGATTAAGAGAGCTAGACTCCATGATCATCACAGTGGTAGCATAAGCAGTAAGCAGATAGCATGGCACTAGAATAGTAGCTGAGAGCTTATGACTGATCCATAAGCACAAGCTGTGTGCAGTAGGAAGACCTACGTGTAATAACACACTTCCTCTAGTAAGGCTACACTTCCTAGTCTTTCCCAAACACTTTTACCAACTGGGGACATTAGTGTTTGAAAATCTATTAGTATTGAGATTAGCCTAAGCAAGTGAGATTCCTAGAAGTATTAATGGAAAATACAATCAATTCCAGGAATTAACTACATTTCTAGGTATATAGAAAACTGTTAACTGCCATATATAATATGTCAAGGCAAAACCTATTGAACTACCTCTGCTATCTCTTCCAATGATGGTAAAAACGAGTATTTTGATAATACTTAGAGTTCCTTTTTTCAAGTTTTTCGTCATTTTCAATGGTGCACGTGCATGTGTGCACACATGCACACACATTTCTGAGAGATTTAAGCTTTAATCTGATCCTTGAAGGCACCTTTACAGAGAATTAGTTCATGTCCTTTTCCATCTAATTGTCCTTAGGCAGCAGCAATGTGACTGTCCTGAGACCAGACATTTACTTATTTTTAGTAGAAATCTGTCTCTTCAGGTTGGCCTTTGAAATAGATTCACAGCTAATTGCTTCATCAAGTAAATATTTCCATTTCTTTTTATCACCTAAATATGCCTTCTTAAAATAGGGCAGTCTTTGAGGCTGTGGGAAAGAGACTACACTAGGACAAGCTTATACATAATGGGCATCTATAACTTTAGTGGAATAAAATCCAGTATTATGTGGCAAGTCTTGTTAAAATGTCATGAGTCCTAGCTCACAGGTTAGATTACCTTGAAGGAGGTAGTTGTAGGTGTGTATTATGTCTTGGTGAGTTTCCTTGTTTCTGCTTATGTATGGCTTTTACTAAAGCCATTTATGGATGTGAAAGATATGTATGCACATATTCTTACAGAAATAAATGTACAATTGTTTCTTTACGGTAATCGTGTATTCATTATCATTCTTATTTGTGGGTTTTAGAAATGTAGGTTGTGTATCGCTTTTATTCACTGTAGTTGTGGATCATTCAGTCTTTACCTTTTCAGGCTTTTTTAGTACACATAGAAGTCATGTGGCTGAACTCAAAAAAAGTACTGAAATAAGGTTACACTCAGATCTGGATAAGCTGAGTTTGCCTTTCTAGGGTTTGTAGATAAGATTTCAATACTTTGTCCATTAGTGGTGTTAGCTTTGGTTGTTTCGACTTTGTCCATTAGTGGTGTTAGCTTTGGTTGTTTCGTTGTAATATTGTCCTTCCAAAGGTTTCCCTGTAAATCTTGATTGTTGTAGAGCTTCTGTGAGTATAAATTTACAGGGTGCAAACTGAAGATTTTTTTTCCTAAGTGAATGAGTGTTTAGATCAGGGCTTTACACTGTTAACTTAAAAATGTTCCTAGGTTTGTTGTCAGAATCTTGTAGTTTTATAAGCATAGATGTTGGGGTGAACAGATGTGGAGATGAGTGTTCAAAGCACTGTTTGCTTGGACTGGGAATTAGTAAGGGGGCTGAGATGACTTCTCATTTTCTTTTCCTCAAATTAGTTCAAGCATCTAGGAGAATAGAGGAAATTTAATAAAGTAGGTATTAGTGCCAAAAAAAAAAATTCAGTTTTACCCTTCATAAGAAATAATATCTTTTGGCTTTGACCAAACTGGCTGTTTATAGAACCCCTTGTTTGTTTCTATATTCTTGTAAACTTAAACATGTAAATATCCTCCCCCTCAGTGCATCACTAATCTTTAAATGCTAGATTTCTTTGGCATATATTTTTATCTTTATATCTAATTATTGGAGAGTAACTATAAATTCCTTTAATGCTGATAAAATAAATTAAATTTATTTTCTCATATTGCTTTAGACTAAAAATTCCATTTTGTCAATTACCACTTAATTCTTGTGACTGTGTCTAGCATAGTACTTTATAATCATGTCTATCATACTAATAATAGCACGTTATACGGTTACTGATGTATACATGATTTTAAATAGGGTGAATTAAAAGTGATAAAAGCTGTTTTAGTCAACATAGTTGCTATACAAACATGCCATAGTTTGTAAACTTTTAATAACATCTGTAGTTTTCAGATCAGCGCCATCCTACTTCTAGAGTATATGAGATAAAAAATAACAAGGAAACAGTTTCCTTTGTTTGCCTTGTTAAGTTCTTCTCCTGTGATTGGGGAGACTCATACATGTTTAAAATAGAGTAACGTTTTTCATTACTTATTTCTTGTAGGATTCTCCAACTACCACAAAACTCTGCTTACCTGAAAATGAATCTCCTCCTACTTCATCAAAGCATCAAGATCCAGTTAGTATATTAGAAACATACAGAATAAATAGCCTAGCCTTTTCAATCACTTTCAGAAAATTAATTTTCTTTAAATATAATGTTGAAGTGTTTCTTGTGCCTCTATTAAATTTTACTGGCCTTTTATAAAAATTATAATTAAAACAGTTTTGAGAATCAAATTTTATTCATTTTAAAGCCCCTTTTGTACAAAATATGGTAGTAATTTATATTTATATAGATGCTATATTTAAATATATGCCATATTTTTAAGTGATAAATTTATACTTAGTTTTTAAAAGTAAAAAATTCTAAACCAGGTCTGCTAGCACATGCCTTTAGTCCTGACACTCAGGAGGCAGAGGCAGATGGATCTCTGTGAGTTCCAAGGTCAGCATGATTTACATAGTAAGTTCCAGGATAGCCAGGACTTCACAGAGAAACCCCGTCTCAAAAAACAAACAGAACTTTCCCAGAGAATATTACAAATTACACTTCACTTTCTTTCTCAGGCTGGCAGTCTGAAGGTAAGATGTATGCCCTTCCTTCCCAGCAGCATGGCTGCCCTTGCGCGTCTGATTTGGAGGAGCTTGTCAGTCTGGGCCAGGGAGGACTGGAGATAAGTCTGACTGGAAACCTCCCAGCAGCTTTTCTTCTCACAGGTCTTGACCTTTGATCTCATCGTCGTGTTCACACACTCCTGCACTTCCTGTCAACACTGATCTGCTTGTACTTGCTGTCCTCTTATTGGGTGACATTTAACATTTTTTAAGGAGAACATTTTTAAGCAAGACTACATACACCCATGCTTTGGCTCCTATCTGTGTCCCTAGCTCACGCTATGTGTCCTCTTCTCCCGAACTGCACAACACTTTGGTTTGTCTCTCAACCTTTCCTCTGCCACTGAGACTCTGCCACACCTTTGCCTGGAAGCCTGTGCATATCCACCAGGATTAAGTTCAGAGTTTGCTTCCTCAGAGAATTTAGGCCAATTCTCTAGGTTAGAGGAGATTTCTGATGATACTCCTTGTAGCATGAGTTCTATTTATTTCATAAAATCAAGAGCAGCTACTGACACCCTCTGTGATCCAGCTTGTCATGTCTTCTCCAGCAAGGAAACACTGTTAGCAGAGACAGGAATTCCTACCACACAGCCACACAGTAGCTGCTGAGCAGACGCTTGTTGAGTTAATGAATGTAACTTTAACACTCAAAAAAGACACTGTAAAAAGACAAACTTTCATCGTTACTATTTGATGAAGTTAGGTCAAACTTTTGTTTACTAGTCAGACTGCAGAATCTGTGCTGGCACAGGCTTCACTTCTTTCTGATCATTCTGGCTTTTGTTTTTCTTTTTCCACATATATGTGGCAATACGTGTATATTTCTTTTTAATTGTTGTTTTCTTTCCTTATATTTTATGATTCCCATCACATTGTATATACTTTTTATTTTTAATTAACACTAAGTAAGCTAAGAGGTAGTGACGGAATGTATTTTTAAATATAGGTGGTATACATTACAGAAATAGCTTCATAGACTATTTTTTAATAAAAAGGAATTTCTAAGTAATTGTAGAAACAAGAATTTGTAGATCTTCATACAGTTTAAAGGCACTGTTGGTCAATGATCTTCCGGCCCATTTGACATCCATCAAACTGTCCTGGATGCAGGGTGCCCTCTGATGGCCACCCCTGGAACTGCCTGCCCAGTGTGCCTTGTTTCAGTACTCTGTTAACACAGAACAACTGTGTTGATGCTGCCAGGACTACTGTTTCCACATACACAGGGTGTTCTTTCCTCCTCCACTGAGACTGTAATCCCTGTGACCTCTCTTCCTGACACCTACTTTGCGGGCCCCTCCTCTGCGTGCCTTGCTTCTAAGAGTCCTACTTGTCTGTCTCTTCCGTTCTGTCTAGTTACTACAGAGCTATCCCCTCTCTCTGTATGTGAATTAAAATCTTGCTATAAATGTTTAGTGGCAATGATGGTACAGATTTAGAAAGTTTTCTAAAAATGCAACACTGAAACAGATTCTGCTGTCTAACTAGTTGCTTAAACTTGGCACTTTGCTCATATCCTCCCTTTCCCTATATGTATGTCATACCTGTCCCCTCATGACCTGTGTCTCTCTGGAATTTAGCCCCTTTCTCACTATCCTTGGTCAAGTTCAGACCTTTGGCATTCCTCAGCATATCATTAGAGGGGTGCAGCTGGTT
This sequence comes from Mastomys natalensis, assembly GCA_021653895.1. Classification (NCBI taxonomy): domain Eukaryota; kingdom Metazoa; phylum Chordata; class Mammalia; order Rodentia; family Muridae; genus Mastomys; species Mastomys natalensis. Next base: position 336,861 of record JAJTUV010001165.1, on the reverse strand, counting down.
GTCAGCCATGCTGTTGTCTCTTAGTGCTTCTCTTCTTGCCACTTGTCTACTTTGCCACATAATTGGTGGGCCCTGTGATGTTCTCTCTGCCTTTTTCCTTCTGTCTCCATCTGGCTACTCCATAGGTCAGAGGTCATTTCTTCTAGGAAGCTGCTCTGATTCTGTTCTTTGTCTTCCAGATTGAATTTAGTTCTCCTGTCTAGGTTGAGATAGGAGTGAGTCCATTTCTCATAACATTTAACATACTGTGTGATGATTGGTTTGGGGTACTTTGTTTGCATTTGGGTATAGCAAGCTTTGTTCTCTTATATTCAAATGAGAGTGCTCAGTACTTAAGAGCACCAGTGCTTCCATCTTACCCCTGTGGGTTTTTAGGGAAAGCACTGACTTCTTTTGAACAGTGCCTGAACAAATGCAGCCTTTTGCATGCTTTTTGTTTTTTGTTTTTCATCAGTTTTATCCATCTGTTGACTCTGGTAAAAAACCTCTGACTTAAGTTCTTTCTTCTTCTTGCATCACACTGTCTGCCACTACTGCTTTTCCATTCATTTTCATTCATTATTTTGATGCCTGAATCTCCTTCCTGCTGCTGCTACTGCTGCTTTTATGCTATTCCAGCTGGAGCTATAGAAAACACTCCAGAGTCTCAGTTCTGTCAGTTCACATTAAGTGGCCCATGCAGAGAAGTTAATGTTATTCTCATTCTTTGGAAAACTTTTACCTGTATCTGATGAAAGAACAATAAATTCAGAAGTAACGTACACATACTTAAAATTGTATTTATGTAGTATCTTGTACATACTTAAAATTGTGTCATTGGCATTTTTGTTGAAAGGCAATAGGGTTCTTATGAACAGTATCAAATTGTGTATCTGAGCGATCAAACAGCTATGCTTTGTAAAATGATTGTAGTAAAATTGTGACTAATTGGGGTTGGAGAGATTGCTCAGTGGTTAGGAATGCTTGCTGCTCTTGCAGAGGACCTGAGTTTGGTTCCTACAGCTGACACTGCCTGTAATTCCAGTACCAAGGGATCGGCCCTGCCCTGCTGACCTCTCTAGGTGTCCACACATGTGTGTACTTACCTACAAACAGATACACATGCATACACAGGAGGAAAAATAAAGCAAATAATTTTTAAAAAGAAAGAAATTTTGAATTTATTTTCTTTGTGTATGTGTTTCAGTTGAGTTATAATTGGCTGCTGTCTCATGTACATATTGTTTGTAGTATTGATGATTATAATAGCCACCAACTCATTTTGATGAATCTCATTTGTATAGGAAACTAATGTAGTGAGAAAGTATTATTTCATGTTTATTTTCAGGACTTTTGAGAAAACATCAACTAGCTTTTGCTTGCATGATGGTTAATGATAAAGTTTTGTCACTTTTACATTTGTAATGTCATGGCTAATAAGTCTAGTTTCAGGACCCAGGTCATCACATGGTCATCTGTTATTTAAAGCACATACTGACATTTCTTTATATCACGTTAAAGTCTATGTAGTGTACTGGGTACTTTTGAATAATTTATCAGTCATTTCATTTGTCTGTCTAGTCATTGTCTTCTGACAAGATTAGTATTTTTTAAATGTACTATTTATCATCATAACATCACATCACATTCTTTGAACAGGCCGACCGGTGAACCCTTGGCATCTGCCTGTTTCCTCCCCCAGTGCTGGGGATCCAGGCATGTGAAGCCCCACTCGGCTTTTTTACACATGCTGGTGTAGGGATTTGAACTCTGTCCTCCATATTTACAAAGCAGATACAACCCATTTTTCTGGTGGTTACTGGTAAAACTCTAATTGCTAACAAAGTATCTAGATGGCTGCTGTGACTGAAGGAGAAGAAGGCGTTTTGCCAGTGTCTGTGACTCCCTGCTACCTGTGAGTGGTGCAGGAGAGAGGGGTTGAGTTCAAGGGCAGGCTTGGGTTTCTAGCCAGTTCTAGACGAGCCTGGGCTGCAGGAACCCTTTCTCAAAAAAAAAAAAAAAAGTTCTTAGTTATAAATTACTGACAATGCATGTCAGGATAAGTATAGTGCTGTGATAATAGGTGTTCTATATATTAACTAATCTCTTAAGTTTTTAGACTGCAAGATCTTTTGGGTTCCACTGATTATTATAATTTGGACATTATTATTTATATGAATGTTACATTAACAGTATCACTTTGTTCCATAGGGTCAGGAGAAATATGGATTGTTAAATGTAACAAAAATTACTGAAAATGGGAAAAAGGTTCGGTAAGTATGAAATCTTTAATATTCTTACACATTTATCTGATTGGAGTAAATGAAAACTTATATTCCAGTAGAACTAATAAAATGGCTTAAGATAATTTTCAATCATCTGTCTTCTAGTAAGTTTGCCATGAAATATTTCCTTTGTTTAACATTTAAAAAATAATATTCAGAAATAATAAGAGCATCTCAAAGAAACATTTCCTTTCCTTTTATATTTTTTCTTTCAATAAGCAGTTAGTTGTGATGCATAATAAAAAACAAAGATGAACTGGAGAGATGGCTTACTAGTTAGGAACACTGACTGCTCTTCCAGAGGTCCTGAGTTCAATTTCCAGCAACCACATGGTGGCTCACAACCATCTGTAATGGGATCCAATGCCCTCTTCTGGTGTGTCTGAGGACAACAATGATGGTGTACTCATATACTCACATACAAAAATAAAATCTTTGTCTTAGGGTTTTTAAAAAAAAAAAAAAGAAAACAAAGATACAGTGAGTGCCATAGAAGTAGAAAAAATCTTCACCAGCTCTGTGTTCCCATGTCAGGTTCTATGAACATCAGTACTTTTCTCTACAGAGGATTTACATGTCGATATTTGTATATTGTAGATGGTACTCCCCCATCCCCGACAGGGTTTCTCTATATAACAGACCCTCTAGGTGTCTTGGACTCGATTTGTAAACCAGGCTGGGCTCAAATTCACAGCCTCCCGAGTGCTGGGATTAAAGGCATGTGCCATCGTGCTCAGTCATAGCTGACATTGTTAAACATGGTCTACTTTATATTTATCTTGGAGATGGTTCTAATTCATTACATCACAGCTAGCTGTCCCCACAAACTGGTTGTTTGGGACTGGATGGAAAGCAGTACTAAATCTCTATAGCACTATAGCACGTGGAGTTAACATAACATGCCTTTTACTCTTCCAGCAACTGAATTTCCTTATAATATAATTTTCTTATTTGCAAATACTAATCTGTCTTTGCTACTTAAAAAGAAAATTTCTAGGCTTGAAATAGATACAAAAATACATTGTCAAATAATGTTAGGTTCACTCCAGTGGGAGAAACATTTAAGCAAAAAATCTTTATGGATAATTTAAGGTAATGAAGAAGGGAAGATTCTGGCCAGACTACCATCAGTCACCTTTTAAATTATTAGTAGGAACATCAGTAGTAGTATACATGTTTATTGTGAACCTTAACCTGTGTGTGTATCTGGAGACAGGACAGTGAATCAGTATATAGTTTCTTTTATTTTTAATTTTATGTGTATGAGTGTTTTGTCTGTGTATATGTATGTGCACCATGTGCATGCTGGGTCCAAGGATATCAGAAGAGGACTTTGGGTCCTCTGGAACTGGGGTTACAGATGGTTGTGAAATACTATGTGGTTGCTGGAAATTGAACCTAGGTCCTCTGCAAGAACAAAAGTTGCTTTTAACCTCTGAGTCACCTCTACAGCTTCTAGTGGTCAGTGTGTTTAAGAGACCCAAATACAGGGCTAGCAAGATGGCTCAGCAGGTGTTTGCTGCCCAAGCCTGACAGCTTCAGTTAGACCCTAGGACCTGCATAAAGATAGAAGCAGAGAATTGACTCCAGAGGTACCCTCTGACCTCACGTGCACAAGTACACACAGTAGTAACACATAACACTTTTGAAAGACCCATATACACTGCACATTTAATACTTGTTGTCAGTGGAGTTGTGGATTGGGGGGAAGGGGCTTTCCAGATTTTGATAATGTGAATATTGATGTTGGAGAATTGTGTGAGTTTCTCTTTATAGTATGTGGGTGCAGATTATTGAGCTTAGCAGCAGGTGCCTTTACTTAATGAGCCACCTCACCAGCCTATGCTTTACACAAGTTTATATTCAGAGTTTTTTACATATATGTGTTGTTTTTGTAATTCAGTAATTTTTAAAATCTTAGTGAGCAATTGGTCTGTCATTTAGTATATATTTTTTAACATATCTAGTATTTAACAAATCTTGTATCTATTTAACATACACATAAGCTCTATTTGTATGACTAAAATAAATTAATGTTTTTAATCACAGTGTGCTAGATTAGTTCTATGTGAAAACACTTGGATAATTTGGTTACAGCTATTTTGATTATTTACATTTCTGACTAACATCATTTGTTTTGTGTGGGTGTTATGTGTCAGATCGAAGCACTAAAATGACTACGGATGCCATTAGAATCATATATCTAGTATAAATAGTTCAAGTACTAACCATGAAATTATAGATAAGAGTGATAGTGCCAAGTAGGTCTTGGTTTCTTTGATTGATAGTGTTGCTTTTCATCTGTATATTTGCAGAAAGAACTGGTTGTCTTCTTGGGCAGTGTTGCAGGGTTCATCTTTACTTTTTACGAAAACTCAAGGAAGTAGTACAAGCTGGGTAAGTATTTCTCTGTGGAAATGTACTTAAGTTATGTGAGTGCTGTAACATCCGAGTGTCCAAAGTGTTTGAAGTAAAGATGCATTTGACTTACACAGACTGTTAGAAAAATCTGGCTGTGTTAAAATCAGAAGTTGGCTTTATCCTTTGAACCGACAGTTCACAACTTAAGCATTGCAGAATGTTAACTCATAGAATGTGAAAGCTTTTCTGTGTTTTTAATTATTATTTCAGATGCTTAGAAAATAGGTAGTCATGTGGCTGGGCCCACCTTTGTCTGTTTGATCTTTTGTTAACGAGGAGGTGACTCAGATGTCCGTGTCTGTAATGTCAGGCAGCTTCTAGGCGAACAAGAAATGGGGCTTTGTTTTGTGAACTGCTGACACTGTTTATTTTTGGTGTTTACTGTTGTTACTTGTTTATTATATGCTACCAGCAGTTGTTACGGTGCTACCAGGTTGTCACTGGCATATTCTAAACACAAAGGATTATACACATCTTATCCTTCTACTCCAAGACAGCCATTTATTTTGTCCTTCTTTCCATCATAGGTGAGACATTGAGGCATGAAACATTCAAACTTAAGACTTGACAAGTACTAAGTGACAGATCTGGGTTTAGAATGTTGAGAATGGCTCCTGAGTTCGTACTTTGTGTATTTCTAGAACTTTCAGTAATTACAACTGAAGTGTCAGTGTTCAAATAAAATTTAAAATGAAATTATTCTAAATGTATCTGTTTTATATCCTATCTACCCACATTTTCTTACAAATACTGATGTTTTTTTCAAAAAACAACAAAAAAAGAGAAAACCATTATCAAACTCCCAACAGCCTTTTGTTTTCTACACTTGTGATGCAGTCTTGCAGACCAGTGCTGAACCTGCTAAGCCACACATGCCCAGGCTGCTATTTCTCAGTCTCTATAATGACACTCTAAATATCTGTATCAGTTGTACATGAGTGTGAGCATTCTAGAATATTTCTTCTTTGTTGTGCCTCACTAACCCTTGAGTTAGTTCTCTGTTCAGACAGTATAATGAAAATGACTTAGAATATACATTGATATCACAAGAGGGAGATGTTGGTTTAAACTGTCCTTCTTAAAGTAGATTGAACATTATGTCTTCCTCCTCTTCCCTGAGGTAAGGAATGTGGCACTGTTGTGTTAATGTATTTCTGAAGAATTGTGTAATTATTTTTTTCTTCATACTTGTGGCTCAACTTTTATTAGAAACTGACTAAAGAAAATGAATGCATGAAAGTAAAGAAATGGAGAACAGTTAAGATTAATAAATACTAACCCAGTACCTGAAACAGGCTGCATAGTGTTCGCTCACTTGATAACTAATGAGCCGTAACTATTGAAGGCTGTGGTAGATAGAGAGTAGACAGTGTGCCGAGGGGTGTGTGTGGCGTGCGGTGCGCGTGCGCGGCGCCGCGCGTGTGTGTGTGTGTGTGTGTGTGTGTGTGTGTGTGTGCGCGCGCATGCATGTAGATGCCATGGGTTGAATGTAGCAACAGAGGATAACTTTGTGGAATTGAACTCAAGTTACCAGCTCATGCTGCAATCCTACTTAGCCATCTTCAGCCCTGTATGTAACTTTTAAAAAATGCAGACGTGGGAGGCCTTAGTGAAATACAGTTCAGAATTCACTGGACTAGCCAATTTTGAGTTTGAAGGATTATTAATGACATTTTCATTTGGGAGATTTATTATTTGAAAGAATTCTAGTTTTGTTTCTCTGCTCAGTCAGCAACTAGAACAAACGTGGAAAGTGTGTCTCCTTTCTGCAGTGGAGTTGCTCCTCCCTGAGATGAGAGAACAGATTCTCAGTAACTCAGAAGGTGCAGGCTGCTGTTGGGTCCTGTCAGTGTCTGCATTTCCCGATTGCTGTTGGCTGTGTAGTTTGAATGGCATTGAGTTACAATGGTCATGATGTAAGAGAAGTGTAGTTCTTTACAAGTTATATCCACCCTAAAATCCCAAGAGATCATGGGCAGAAATAGCAGACTCTCAAACTGTATACTCAGCCAGGCTCATGCTCATCTACTCTTTCAGCTTCTTCTTCTGTTTTAATCATCACGTTCTTTACTTTTTTCAGACAATAGTTACAGTTGAATAAATGGAACATACACATTCCACCTGCAATTGACAAAGCTACACACAAATAATACACAAATATTAGTAGTTACTGAGCATTCTTTTAAAAATTATTTTTCATTTCTGTGGTGAGGAAGAGAGAAAGGTGAAGGAAGGAGACTGAGTGTGGGTACACATGGAGGGCAGAGGACAGCTTTGAGAAGGTGTCCTTCTACCATGTCAGTTCCTTCTATGAACTCTAGTCATCAGGCCTGCTCAGCAAGCACTTCATTCACTGAGCCATCCCACTAGCCCTTAAAGCATTAAAAGTATAAACTTTTACAAGTCTCCAAAGTAGAACTGTTTTTAGGGTAGGCTTTTCTGTTGTGAGTGGTGTCTATGAACTAAGGCATTTTGCAGGTGACTGATACCCCCCACCTCTCAGTTAACTAAAACTAGACATTGTCAGATGTCCCACAGAGGATAAAGATTACTTCTGTTCTGGTATTCCAGAGAAAGTGGAAGGTAAGCTTCATAAGACACTGCCCAGTACTCCTCAGGAGGAAGGCTAGGGTTTCTGAGCAGAGGGACTGGACAAGGCAGCAGGGAGCCAGATGGGAGTCCTTTTGGTTAGCCTTCATTTTGTTTTATTGTGAATATAGATTAAGATATGCTTATTTATGATAAGTCTTGTAAACCATTCATCTAAAATGTAAACATGAACTTTTATGACTACAAAATACTGTAGGAATTCTATGTCTTTGGCAAACACGTTTGGGAGTTTAACTATGCTAGTATGGGGTCTGCTTACAGAATTGTGTTCTTATGCTACTTGGTTTCACTGTACTCTTTCTCATGTGTGCCATTCCACTGTTGTATGTCGTTATAAAATTATTTTCTTTGCTTGCCTAAAATGTCCTTTTGCCAACAGGGCTCAATCTATGAGTTCTTCCTTTCTCCGATTTCTTCTTAGGGGAAAAAAAAATCTGTCCATCATCAGATGTAAAATCTGGCCCTGTTTTGTCTGTCACTATTTGTGTCTAGTTGCATCCTCTTACTACTGGTTGAGGTTTTGTTGTTTGTTTTGTTGTTGGTGCCCTGAATATACTGACAGGGAGGTGATTTCAGTAAAGTAGTACTATGCTTTAAAAAAGAATGAGAAAAAAATATTGCCAAACATACTGATTCTGTTTTTCTATCATTTTTCATACCACTGTTTATCTTTAACTGGTTAGTTGTATGTTCTCTTAGATCACCTTAACCATCTACAAAACATACTAGTAGCTAATTAAATAACTGATACTGTTTTACTAAGTGTATTTCAAGTTATAAAACATTTGGAATGTTTCAGTTCTGCCCAGAATATTATTGTGTATGTTATAGCTTTATGGTTAATTGTTTTAGTTACAAAAATAGAAATGTTTCAGGAGTAAATTCCATTTGGCCCCTATTTCTTGTTTTGTTATAACATGTACATTGTGTAAATCTTTACTACTCACTGAAAAGTTGAAGAAAAATGAAGTAATTGGAGTCTGGCCATTTCTTAAGTGCAAAGCTGCTTACTATAGTATTGCTGCTACAGTAGGAAGTTATCTACCACAGTGTTGTTGGGACTGATTCCAAGGGCAAGTATATATTGGCATGACATTTTAGCAAGTGAAACTTCTTATATAAAATTCAGGAAATATTCATAATCTTTATTACATGTGAATTATAGTTCTTAGAAATTTTAAAGTACCAAATCTTTGTAGTACCATAGGAATAATCTTTTTTTTTATTCTTACTAAGCAGGCTGAGTAGGAAATTTAAGTTCTCAGAGGCGTGCCAACAGAATAAATACGTGTTTAGTGAACATTTTCTTTCTGTTAATTACTTTTTTGTGTAGTTTTACAAAACATAATAAATAGCTAAGGATTTTTTTTTTTTTTACTACCCATGCCACCTGTTTTCCTGACTTTTCATGGCTCTTATGATGCTAAAGGCTTTGGCATCTGACTTATAATTTCTAGCAAAGGTTGATGGGTCTTAGGGTTTCTTTTTCTGTCAGTCATTAGTTATTGGCAACAGAACTAGTTGACAAGCAAGTCTTCAAAGCATAAAATAGGATTAGAGGATGTTTCTTAGAAAATGTGTGTGGCATCTCCTTGTGATTTTTGTACAGGTGATAGTTGGGCATTGCATTTAGAACAACCTTTTATATAGCCACATACAATGTAGCATAAGTTATAGAAATAGAACTGTGAAGCCGCAGTATGTCCATGTCTACCTGTTTGCAAATTATAGTATTACCTGATTTCCTTCTTGGGAATTAACATGATCATAGCCTTACCTTCGGAGCTGAGGGCCTGTTAGTTTAAAGGCTCATCAGATTTAGATATACTTTACAGTTTTTGAATCTGAAAAGAGAAGGATTTAAGATAATCTCTTTATTATAAATAGTTGGTCTTCTTTTATACATACCTATGCATGGATATCACATAAAGTCTTTTTTCTCTAAAATGAAGTTTGGGAGTAATCAGTCCAAACCAGAATTCACAGTGGACCTGAAGGGGGCAGCGATTGAAATGGCATCAAAAGACAAATCAAGCAAGAAGAATGTATTTGAGGTAAATAACTCACATTCTTGGCTTTAGTGTGTACATGTTTAGGTTTTTGCTGTGACAAATTTAAGCAGAGTTTGTGACTAAGTCATTTGTGCCGTCATGTAAAGGCACTGGTGTGTGTGTGTTGGGGTAGGAGTGGGTCGGTAATCTCATCCTTTCTTAATGTTGCTGTGGCCCCAGAACTATTTTATAGCAATGAAGTCTCTCCTCGTCATTCCAAACCTTCCTTAGCAGTTTGTGATCTGGATCAGTTTGTTATCAGCATATAATAGACTATTCTAGAGCTCGGCAGCTTTGCAAAAGAGCTTCCCTCGATTGTTCCAGTTAGTGCCAAGTGAGAGAATGGCTACTCTGCTCTCTGCTGGGGACCAGTCATGAGGCTCAGATGGAGTGGGTTGTTGGACTGACTCATTTTCCCCACATGTCCTATACTGGCTCATGGATAGGCTTCCTTCTCCCTAAGATCTCTCTTGTTCAAGAAAGCTAACACAGGCTCTCCACATGGCAAGTCAGGGTTCTAGTGGGGTGAGAGATGACAGGGCTTCTCAAGGCCTAGACTTGGAAGTCGACCACCTGCCGTGAACTCTGTTGTAACACAACTCAGAGACCCTGCTTGAGTATAAGAGTTCACTTGGGTCAGAGAACATGAAGTCCATTGCAATAAGCTGGAGGAATTTTTGAGATGTGTTTGTAATCTGTCTTCTATTTCCCCATTCTTTATAGCCTCATGTCCTCAGCCTTTCATATTTGTAGGCTAGGCACTTTGTCTTTGCCAGTGTTTTCCAAGCATAATCTACATGATTCTCTTTATTGTCCTGCCTTTTGTTTCAACCCACACTGAGCTCTGCTTCCCAAATGCAGTTTATCTCTAAGACTCAAGACAAACGCTACTGCAGTGATGCTATCTACAGTGGTTAGTTTTGTTCTGCTCTTAAGAAGCTCTTTTTATCTTTGATCAGGAACCCCTCCTCTGTCTAGAACAGCATACATTTAGTGCTGGGAGTTGGCTGGACCACCTGTCTAGGAAGGTGCATGAAAGGATGTCATTACTTCCCGATTCAGCTTTGCAGTTTTAGTAGCTGGTTCCTGAATGAGAAAAGGATCCATAGGGTTGGGGATCCATAGGATAGCTCAGTGGAGAGTGCTTGCCAAGCAAGCACAAAGCCCTGGGTTCGGTCCTCAGCTCCCCCCCCCCAAAAAAAAAAGGATCCATGGTCAAATGCACTTTGGACTTAGAATGTATTTTATTCCTATGTTAGACAGGTTGAGTGTTCTCTAGAGTGTCAGACTCCTGAGAAATCTCAAAGGAGCGTCTTCTTAGACCTTTTGGACCTGCTGCTTTCCAGGTTAATATTTCATCACATCTAGTACTCGAGAAATTATGGGGACTTGATTGTTGGGAGAAAATTGCCAAATATTCCTCTAGAAAAACAAACTCAGTTATCAGCCAGGAAATGAGAGGAATTCTTTTTTTTTTTTTTTTTTACAATTTATAGTTCTTTCATTGAAGCATTTAAAAAAAAAAAACAGAAAAAGAAAAAATATAGTCCAAAGAGATTGTCAGTTTTGGGTTTCATGTAAAATAATAGATATCTTAACTTCAGTTCATGATTAGACAGCAATATTTCTGTTCAGAAGGGGTGTGAAGGTTGGTGGGGTTAGCTCAGCAGTTGAAGGCACTTGCTACCAAGACTGAGGACTTGGGTTCAATTCCCGGAATCAGCATGGAGGAGGAGAGAACTGACTAGTCGTCCTCTGACCTCCATACTCAGGCCATGGTACACATGTGAACACACACACAGTAAATAAATGAATTAAGTTAATAGATGTATAAACATCTTAAAGGGTTGTGACATCACTATCGTTTGTGCCTTGTCTTTATACTCAGTCATCATTGTCTGGTAAGTAGCAAATGCTGAAAACCTAACACTTACAGTCTATATATAAATTTTTTTTCATAGCCAGATTAAGAAAATTCTCAGACTATGAAAAAATTCTTAAGCTGTGTACAGTACTACAGACTTTTATTTCTTTACAAATGTTTCAGTTTTCATTGTCTGTACTGCTTTTATACTTGAATTTATTTTTAAGTGATAAACTATACTACTTTAGGGTCTAGAATTACTAGATTTTTATTTATAATTTACCACAAAAAACAACTTAATGCTCTAAAAATAATCAGTTCTTTGATACTGACACTGATGAAGGGCACTCCGTAGCTGCCGTGCTGTCTCTACTGCTGTCAGTGTAAGAGAGCTCACTGCAGACTTTGGGCTTGGAAGTACACGTTTTCACTTGTTCTGTTAAAAGCACTGACTGTGTTTTTTCTTCACCCTTCTTTTCTCTAAAGCTGAAAACCCGCCAAGGAACAGAATTGCTAATTCAGTCTGATAATGATGCTGTTATTAATGATTGGTTTAAAGTTCTTAGTAGTACTATCAGTAACCAGGTATGTATTGGAGTTAAGCAAAAATTTTTATTGCAGAATCAGATGTGGTGAAGCATGCCTTTAATCCTAACACTTGGGAGGCAGAAGCCCTGTGGATATGAGCTTGGTTTACATAGTGAGTTCCAGAACAGCCAGAGCTACCTGACTCTATCTCTTTTTTAACTACAGAGCAGTTTTCCTGGTTTTCTAATTGTGGATTGTATATGCAAAATTCAGTTTACAGATGGAAAGACTGCATGCATACATGTATGTGCTAACCCAGCTGGGAAAGGCAAAGGTCATTTTAGCAGTTTGTGCCAGTGATGTGACTAAACATTCTCACTTACGAAATGTCAGTGTTTTGCATCAGGGTTTCTGTTAGGCATTGGTTCATGAAGAAGGACCAACAGCACTTAGTGCACAGTACTTACATAGTACTTACTCAGTGCCCAAATGCATTGGAAGGGATACTGTTTGATGGAAAGAGTTCAGAGGTCAAGTTTTGAAGTGTATGCAGCTATAGCCTCATCAGTTGTTTCCAGTGACACCATGTCTACTTTTCTGCTTCTTTTCTTCTAAAGGTGTTCATTGTTCCCTCATTGGGCCACCAAGAACTGTGTATTCTCTCCATTCTTAACTTCTCACTTGTACTAAGGGCCTTCTAGCTGAGGGAAATGAAAAAATAACACTTATTAAGGGAGATGTGAGCTTTTCTAGCAAATAGATCATGAAACTATATATATTGTATGATGTATAATTTTTTACTTTTATATATTTCTTTATCTCTGAAACCATGACTGATTTTTATTTTCATACCCAAATAAGAATAACCTTCTAGCTGGGCAGTGGTAGCACACGCCTTTAATCCCAGCACTTGGGAGGCAGAGGCAGGCAGATTTCTGAGTTCGAGGCCAGCCTGGTCTACAGAGTGAGTTCCCGGACAGCCAGGACTACACAGAGAAACCCTGTCTCGAAAACAAACAAACAAACAAACAAAAAAGAATAACCTTCTAAACCAGTTTCCCAGTGTAACATGATGATCTTTTAGTCTGTCTGTGTGTTTGTTTTGCTTGCTTTTTGGTAGTTTGGATTAGCCTACTACTATGCATGCTGGGCAGACAGTCTTCCACTGGGCTCGTTGCTAAAATGTGATTGGTTTTGGTAGCCAGGAGTTCATTCTTAGAAACCTCCTATGATCTTCATTAAAATTCATCTTGAGCCGTATCCCTGTCTCTGTGTATTCAGATGCTTCTTCCCTAGCCCATGTAGGTTTTCAGCTGTAATCACAGTACATGCAAGCATGCATTTATAACTACGTGAGTGTTTTGTGTACTGGGCAGCAAGCAGTACCACACCACAACCAAATATGTGTTATCACACAGTAAGATATGTTGTACTGTGGTGATGAGGGAGTATAACAGACTCCAAAAACATGAGGAAGGGCTAGCCTAGGGAAGGTACTGCAGGGTAGTGCTGCAGGGGTTTTGTTTTGTATTTGAGGTCTCTAGAAACAGGGAATGAGGTAAGTGAAGAAAGAGGAGCATATTATTTACTGTGAGCTGTGAAAGTACCTACTGTAAACACAGATCCAAATGCAGCTTCTTCCTGAGATCTCAGCACTTGGAGAAAGGCTGGAAAACTGCTGCAGGTGCAAGCCCAACCTTGGAGAGAGCTGATCTTAAACAATCACAAAATGTTACTGAGAGACACTGAGTCTCAGACTCAGTGATGTAAAAATGCATTTCCTAAATGATTTCTAGATGGGAGATTTTTGAATCTCATTAAAATTCCAAGTAGTTTTCTTGTCAGATTTGAGACCCTTATTCTAAAATCCCTTTAGAGATAAAAGGGGCTAAAAATACCCAAGACTTGTTGAAGAAGGAAGTAAAGGACCTCTGCTGTATTATAAATTAGGACTTTATAAACCTGTATTAAGCAATGGAACTTTGTGTCTGTGTGGGGTAGATCTGTGGGACCGAGTAAAGTGCCTGGAGACAGACCACCCTACCCATGGACACTGCGTGCCAGAACAGCACTGAGGAACAGTGAGGAAGGACATGCCTTGTAAATAGTACTAGTGCAAGAAGAAAGGAAGGCCCCTCCTTATACCATAAACAGAAATAAGCTCAGTGCAGCAGACCTCAGTGAGAAGGGAGACAAAGTCCTTAGCTTTGGAAATGTAGTCCACTGTTGGATATCCTGTACAGGTTTCCTTGGTGAGGCTGTAGAAGAGACCTACTTTGGTAGAAGTAGAAGGCACTTTTCAGTGCCTAACTGTGAGGGTTAAGTCTGTCTCCCGCTGTTCTTTCCACACTATAATAGTGTGTTCTTAAACTGCTGTCACAGGCAGCATGGCTGTCCCGTCCAGGAGTGTAAGTCTGACCCTTTTGTCATAAAATCCATGGCCTTTTATCACCGACTTAAGTGCTGAGTGTGTCACCCACGTGCAATGTCAAATGAATCAGTTATACCTAATGCTCTATGAATTTAAAGATTGATCAAATACCTAAATCATATACACTGTACACTGTTTTCCTGAAATCACTGGTAAGAGTCAGTCATTCTGAAAAATACGCTGTTGAGCTACAGCAGCTGTAGAAGTAATGTGTTTTCTGACACTGACAGGTAGCAGAGGCTGATGAAGCAGCTGAAGAGGAGACACCGGATTCACCAGGGGTAGAAAAGCAGGACAAAGAAAAAGACCAGAAGGAGCTTAAAAAACTTCGCTGTGAGTTGTTTCCTCGTTGGCTGATAAATGCCCATATGAAAGTGAAGTCTTCAGGGTTAGAAAGTGACAAGGTTAATTAAGCACTATCTTTTAACTCATTGTCACATTTAACCATAGTATGCATTCATGTGATATAATAATTTAAGGTGGGATACTTCAAGAGAAAATATAGTACAATTCTCTTGAGGCCTCTAGGAAGCTGGACTCTTTTGAGTTAAAAATATGTAGTTTTGTATAAAATCTTAGACTTTGGAAGTCTGAAGTCAAGGGATAATCATTCCACAGCCCACCCCTACTCCAGGCACCAGGCAGCTAGCTCACTGTCATGTGCTCATGCACACAGCCATGTGCTTGGATCTCCAGAGCACACAGATAGGAGCAGAGCTAAGCTACCAGTTTTAAGAAAGATAGTTTCAAATGCAGACTCTTGTGAAGTCTGCATTTATTATATTATTGGCCATTAACTGTGACTCCACACCTTTCCTGGCTTAACTAATCCACTTGCTTAGCTAAAGGTTTTCTGATCTTCTAAGTGATTAGAAAGTCACTTCTACTTTTGTTTTCCAACAATATAATAAATGTTTCTCTCTCTCTCTTACACACACACACCACCACCACCAATGTTAGTACAGAGTTTTGTGATTTTTGAGATTCGGTTCTGTGTGGTCCAGACTGTCTTTCAAGCTCTCTATGAAGCCAAAGACTGGCCGTGAGCTCTAGATCATTCTGCCTCTGATTCTCATGTGGGATTACAGGCATATGTTACCATGCCTGGCTTAAACTTTTAATTCTTGATTCATATACTCCATACTCTTAGTGTTCCTCAAACATAACTATTTTTAACAAATGTACTTCAGAATTTCATGTTACTGTAGCTCATAAATCAGAATCAGAGGTATCATAGAACAGGTTCTATATTCTCTCTTTTTACTACAGTATAATAATCTCATGAGATCCTCAGAGCCTGTTTGCAGACCCTTCAGCAGTTCACCAAGATAGGAATTTTGGTTTGAGTTGGGGAGTTTGTGTGTCATTTTTACCCTATGACACGTATGGAAAAGTAAAATCTCATGTTAAAATCTTGACTCATATCAAAGAAAGTAAGATATAGTTCACTTTTTGTTATAAAAGTGAAAATTTCACTTAAAATTAGAATAACCATTTCTGCTGTAATTTTTGACCATGAGATTGATATTGTTTTGTGTCATCTGTAGAAAAACTCTAATTAGTGAAGTTTGCTGAAATACATAATATCTATTTGTCTTAAGCAATGAAAGGATCCAGCATGGATTCTTCAGAGCAGAAGAAAACTAAGAAAAACTTAAAGAAGTTTCTTACCCGGCGCCCACTTTGCAAGCAGTTCGTGAGAAAGGTTATATCAAAGGTATGGAGGAGAAGCGGTGCTCACGTGATGAATGTTGGCTGAGTCAGAAGTAAGGTGCTGGAAGTTAAAACTGAACATAGCCAACATTTCCAGTCTTTATTTGTTATGTTTTCAGCTACAGAAATGAAAAGCATTTAAATAATTAGCACTGATTTTTAAAAAGTGAACGGTAAAGTGTAGCTAAAAATTGGAGGCAGGTATAAATCTCAAACTCCATTTTTGAAGCCTGTGTCAGAGGAGGACAGCTGAGATGCAGGTCTTAGAGGCCATGACAGTGGGTTGGTTCTGCATGGCAAGGATCAGAAGTTAGAAATGAGACAGACAGCTACTAAGGACGTGAGTGAATAGCTCTGTTCCTGATTGTTTGCTTTTAGCTCTAACTTAAGTTTAAAATTAATAAAAAATGTTTCTTACTGATTGTTTTGTATGTTTCTTAATTAATTTATGATCACTGTAATGCACCAACAGAGAGGAGTGTTCCTTACAAGCACATGTGTATGTGTGTACCAACAGTTACAGTTGTGTTTAAATTTGTAACTCAAACCAGTGGCATTTATTAAAAAATAATGGTAAAGGCAATGCACAGTGTGCATATATGAGTCTGGTTTAGTTTGTAACAGACCATCACTAAACATGTCTGCAAAGCATCTTCTCATTGAAAAACAAGGATGAGTACCATTATAAGACTTCTAGAATATGTAAGAATCAGCAGATTCACATTAGCAACTGTATGTGGGTTTGGTGGTACCCTTCTATATTCCCAGTGCTTGGGAGATAAAGGCAGAAAAAATCAGATGTTCAAGGTCACCCTTCCATGTATAACCCAGCATGTGTACTGCTCTGGCAGAGAACCACTGCTGGGTTCCCAGCACCCATGCCAGGCGCCTTACAGCCTCCTGTGTAACTCCAGCTCCAGGGGATCCAGTGCCTTTGGCCTCCATGGGCACTTGCACACACATGCACATACTCCTGCACAGACATAAAATAAAAATCATCACTTTCCCCCAAACAAAATAATGTTGTAGAATTTTTTAAATCCCAATCCAGGGTTTCTGTCCCACCATTGACCATTTAGTTCCTAGATAAAAGACACATACATCCTTTATATTTACAGTGAACCTTCAACAGCACAAGAGCTGGGCAGATATCTAGCATTTATGCTATTAGAATCTACTTTCCTATCAATAACCCCAGTTATTACTTACATCTGGGCTGCTCTTAACTCCAGTTGGCCAGCCCTCAGGACCACATTTTCATGACTCACCTAACCCATGGCTGCTTCTCTTCCCTCTCCCCTTCCCTTCCATCTCACTTTCCTCTCTCTCCCTCTTGGTTCTCTTCTGATCCCCCCAAGCCTGAGAATTCTGAAACTCCACCTATCTCTCCTCTGCCCAGCTATTGGATGTTGGCATCTTTATTCACCAATCAGAAATAACTCAGGGGCAAGGTCATACAGCATTACTTTGGTCTATGTGTTTGGTCTATGAACTAGTGTTAGCATTAGAATACAAGCAGCATCAGGCCAACCCACTACAAAGTAGCAATCTTAGGGGTTATAGATAAGTACTTCTGGATAAAAGATGTAGGTTGGTTTGCTGTTCAGAGCTTTCAAAAATGTGACAGAAAGTGACTGGAAATCAGTTGTCTTAGTATGGATAGTCAGATTTTTCTGAGGAGATTTTTGCCTGAGACCAGAAGTAAAGAAAGGGAGCCATATTTAGGGAGAAGCTCTCTATAGGAGGAATAAAAAATGTGAAGCTTTCCCACAAGAGTGAATTGTGCGCTTGGAGTTTATTCACGAAGACTGGTGTGAGGCTGAAGGAGGCATGTGTGAATGATGTTAGGATCCCCGCACGTTTTCTCTTGTACTCTGAAGGACTCAGCCATTTCCTGAACTGATGATTCATTTAAAAAAAAAAATCTCTTTCAGATCAGGTATTTGGATCTAATCTTGCTAATCTGTGTCAGAAGGAGAATGGGACAGTGCCAAAGTTTGTGAAGTTGTGCATTGAGCACGTCGAAGAGCATGGTAAGAGAACACCTCCAAGGTTTGTTCTTCATGTTAAGCAAAACCACTCATTGGCTTAGCATCAAAATTCCTAGATCTGGGCCAGCAAGGTGGCTCAGCTGATAAAGGTGCTAGCCATGAGACCTGAGGACCTGAGAGAGAACAAGAACTACAAGGTGTCCTTTGACCTTCACACAAGCACTATGATACTCCCTTCCCCACGCCCCTCCCCCCCCAACTCACATAGTAAGTAAGTATAATAAAAGCCCTTAAGGAATTTTTTTTTTTTTTTTTTGAGTGAGGCAACCAGAAGATCCTACAGTCTTAAAATGTGTGTATGTGTGTGTGTAAGGAAACATTTTGTTTGCAAAAGTATTACATACTTGCACCTGTTTCGAATTAAGGCCTTCAGGTATCATTTAGTGTTTGATATGTCACTATAGTATCTGCCCAAGTCATTTGGATTTGCCAGGGCTTAAATGAAAACAGTGGTGACTGAAGGCAAATTCAAGGACTGATAACAGACGTGACTACTCCAAGGATGATCACTCAACAGGAGAGTGCTTGTTGTGTTACAACAGAAGGGAGAACTCAACTGTAAAGTATCTAAATACAGAAGTCCCTGAGAAGAAGACAGCTGTTTGGTATTTTTATTTAAATTTAACATGTAATCATACTACCTTCTTATGACTGACAGTGTATTGACTATAGTCACACCATCGTGTGAGTCAGAAGCATCCGGCACAGTTAGCAACTTGTGTTACCTAGTTTGTAACTTCTGCCAGTGTCAGATGTTTTGCCCATTGACTCTGTCAGTCTGACAGTCAAGGCTCTGCAGTGTTTACTTGGTTTATGTGAAGCTAAGTAATTAGTAGCACATTAGAAATGGGTTTTGTTCAATATGTACAGCTTTGTTGTTTAATGAGTATTTAATTTTTAGTTTTAATTATGAATTTCAAATGATTCTGGCCCACATCTGAAAGTATTATCATCATGTGATATGTTCTCTATAGAACCACTAGATAAGTCTACCATAAGCAGTTGGTGTGACAGACACTTGTGAAAAGGGTGCCAGGTTCTTCATTATGTGCACTTACATTATAAAATCATGTGCAAACAAATGGATGCGTTCATCTTTCCTTTTTTTTTTTTACTATCACCAGGTGTTACAAAGTTTTTCTCTGTTGTTGGTTTTTTTGAGTTTTGTAAGAGTTTTTCATGAGTTTAGCTACAGTGTGTACCCAATAAAATGTAGAATTACTACTGTTTATTAAACAGAATTCTGAGTAAATTGTTCCCTCATTCCCCTGCCAAGTGTCTAAAAAGCTATTTAGAGGAAAAGAATATTTGTCCATATGATTTTTAGCTAATGTTAAGAATGTGAATTCTGAAGCTGGGTGCAATGTGTCTGCAGCTCCAGCTGCTTGGACAGCTAAAGCAAAGGATTGCTTGAGCCCAGGATTTCAAGGCCAGCCTGGGCAATATGGTGAAATCCAAATGGAGACATTTATGCATCTTTAGAAGCAGCAAATGAGTTTCTTTCAAACATGAAGTACTATTTCCTCTTAGGTTTAGATGTTGATGGTATCTACAGAGTGAGTGGCAACCTTGCGGTGATCCAGAAGCTGAGGTTTGCAGTCAATCATGGTAAGAATGCACTCTCTACTTTTACACCCAGAAGCACTGCCCATGGCTGTAAGAAGTGGTTTAAAGCAGTTTTTACAATGTCTTGTTCCTGCTGTTTTTCAGATGAGAAGTTGGACTTGAATGACAGTAAATGGGAAGACATTCATGTCATCACGGGAGCACTCAAAATGTTCTTCCGAGAATTACCAGAACCTCTTTTTACGTTTAATCATTTCAATGATTTTGTTAATGCAATTAGTAAGTATGCTGCTCTGCTCAGTTTTTTCTTAATATTGAAAATCATTTTACAGATTAAGCGATTAGTCTTTTTTTAAACAAGTTTTTTCTATATTGTGTAACTCTGGTGATTTTAAATACAACCACCAGATGTCACTGTGAATTACCAGACACCAACTTCCAAACTATGTCATGGCCTTTCATTCTGTAAGAGTTTTTTTGCAAACTATCTGCTTATTACTTTGTTTTAGAACAAGAACCGAGACAGCGTGTCACTGCAGTTAAGGACCTAATCAGACAGTTGCCAAAGCCAAATCAAGATACAATGCAGATTCTGTTTAGACACCTCAAAAGGTAAGAAGTTGTGCTGGTGGGAAGTGTGGGGTAAAACAGTGGAGAGCACATGGGGATGGGCTCATCCAGGCCTCATCTGTTCCTACATGTGTTCCTTGCTGTCTTTGTAAGTTGTGAAAAGAAATTTGACTATAGCATCTATTTCTTCTAGTAAAGTGCTTGGGTGTGAAAAAATATAAAATATACTGTGCTAAAGTGTATTTTATGTAAAGTGTTTATGTAATACTCCTCACACAGAAGGTATTCTGACAAGACTGAAGTTAATTAGCAGAAGTTGAGATAGCTTAAATGAGGCATGTTACATTATTTTAGAACAACCTTTATGGCTCAGGATTACTACTGCACAGCTACTTTAATAAATGATTTTGTTCATACTATACAAAGAAGATTGCAGTAATAAAGTAGGGGTGGCAAGATGGCTCAGCAGTAAAGTCACATACTGGTGACTGTGTGGTCCCATGTTCAATCCCCAGCACCCACATGTTGGAAAGAGATAACTGATTCTCACAAGTTGTCCTCTAATTTCTTCATGTGCTTTGTGGCATGTGTGTGTGTCACACACACATACACACAAAGTCAAATGTAAAAGTAAATAAAATAATAAAGTACCAGTTAGAGAAAAGTTTTTAATTAAATTGAAAGTTTTAATTTCTAGTCCCTAATGAACTACCCTCCCCATATAAAGGATAAATTATTGTTACTTAAATTATAACAATTCTGAAAATGAAGCTAAAATATCACACATTTAAGTTTGCCAAAGCAAGCTTCATGTAGCAACCAGATGGAGGTCTACATGGCTAAACACCGTATGTGTCAGCCAGCACATTGAGCACTCTCTTTCTAAACTCGGACTGTTAGCTTTGCAATACAATTCAAAGTTTTCCTCTATTTTTGAAATAAGTTTGTTTTCTTCCTCTAGGTTATAGAAAATGGAGAAAAAAACCGAATGACCTATCAGAGCATAGCGATTGTTTTTGGCCCCACCCTTCTAAAGCCAGAAAGAGAGACTGGTAATATAGCGGTTCATACTGTGTACCAAAACCAGATTGTAGAGCTGATTCTCCTGGAATTAAGCACTGTCTTTGGACGTTGACTCTCATGAAAGACAGCCTGTGGAATAGATGCTGGATTCCAAGATTTCAAGTCTTATACATGGTGTGTTTCGTTTTGGACCAAGCAGTGACTCTGATTTTGCACTTTTTTGAGGGTCGGAGAGGAAGAGGAGAGTGAAGGCACCAGCTGGGCCCTCTTTTGCTGCTTTGTTGCAAACAAACAGCAAGCTATGACTATAAATTTGGATTCATTTTATCCTGGATGCTTGCATTTCATCCTCTGAATATTAGTAAACATCAAAACTCAAGAGTTCTAACCAGTCATATACACTGGATAATTTGGTGAGGACAACCATGTGGGTCCCCTGTGGTATTGTCCTTGCTGTCTTCAAACTGGATAATATAGATTCCTTCTCATGGTCCGTAAGCTCTTTACTTGGTACAATGATACTCACTGTCAGTTATTTTTTAAAATGCTCTTGGGCATTTAAGACAAATGAAGTTGATCCATTTGAAACCTGTGTACTGCTTTTTTCAGGGTGTTTGCATGAGTGGCAGTCTTAAGTGCCGAAGCTCATAACTCAGATAGAATTCCTGGGTGAAGGTTTTACTGTCTCATGGCATTCTTGCTAGATACCGTAGTTATCTGTTGGAGCAGCACTGGCAGGACTTAAAACACTGTGATATACTGGAGTTCTGGTTAGTCTAAGTCAAATCAGGGTATTTGGTACCTGTCTTGCTGTACTGAACTATACTAACAATCCTTATTATATTTAGTGCCATATTGAGTTTTTGGTATGACCCTGTGGAAACAGACATTGTTTGATGTAAGTATGGGCTAAGGACCTAATATAACTTACCTGTGTATATAACTGTGTTGTATAGGCTCAGAGTACATCTAACTCAATGTTTCTAATCATGACATTGGTAACTGTTTCCATGAATATTAGAATGAGGCCATTATTTGGGAAAGTTAAACTGTGCACTTTTAGGTTTTAATTACATTTACAGGCAGACCACTGCAATGAGAATGGTACTGGGAAATACTGAATAGACTTGCTAAATAGTGAACACACTACAGGAGCAGCTCTTTAGGTTATTTAATATGTACAGAAAACATTAGGAAAATCATTACAGAATTCTAACTCCAGCTCGAATAGTGGAAACCTGTAAATCAGATGTTGGATAGAAAATGACACTGCAAAATTTGAGTATTTTCTTTTACATTACTAATGTAGATTGATTTGTATAATAAAACAGGGTTTGGAAGGTTTTGTTACAGGGAGGCATGGTCTGTTGAAGATTTTTAAATGTATTTTTCTAGATTAACTGCTGTATATGAAATGTCTAATCTAATAAAGGAAACTACAATATGCTTAGAGGTTTTTTCCATTGGAAATGTGCATCTTGGTTCTTAATTTTGTTTGTTTGTTTGTTTGTTTTTATTTACTGGCATACTTTTATACCTCATTTTAGAAAATCAACCAAATCCATATTTCCTGTGGCAGATTGACTTTCCTCACTTCATATGTTTTCTGTTCTTCTGTGCCAGCATTCTCCTGATACCACACTTCTCGTCATCCGTGTTTGGAAGGAAATGATTTCTGACCATGGTTCTTTTTCTAGGATTGCATTTATAATTTCCAGATTGCCTTCCTGGGATCAGTCTCTCTCTCTCTCTCTCTCTCTCTCTCTTCTCTCTCTCTCTCTGTGTGTGTGTGTGTGTGATCTTCCTTTCTCCTAAGTCTTGTGGCTAAGATATTGTGTGTTTGTTGTAATCTTCTTAAATAGGTTAACAGACTAAGCTGCTTGACAGCTCACACAGATTGCTTTGGGTGGGAGAAATTCTGAACCAGAATGTATAGACCTGAAGATGCCATTAATAGTGCAGTATACTTTAGGGGTCTTGTGTCTTGACTATGTACCAGGAAATCAATTAGACTCAAATCTGTGATCTGTGGTGTTCTTTTTCTTGGTGATCATGAACATGTCTAAGATTTAAACTTGTCCCGTGTTTCTTGTTTCAGAGTACATGTATGTGTGCAAAGTCTTTAGTGTTGTATTGGTCTACCACTAATAATTGTAATAGTGTATGTGCAATGAGATAAGTGTCTTGTGTTTTCATCCTTTGTGAATTAAAACTTATTGTTTTTGTAATAACAAAACCAGTAACATTTTCCTTTCTTGACAACTTGATTTTTTAGCAGAAAATCTATTAAAAGCTAAAAACAAATATTATTAGTGGAATTTCATTTACTAATAGATCTTTCTTCAAAATATCATAAAAGACAATTGAAACGAAAAGTGTATTCAAATCACTGTTAAAATTCTAGTTAGAAAAATATTTCCTTAAATTTTGTTTTACTGATGTATTTTATCTTTTACTCTGAATACTATGAAAAGGTGTTGTGTTTTAGATAGAGGCAAATCTAATTTTTTTCTTTTGTGAAGATTACAAATAAAATCATGAATTCAGCCAAAGTTCAAACTTAGTGGCATATAGGCTATGATCATACAAATGCATCCACATATACATATATGTATAGTTATTGCCCAGAGAAGTAAAAACTCACCCAAACCAGTAGTGGCCAATGCCTGGAGACTGATGACTATTTTAATGTCAGCACTTACATCTTTGAAAGCTACAATATTGGATAGTTAGTCTACAGCAGCAAAAGAAGTTAACTCCATCCTTGTGCCAAGAGTGTTTTTTCAGCTTGTGAGAGAAGCTTTTAATTAAAGTAAACATGGAGTTCTCTATTAACACTAATTCCTCAGACATCTATATAAGAACATGAGAAGTTTGCAGAATACACAGAGGGCAGCCTACTCTCGCTGCCTAGTAAGATGCATGTTCCAGTTCACCATTGGACAGAAGAATGGAAGTACTTAGGAAATAGAATTTTGTGCAGTTTACCTTGTGTCTAAACTCCAACCCTCAGCTCTGATCTGAAATGCATTCAGAAAATGCATCTCTAGACTATGACTAGAAAAGGTATTTAATATGCCTGCTGTTTGGTTTGTGTCAGAACAGTATTGGAAATGGGGCACAGTTTGTTTGTTTGTTTTAACATTTTCTAGTATAGTAGAGTCCTTAAATCTGACTTTTAGTAGGAAATGAAAGAAAGAATAAGCAAATGGGTACAGAAAACCAGCAGACTCCTAACAATGGTGTCTTGAAGTCTCTTGGAAATTTGTGAGCTGTAAAGTCATGCTGAGTAGAGCCAAACCGTGTATTGGAGAAAGGGGGGGTGCAGGGTGCCTGGTGAGAGGGTCTGCATTGCCAGGGCAGGGCATCTCCTCCATGATGAGAAGGTCTGCATTGCCAGGGCAGGGCATCTCCTCCATGGTGAGAGGGTCTGCATTGCCAGGGCAGGGCATCTCCTCCATGGTGAGAGGGTCTGCATTGCCAGGGCAGGGCATCTTCTCCATGGTGAGAGGGTCTGCATTGCCAGGGCGGGGTATCTCCTCCATGCACTTCTATAGACAAGCGGGGGATAATCCCAGCTTGATCGTGCTTTCTCACATTCCCTAATGATTTCCTTCTTTTGCTGCCCTGTTCCCACAGGACCATGTAAGCAGAAGCTCTCTCTTAGTGCTCATGGGCAGCACTTGCAGAACAAGGTAATGATTGGACACACAAATATGCTCTTAGCAGAGTCTGGTTTCTTTTCTCTCTTAAACTCTTCCCTTATTTTACTTCTTGTCATTCTGTTTAGATAAACATGCTTTAGTAAAGATGTATAATTACTGATGTTGGTAGCCAGTACTTTCAAATAGTTCTGATTCTTTTGGTTTAAGGCAAGTGACATTGAAACTCATCCTGAACACACTTGGTGAACTCCATAGATGCTTCAGAATGACATGATGCTGAGGTTGAGCAACAGGGCCTCTCTAGGTGGAGTCATGGTTCTGCCTAACATCCAAGGCCTCTTATCACTTTGGGGCATTTTGAAAATTCACATTTAGGCAAGAGCAGTGAGAAACTCAATCTCTAACTGATAGATCAAAGGCTAGTAGGGGCCTTCATAGTCACAGGGATTTTGTCTGCTTGTTTTAACAGATGAGGTATCAAGCCTGGATTGCATATGAGTGCCTCAAATTACAAGTATACTCATAAACTAAAGCCTGGTGCTAAAAGGAACTAGTTTTGGTCTCCCCAATAAAAATCTATTAAATATAGCCATACATTCTGGGCCATTTGATCAAAATTATTTTAAATGATATATTTTGATCATGTTTTTCAATTCCCAAATTCTTCCTACCTCCCTACACCTCAAAGTTCATGTTCATTCTCATTCTCTCTCTCTCTCTCTCTCTCGATCTCTCTCTCCTCTCTCTCTCTCTCTCTCTCTCTCACACACACACACACACACACTCACACACACACACACTCACTCCTGATGGTTGATGTATAAGCTTCCACCACTACAATGAAATACCCAAAGCATTAAGCTTATGAAAGTGTTATTTTGGCTCAGGGTTTCGGAAGTTCTACTCTACTATTTGGAAGCCCCATTAGCATTCTGACAAGGGCTGTAAGAGAGCAAACTTTATCCCAAAGCCAAACAGCAGACATAGGACTCTATAGTTCCCTTCAGGTCATACCTCCACTAGGTTCTACCCCTACACCAAAGCATCATCCTGGGGACCAGCCTTTATATAGTATCTGGGGAAGATACTCATATAAATCATAGACCTTGAAAATGAGATATTTATTTAATTGGTTATATAAGTCAGAACTTGATGAAGGAGAAACTACATTCTATGCCCTCGCAAAAATGAAAATGTGCTGCTCTTACGATGGATATACAAATTTTTAATGTTTTCAGCATCATATTGGTGGTTTTTACCTGGTATATAATACATGCAATTGAGCAAGTGTGTTCCTGTGGGATGTTTGGGCTTTGTCCAGATTTATTATCTGTGCCTACCAAAGACACCTACAAAAGTGATCAGTTAAGGGGGAGTCCCTAGCACCCACACTTTGAAGTCCACTACTCATTAAATGACAGCACAGCTTATGGACATAATGCTAACTTGAGGTATGGAGCAAGAAGTGACAGATGATCCTTCAAGGCCTGGTCTCAGCAAAGAAGCTACGAGAGTGACGAGGCTTTGGTCAAGAAAGCCAAGAGGCCAAATTGAATGCCACCAAGCAGAAGTGGGGCAGTTTGAGCTCATCCACAATAACTGTAATGAATTAAAACCTGCTCCTATGTTTCAGCCCAGGATTTCATAATGAGATTTAGACCTAGATTGGCATTTTGAGAGGGAATCTTGAATTCTGGTAAGGAAAGGGAAAAAATTCAGTTCATCCTACCCTTGTGTACTAGAGACCCAATCAATGGCAGATGAGGGAAAGCAACTACTGATGGACAAGGGAGTAAGAGTCTTAGCAAGACTCCACATGAGTCTGCAGCAGTTGATATCATCACTCTGCCAGTTGACCTGAGTCTGGAAGCGCCAAGAAGCTGCCAGAACACCACCAGAAGTTTTTTGACGTGTTTTTTTTCTACGAAGTCATGACAAGCAGACCTCAGCAATGCAATGTAAAGCAAACCAATACATGTGTGTCATGTGTGTTGTTAGCAAAGAATCCTTCATCACAAGACCTTTCCCATGTCTGCTTTAGCAAAACATCCTTTCACCTGTGTCTACTTCAGGAAAACACGTTTGACGTGACTTTCCAAAGAAATCAGAAGTTTCCACTTAAGTATCTTTTTTCTCAGTTCAGACTTATATATCATTTAGAAACAATGTCAAAGGCCAAAATTTAGTTATTTGGCATTTTGCTACATTTTCTTCTTATATGCACTCTTTTGGGTTTGTTTGTTTGTTTGTTTTTGAGATGGTGTCTCACTAAGTGGCTTTTGCTGATTTGGAACATTCTTTGTTTGGAACATTGTGTGTTTGAGGCTGGCCTCAAACTCACAGATCCATTTGCATTTGCGTCTCAAGTGCTGGGATCAAAGGCATTTGACACTTTACCCAGACCACACAACATCTGCAATTTGAGGGCATGTTGTATATGGTAGAACCCCTCAACATTGTGTATACCCCACGTGGTTCTAATCTGTGTGCTGTGAGTGACATCCCAGTAGTTTGAAACTGGCTGTGATGGTATTTAGACTAAGTTGGATTAATCATGGAGTGTCTGGCTGCTTTGTCAAAACAGTTGTTGGGAGAAGTCTTGAGGCTGATGAGAGCTGAAACTGTATGCGGTACAAAACTGACAAAATACTCTCCCAGTTCTCAGACAGCAATGACCTCATTCAGCAGAGGAAGATAGATTACCCTGGAGTGAACAGCTAACACCATCTTAACTGTCCTCCTTTATTTTCTTCTTGATGCAAATGAAATATCTGCCGGCATGCATGGCAGATTACACTCATTAATCAGTTGCGACTGGGATGGCTGCAGGTACAAGAACTTTTGGGAAAAGTCAATAAAAACCCTGAGAAATTGTTCGTGTGGATAAAGTGTTACAAATAAAATATGTATCACTAAATTCATTTCAACTTCTGTATGTGTATTTTATGCTACTTATTAAACTGCACATTCCAGAAATGTAAGTGTAATAAATGTTAGTTGCTTTTGCTATTAGCATGGTAATGATAGCATTATCACACCCACAGAGTAGCAAGCTAGCACAGGAACATGGAGGGATACTACAATGAAGCATTGCAGATGCACAGTGCTGCCCTGTGGGGAGGACAGTCTGTGTACTTAGCATGGACCACACAACATGCTCAGCTATTCATAGAATCAAGGGCATTCATTCATTCTGATGGAAAATGGAGGCCCAGAGTTAAGTTCCACCTTGCTGATACCTTCAGAAGGGAACAGCTGTGTGGCAACTTTTAACAATATTAGTTTAGGTATGGAAATGGGAGGGCACTTGGGAGGCCAGGACTTCTTTATTCTGAAGTTCACAGGGAGTGGAATACGATGCTGGATTTAGCCAGCTATGCAGAGTCTGCTTTCAGCACAGAGACTTGTGAGTGTCAAAGCAAATTGTCCCATGGGAATGTGTTTAGGAGGTGAGATTACAAATATACTTTAATGAGAGCAGAGGTGGGAGGAGACAACTAAGTAAGCAACTGTCTGGGAAGCTCAGACAAATGCCTGTGCTGCACAGGAAGCCAAGCTGCCTATGTGGAACACATCACCAAAATGCCCATGAATGCCTTTGTGAGAATATTAGAAAAAATTCATGAAGGTTAAGAAAGCTGGTCAGCCAAAGGCACTTCTAAACCATACCTAGGATCCCAGCAAGTGGGGCTGAAGACAAGATAGAGATGGATCCCAGAGGCAAGGAAAACCATGGGAAGGAGCCAACAGCTCAGATGGGCTCATCTCCAGAGCCAGACTGACTCCAGTGCACGTCGCCTCTTGAAGATTCTGCCGACAGAAACTCAAAACATGTCCATGGTGCTGGGGTAGGAGCAGAGAGAGCACTCGCATCAGTTTAGGAAGAAGTCTGACTATGGTGCTGTGCCCATGTGATCCCAGAGCTAGAGAGACTGAGGCAGGATGATTATGAGTTTGAGGCAAGTCTCTGCTGCATTGTGAGGCTCTGGGACAAAAATATTTGAAAAATATTGGAATCAACAAAACCTTTGTATGAAATGACGTACAACGTCTCAGATAATACTTAGCCTCTGGTACTTCTTGGTGTAATAACTGCGACAGATAGGAATAACTGGTGGTGTGGGAGCTGTGTTGGTTTGCTTGATTGCACACTGGATACGTCAACAATGAAAAGATGAACATGTGGTGATCCAGCGCCATCCAGTGGGGACCAGTGTGTGATGGGATAGGAGCAAAGGTGGGTATAACGTAGGAGACCTGCTCAAGCTGCATGGTGGATTTTAATTTGCAACTAGAGTATGGAAACCACACCTTCTACTTGGCCATGTTCTGGTAGTTTGAAAGACATGGCTGTCTATGATTATTAAAAAAAAAGTGATTTAAACACTCTTTCTCTAGCTACAGGAAGTTTAACTGCCCCCAAACAATCAGAGCAATAGATGAGTGATGAAATGGACACAGCAACACCTTTCTCCTGTGGGAATATTAAAGTATTAGAGAAATTTATGAAAGTAAATTTATACATTTATAAGTTAATAACTTTTGTTTTTGAAGACATTCTTATTTTCATAAAATGTGACATGAACTAGATTTATTTTTTATAGTATTTTAAACTCTGTGTCTTTACTTTTAATCCAATGAACAGCAGTAGATAAAAATCCAGAGAAGTAATTCTCATTCTGAGCTCAGTCTTGCTTCATAACCCAGGTACCTTTGAGTGTGCAGTACCCCTGACTCAGCCTCCTGAAAACTGGAGTCATAGGGGTGACTTCATGGTGTGAGTAGTAGTCTCTAGGGTTTGTGTTTGTTTGTTTAAGGACTGATCATTTATTTGATACTTTTAAAAATTTCTGTTTCTGACTGGACTCAGACTTAGAAGTAGAAGCTCCCAGTGAGAACAGCCAGCATCTGTTCCTGTGTTCTCTTTGCCTCCGTTCCCTTGGTCAGAAGTTCTTAGTGCATTGTTTCTCGTGGAGTAACAAGATGCCATATCTTGGGTCCTTTGGTCTTGGGCTTCTGGCAAACATCTTCTGTAGAGAGAGTGAAAAGCTTTCAGATTCCGCAGCTCTTGGGGCCCAACTGTTGAGGCACAGCAGTATCTGTCAGTTCATGATCATCCTTCTCTCCCCGAGACTCCCACAATTTCCAAGTTGAAAACACTCAGCCTGGCATTTTCAGTACATCCCCTAGCAGACTTCTGTTTCCTCTCTCTAGTTCTTCTTGGTAGAACCAGCTGTCTGACAGCAGAGGCTCAGGACACCTCGCGTCATGGGGAAGCCATGTTTGTCATTCCCACTGATTTGGGCTACATGACCCTTCTGCTCTTCACCCAGAGCATCAGCAGCGACTTCTGTGCACTTCTCATGGAAAGTTCAACACTCCCATCTCTCCTTTGTGCCAGTGAGT
Source organism: Mastomys natalensis (assembly GCA_021653895.1). NCBI lineage: Eukaryota > Metazoa > Chordata > Mammalia > Rodentia > Muridae > Mastomys > Mastomys natalensis. Next base: position 306,698 of record JAJTUV010001165.1, on the reverse strand, counting down.
TTCTAACAGCCAGTGGCCAGGAAGAGAGCTTCCCAATTTCATCTTTGTGAAGCCAACTATCTAGAAGGTGCCACAAAAAAAAAAAAGAACTAATTTTCCTTTGTCAATTGATTTTATTTAGCATTTTCTTTAATCCTATAGATATCTTAATTTTATATAGTTTATTGTAAAATTACTTTTATTTAGGTATATGAGTGTTTGTCTCCATATATATATATTTTGCATCAAGTGTATGCCTGTTGCCTATGGAAGCAAAAAGAGGATATTGGATTCCCTGAAACTGGAGTTACAGATGTCTATTAGCTGCCATGTGGATGCTGGGAATCAAACCCATGTCCTCTGCAAGAGCAGAAAGTTATCTTAACTGCTGAGCTGTCTCTCCAGGCCCAAAGAAGCAATTTTTTGAAGTGACCGTGATACCACTGGCTTGAGATGACGTCTTTCTCATACACTGAATTCTGTCCATATTTTGCATGTGGACATTTTCTCTATGCCATTGGTCTATCAATGTATACCTGTTGAAATTCGTAGTATAGTTTTGCTAACCTGTCTTTCCCTACCTTATTATCCCTCCTCTCATCTCCTCTCTTGGTTTACTCACCCACGTAACTTTTGGATGCCACATGGGTCGGCGTCCCTTCTGTGCATGCCTTGTGCAGGAGAGCATGTGTCTCAGCCTGGACTTGGCTGCTACTCTGTTCCCAAGCTAAGATGGTTATGATCAGGGTTTCGAGAAGCTGTGGTGTGCAGAGGGAAATGTTTTCCCGTGTAGTGCCAATGTGATACAAGACATGGGGAATTGAGTAACCTGCTTCGGGGTCATCTGGAATCAGTATTGCTTTGTTAATATTATGGCAGCAGAGGGTGAAATGAGAAGAGTAGAGCATTTATTATTATCATCATTATCATTCTTGAGTTCAGTGTAGTTCAGTGGAAAAGTTCCACTAATCTAAATTCATAAGGGATCTGTTTCTTGAAATGGTTCCATGTTCTCTTACTTATCCTGGCCACCAAGTACTGTCTAGACTGAGAGATGACTTTGGTCCAATATGATCTGTGAGTAAGCATGAGGACAGAGGAGGGGGTGGGAGGGAGAGACAGAGAGACAGAGACAGAGGGACAGATAGAGATTCTTACTTGTGTTATGTGCCAATAAACACATTGTAGGATGACACCATCAGCCTGTTAAGTATCTCTCTGTCACCTTGCCCACCACTATAAAAGTGCGAGAAATGTCTACAGAGCATATAGCAGAGCAGCAGAGCACTGGATGTCTTCTGGACCACAGGCGCTGAGCACCCCATTCAGCTGTCAAAGACCACACAGACAGGGAAGAGCAGGATGGTTGTCCGGGAAACTTCTGGTTCCTCAGGAAGCTTTGTTAAGTTGGGGACCACCAGAAAGGGTACACATACAGAATTATTTAATGGTTTGAAGGTATAATTTCTCCTAAACTGTTCTGTTTCTGGATGGGCCGTGACATTAGGTGTTGCTCAGTGCCCTGAGTACAGTGCCTGTGAGCTGCTTTTCGTGAGCTCTGACTATGGAGGGAGTCCGCAGTCCAGTCCACTGCAGCCGAATCCCCACTCCTGTCCACTTTGTTCTTATCCGTGTTCTGTGTGCACGTCGTGCTGGCCACAGTGTGCATATAGAAATTGGAGGACGACACCTGGAAGTCATTTCTCTCCTACCAACACATGGATTCCAGGTACGGAGCTCAGGGCCTCGGGGCCTTTACCTGAGTCATCACACCAGATGTTTTCATTATTATTATTACATCATCTCTCTCATAGGTTCTTTTCTGAGGTAGGATGAGCCAGGACTACTACTCTTAAGCTTCAGGAATGTAACTGAACCGTGTAGAGAATGGAAGGAAAGATCCTCCCTGATGATATCAAACCGTGTAGATCTCGCTACCCTTAATAAAAAGGTCTGACCAAAAATTTTCCAAAAAGTATAGTTGAAGTTTAGTAACCTAGCTCCCACCTATAACAGCAAGCTTTACCATTAGTCCTGAGGTGACTTATAAAGAGAAAAGGTGATTTTGAGTCACAATTTTGAAGGTCTCAGTTGATGGTCAGCTGGCTGAGTGTCTTCGGGTGTGTGAAGCAGCACACTGACTGGACCAAAGTGGTTTACCTCATGGCAGCTGGGAAACAAAACAGGCAGAGGAAAAGTCATGGGTCCCTCGTATGCTCTGAGAAGATGACTACGTGCTTTGACAGAACCCCACTTTAAGTGTGTACAACCTCCCGATAATGCAAAGCTGGAACCAACCTGTTAATTCATGGGTGCCTGGGGAATAATTATCTAAGCCTGATAATTATCCACTTTCCTGATGGAATTGTGTAACTCCAATTAATTTCTTTTCACTTCTAGAAAACACCATCTTGACATAAGATGATTGCTGTGATGTGGTTGATGGGATACAATGATTGCATTGTGTAGGAAATTTACAGGATTTCCCCACCCAAAAAGTTGTATGAAGTTATTTTTTCAGCATACATATTGGAAATAAAAACTTTCCATATGAAAAAAAAATAATCTGGGGGCTAGCAAGATGGCTCAGTTGGCAAAGCTCTGGCCACACAAGAAGGTGGGCCTGAGTTTGGTCCCCAGCACCCAAATTAAAAAAGAAGAAGCTCGTGATGTGTACAACCCAAGAGCTGGAGGACTGGAAGTGGGCAGATCCTGGGCCTATTCGGTGAGGGACTCTCTCTAAACCACGGCGGATGGCACCTGAGGAGCAACACCTGATAGTCTTTGTCTCTCACACATGTGTACACAGCTGTATGCACACATTTGCCCATCCCCACTCAATTGGTCTCTGTTCACATCATCAATTTCTGAAGGCAAAGGGACATATTAAAACCCCATCTCCATCACCGTTGGGTGAATTTATACCTGTGTCTAGAGCATTTGAGGCCTTTCATGTTGACATAGGTTTGGTTTTTTTTTTTTTTCCTTTTCTTTTCTCAGAGTTACCGTCTCCCATGTAGCTCTGGCTGTCCTGAAACTCACTATGTAAAACAGGCTGGCTCAAACTTATTTGGGAGGCCTGGCTCAGTCTCCTCATGGCTTGCTCAATCTACTTTCTTTATAAACCCCAGGACAGCCGGCCCAGGGTGGTACCACCCACAGTGGGTTTGGTCCCCCACATCAACCACTAATTAAGAAAACGGTCCACAAGCTTTCCTACGGGCCAATTTTACGGAAGCATTTTGTCAGTGTGGCTTCCTCTTCCCAGATAAACCTAGCTTGTGTTTAATTGACAAAAAGACAAACCAGGACATACATTGTCTTCTCTAAGATGTCAAGCCTGCTTAGAACTTTAGTAATACTGCTTTTATTATTGGGATGCTTAAACTTTTTCTCGTAGATAATGGTATAGTTTGTTGAGAATAATTGTGCTGTCAGGTAAAGGAAAATAGACATTAAACACTGATGCTATCTTCTCCTTGGTGTCTCTAATTTCCCGGGTTCATACTGCACTGTGGCTTGGCTGGTGAAACCAACCAGGAATGGTAAATTACCTGTCAGATTGATTTGTTTGCTCCGTTCATTATCTTTGGTATAAATACGTTGTGGTGACTCGGTGCCTATGTGTGTCTGCTTGTGCATGTGTGCATGAACACATGTGTGTGTGTGCGTATGTATTTCAATTTCCAGGAATTTAGGATAGTAGCTGGAAATATCTCTTTGCAGAAGGACTCTTGGAATATATAGCCCAAAGCTGGCCATGCATAACCAGATCTCATGTTCAAAACCGATCCAGCTCAGTTCTTTTTGCTTTGGTGGTTTCTTATGAAGTTATGGTCTCCTTTTCTAATTGTCACTGGTTTTCTTAAGGAATTCTGCAGCTATGCATGAACACATTGTTAGGCCAGGTACCAAACACAAACTGTTCTTTAGACAGTTGAACTTGAAAACCTCATTGAACAGTGTATACAAAGGCTTTCTAAAGCACCAAATAGAAACTGTAAAGCATCTCTATAATAACTAAAGTTCTTTTAAAAACTTAGGGAATAGTGTTCTTGGATGTAGAAATAATGACAGAAATTTTTAGACATTTTTGTTTTAAGGTTATTCAGCCTAAAATTATAGTCAGCCTTTTGTTATGGTAACACGATGCCTGATGCCATCGACATATAAAGAGTTGAGGTTTACCTTTGTGTATTCAAGGTTTCAGTCAGTGGTCGGGTCATGTTCTGGGGCCGTATGAAGCCTTCCATAACATGGAGCCTGTGGTGCATCCAGTCCCCCATAGCGTTGGGGCTACCCTCTGTTTCATCGACGTCTCTGCTTTTAAGGAAGGGGAAGTCATAAGCACAGGATTCCCTCAAGGCCTGGCACACTCTGTAACTTCAGTTCCAGGGGATCTAACTCCTGCTTCTAACGCAGACATGTCTCACAGACATGCATTCAGTCTAGAAGCTCACACACATAAGTTAAATAAATTTGTTAAAAAGGAATTCTAAATGTCATGGGGCAGGAGGGACAGACAGACATCACAACCTTCCTTGTCTCCAAAATCCCAGGCAGAAGGTGCAGGCTGCGAGCTTTGCAGGGGTTTGGCAAGAAAAGGTCATTTCCTCCTGCTAAGGTGTGACCACTTCATGGACCTTTGTGTTTATTTTTCTTTGATTCTTTTTAACCTACCCTGATACATGATTTCTGGTCAGGAGAATCATGGCTGAGTTTTAGCTCACTCTAAACTGCAGAGAGGTTAGAAGATTATAAAGACATACTCTTGTCTACTCCCTCAGAGTTCATCCAGATCCACCTGTCAATCACCTGGATGGGAAGCTGTATCTTAAAGAAACATAACACACTAGAAAGGGTGTTAAAAAAAACAGCAACAAAAAACGGGAGGAATGACTGTCTCCTTGGTGAGCTGTGGAGCTTGGCTGCCCCTCCCTCTCTCAGTGTAGTTTCTTGACTTCCCTGCTCAGCCTAACTGGACTGCTGCCTTCTAACTCAGCATGAATTTCACTTTTGCCTCTTTGTACTTTCTTTTCAGATACTGGCACAAATCCTAAGCCCACTTGTTCTGACATGCTGGGCCTCCCCGTCGTTAAAGATGTCTCCTCACCAAGCTGCATGCAAAACTCCGCGGATGAGCCTGCCCACTTCCCCTTCTCTAGTTCAGAAAGCATGGCTCACTCCCCCTATCCAGTTGCCCTTCCTCAGCAGCTTGCCTGCAAAGTTGTTTTTAATTTCTCAAACTCCAATAAAATAGTCTGCATGTGTTTTAGAATTCTCCTATCAACAGACTAAGCACTTGCAAGAGACCTTATATTTCCTGGTAACAGAGTGGCTCCACTTTTTCTGGCTAGCCCACCTCTTAAAGGTTCCTCTCTTTCCCAGCATGTACTGGAGACCAGGATTTTCACACAAGGGCCTTTGGGGCACACTTGATCCAAGCTATTGGAGGCTGAGATGCTGAGATAATCTTTTAAACCTTCCCCTCGCATCAGCTTCATCTTGCCTGACCTGTCTACATTGGAGGACTCGCGTGGAAAGCAAGAGTGAAACCATCATGAAACAAAGCAGACCATAGGTAAGATGTATGGTCACCAAACTTGCAGAAGATCCAGCGTGAGGTGATCAGTCAGCATGTACTGTGATCTGGGTATTGTTTACTGCATGTGTCCCAGGGATCACTGTGGCTGAAGCCTTGATCCTGCAGATGTTGCCCTGGGGAAGTAAGGCCTGTGGGGGAGGAGGAGGGGGAGGTATTATGTGGGGCAGAGGGGAGTAGGAGTGGGAGCTGGAAGTAGACATAATTGTTATATACATGGGTGAAATCACCAAATAATAAATAAAAAATTTTAAATTATTATTTTATTTATTTACAATCCAGCCGTTGGCCCACCTCGGTCCCCTCTCCCACAGTTCCTCATCCCATTCTTCCTCCTCACTGTTTCCGAGAGGATGCTCCCCTCCCCCACCAGGCCTTACCCCTCCCTGGGGACTCAAGTCTCTCTGGGGTTAGTCTCCTCTTCTCCCACTGAGGCCAGACCAGGCAGTCCTCTGCTGTACATGTGCTGGGGGTCTTGGATCAGCTCGTGTATACTGCCTGGTTGGTGGCTCAGTATCTGGGAGCTCCCTGGGGGTCCGGGTTAGTTGAAACTGCTGGTCTTCCTATGGGGTTGCCCTCCCCTTCAGCTTCTTCAAACCTTCTCCTAATTCAACCATGGGGGTCCCCAACTTTAGTCCAATGGTTGGGTGTAAATACCTGTGTCTGTCTCAGTCAGCTGATAATTGGGCCTCTCAGGGGACAGCCATGCTAGGCTCTGTCTATAAGCACCCATAGCATCAGTAACAGTGTCAGGGCCTTGGTGCCCTTGAATGAGATGGATCCCAAGTTGGGCTTATAGTTGGACTGCCTTTCTCTCAGTCTCTTCTCCATTTTTGTCCCTGAAATTCTTTTAGACAGGAACAGTTCTGGGTCAGACATTTTGACTGTGGGTTAGTAACCCTGTCCCTCCTCTTGAGACCCTGTCTATCGACTGGAGGTGGACTCTTCAAGTTCCCTTTCCCCACTGTAGGGCGTTTCCGCTAAGGTTACCCTAGTTGAGTCCTGAGAATCTCTCACCTTCCAGGTTTCTGGCACTTTCTAGAGGGTCCCCCTACCTCCCACCCCCTAAGGCTGCCTGTTTTCATTTCTTCTGCTGGCCCTCAGGACTTCTCTCCTGCCATTCCCTCCAATACCTGATCCTAGTTCCCTTAAATAAAATTACTTTTAAAAATTCACTTATATTTCTCCACCAAAGGAAGTGAAAAGCTATGATGGAATTAAAACTAGGGGAAGCTTTTATATTTTCTTTAGTGACTTGTGAATAAAACAATGAGAGTATAAAGCCTCTATGTGAAGCTCTCTAATGAATCCAGAGCGGCCATTCTGGCTGTATAGATGTTCACCTAGCTGCATAGCAACTGGGAGTGGCTTCCTTAAAGTAGCTGTGCAATGGTTTTATATGTGAGTTAATAAAATAAAGTAGTGTTATTTATATTAAAAAAACCAAAAAAACCATTAAGAATTAAAAACAATCTATTTAGGTACATATAAATGTCTGTGTGTCTGTGTGTCTTCACACATAGAGACCAGAAGATGACATTTTATCATCAATGCACTGTTAATTGGTGAGCCAAGTCTCCAGCTACCAAATTTCTCAATCTTTTAGGACTTGTATTGCTTCATATGTAGGATATAGATAGAAATGCCTCTTCACAGCCTTAAAGAATAAGGACTAACAAGGTACTGTATGTGGGGTGCTCTGCCTAAGTGCCTGGTTTATAATGTACCTGGTGTGACCAAGCCATTTAGCAAAGTTGCTCCAGTTACAATCCTAAAGCAATATCCCATACTTTCTGTGTCCCTGTGTCTGCACACAGGCATGTGAAGGCCAGGGTCGGTGTCCACTGCCTTTCTAAATGGCTGTCCATCCTAGTTTTTTGAGACAAGGTCTCTCTCTGAACCTGGATATCATTGGTTGAGCTAGAGTGACTGGCCAAAGAGCTGCACAGAGCCTCCTGTCTCTGCCTCCTATGCTGTGGTGACAGCACACACCCCTGCACCTGGCCTTTTAACATGGGTTCTGGAGATTCAAACTGAGGGCCTCACAGTTATACAGCCAGTTCTTTGACAGACAGAACTATCTTTCCAATCTCCGAATCCCATTCCTTCATATCCTGGGTTTTATTTGATCCACCAGTTGGGGTGGGTCTTATAATTTCATTATATAACTAAATTTCTGAACACTCAAGTGACAGGCAAAGGCACAAGGTAAGTGATGCACCCAACTCTCACCCATTTGGAGCATAGTTTTGATAATTTTTGAGAATTATTACAAGATATATTTCTGGATATTGGCAGGTGGAGAGATACAGTTGAGTGAAGAGCAGAGATGTTAAATGTTTCCCACCAATAAACACAGAATTAAAACAGAATTCAGGCTTTCTGAAGCTAAAGTGTATTTTCACAAGGAACAAGGCTAACACAGGGTCAGAGAAACTTCCCTGAGGAAATGCTGCTGCGGCTCAAGTCAGGAGGGTGAGTTTGGTCTCAGATCGTGTAGAGCCCCATGGGACCACCCAAGCCAGGAGACAGCTGTTTCCTGGAAGCAAGGGAAGCGGCGAGGACAGAGGACAGGATAGGCAGAGTGGTGGGGACAAAGGTGGACAGATGGCTGTGGCCAGTACTTATGGACTCTTGTGTTTGACAAGCGGACTGGGCCAGGTTGAGGCACCTTGCCCTCACCACGCATGGGTGTGGCTTGGCATAGCCTTCCTTTTCTCTTGCTTTAAACCCCTGTAACCTGCTCGTGTGTAACCTGCACACGTGTCTCAGCCAGGGTCCACAGCTTCATCACTGTCGCTCTGCTCAGACTTAAACCCATGATTGCCATATCTGCCTTAGCCCTCAGGGCAGACACAAGCTCCTGGATTCCCTCCCACATCTTGCCTCCCTTCTGGGGAGCTGCTCCCTGGCCAGCCTATCAGTGCCTCTAAAGAGCTGACTTCATTCTATGCAGTTTCCTGTTTCTTTGCAGGGGATAGCATACTATAAAAATATGGCATGCAGAAATCAAACAGCCTCTGTCCCACATGCTGCTGTGCTCAGCCTAAGGAAGCCTTTTTAGTCTGGAGGCAGGAAATAGACACACTCATGTACAAACGCATGGCACATTCACACTCACACACACACACACACACACACACACACACACACACTGTATTTTTTTCCTTTGGGAGGAATTCAGTAGGAGAAGAACTTTTTTAGTGTGATAAATATATTCGACATATAAAATTTACCATCCTAGCCATTTCAAGTGTCTGTTTTCATGGCATTAAGTAGGTTCTATATTGTGTGGCCTCATCTCTATCCTGCTCTAGATTCTTGTCATCCTGAATGGAAACTCCACCCACTACATCCTAACTCCTCAGTCACCCCCACTGCTCTTCATTATCTCCACTACATTCTGTGTCAGTGACTCCAGGTACCTCATGTAAGTAGACTCATGCAGTCTTTCCCTTTTTGTCTGCTGATTATTTCACTTGATATCATGTGGTCCAGTTCCATCTATGACATGGCATGTTTAAACCCTCATTCTATTTTCTGCCTGATTTATTCTTTTGTGAGCACACACTATATTTTCTTTATCCACATGCTTGTCAATAGACGTCTGGTTGGGTCTGTCTGTTGAGTGGTAATTCTATTCTGAACGTTGGTGTGCAAGTACCTGAGGCCCTGCTTTCAGTGCTGGGAGGGGCACACCTCATGATGGAACTGTCAGTCTGTGGTGATTGGGCATGCATTCTTTGCAATCACCCTTTCTCACGTGCACTTTCAGGCCCCCTGGCCTCTCCCAGGTTAGGTCCTCTCTATACTGTCAGTCTTAAGCAAACCCAGAGGTCCATGTAGGTCCATGTAGCAACTCTAGAGTGTTGCTATTGGGAGGTGGCAGGAACTTCAGTGGGTGGGTTTTAGTGAGAGGTCTTCTGTGCTCTGGGGGTATGGCCTTGAAAAGGAAGGGGATGCTAAGACACTCTTCTTTCCACCCAGGAGGTGAGTGGGTCTGCTTTGCCCTGGGTTCCCACCATGGTGTGAGGCTTCGTCGTGGGCAGGAAGTGATCATGCCAATTGAACCTGTGCTGGGAGTCCTAGAAGAATGAGCTAGAGGAACCTTTCTCTTTACAGGCTAATACCTGTAAACTCAGTTATTTGTTTTGGTCCTGGGAAGTTGACAGACATTCTGAAATCATGTCCTCTCTGACAGTGATTCTCTGTGTGCTGCTTTAAGGCACCTGCCAACCCTGTGACCGTTCATCTCCCAGGGGTCCAGCAGCACATGGCTAGAGTCTACACCTACCACTGTGCACTTTTTAATCTTCGTCAGGGCTTTGAGAGCCTTCTGGGGGCCTTTCTCCCCCTTTTTGTGGTTCAGCAACTTAAAAATACAGGGAGGCTGATAGGTCCATGGCATTTGGGGAAACAGGTTCTGTTCCATTCTAAAGTTTGTCTGGCTTGTGAGGGCCTTACTGGGGGGAGAAAAAGCCCACCAGGCTTTGGTCTCACGCTGCCAGGCATTTATTTTGGATCAGGAGTGTGAAGAAAAAGTCAGAAGTCTCAATTATCTGCCTATGTCCTCTCCTCATCCTGTCGGGATCGATCATGGCCGTCTCACTGGCTCACATCCAACCTTCCAGGGTCATTTGTGCATTCCCAGGGTTTGGAAAAGGCCACCATTAACTGTAAACAGATTCCGCCTTTCTAAATACCAATGACATTTCCTTCAGCAGGCAGACTGCCCTGGAGCCTGAGAGTCCAGGCCATTTACAGTGTTACAGACAAAGCAAACAGGAGGGAGGCTGCCACTGGCTGCAGAGACGTGTTCCGCCCACACTGAGCCCTGTTCCAGTGTGCTCCCTCCTCCCACCCTGCTCTCCTCCCTTTGTGTCTACAGACCTGGTAGCCAGTCCCAGAGGTTGGTCACCTATTCTCTGAGGCATCAGCATGGCCTACAATGCCTGCAGAGTCAAGCATTCCATGAACAGTTCTAATTAATTATGACTTTTGTATGCAGTAGATGACGGGGTAGGTGTTAGCTTATAGGCAATTCCATTACTGAGCAGGGAGTGTTGACCTGCTCTGTTTCCAACCTGGGCTAGTTCACGCTTCCTTAGGCAATGCAGTGCGCCCCAAAGCCCCACTCCCAGTAGGTCACCATATTAATGCCAGACTTAGTGTGACACGGGATTAGCGGATTGGCATAGCATGCTACAGCCCAGAACTCCTGGACTCAAGCGAATCTCCAGTCTCAATCTCCTGGGACTATGGGCTGTGATCCTGTGTTGGCATTATGTTTCATAACTGTAGGTGCGAAGCAAAACTAGAGAGTTGGAACTGGAAGCTTGTTCTGGAATTTCCCCCCCACCAAATATCACTACTTTAAGCTCTGAACTGGTGAAGTTTTGCTTCATTGTCACTTCAAAGGGGAGATTTAAGAAGTGTACCCACACAGCAGATGACATACTCTGCTTTGGCATCCTGATGGCCATTGAGAGATGTAGTTTCTAGCCTTAGCTTTGCTGTGAACTAGTGACAATGGTGATTTCTAGAAAATTAGCCCCCTGCAGGCAGGGCTTGGGGACACAAGCCTGAAAACATCAGCACTGAGGAGAGGGAGTGAGGAGGAGCCTCAGTGCGCTGTGGGCTGCACACACAACCCTTCCCTGAAAACAAAACAAAGTAAAAACGAAGACAGAGAAGGAAAGAGAGGAGTAGAGATCTGGAGAGGAGAGGACCGGGGAGGCAGCGGGGAGAGAGGAGGGGGAAAAAGTAAGGGGGTAAAGGGAAGGAGAAGGGAAGGGAGGGGAAGGTGTAAGAATCCATGATTCCCAAAGAATGATACCTGGACTCAAGGAGTATGGACAGAGTGTTTTACTCTGCAGAAGTCCAGTGTATCAGAGTCTACCATGTACAAAGATGTAGACCCCCAAGTGAGTGTGAAGACCCAATTTAAAGCACATTAGGGGAATTCAGGGGAAGGATAGGTAACCTCTATCTTAATTTGTTGGATTTATCTCTAGAGACATTCCAGAACCATTGCTGGGGCGCGGGGGACTGGAGCATGTAGCTGAGAGAGTCTGGAGACTGCTGCTGACCCACTGTCCTTGCCTCAGGCCAGGGGGCAGGGCGGCTTCTGAGGTCTGGACTTGCCCAGCTCTTGCAAACAGAGATTTAGACCTAGGCACCTGAACTGTCAATTTGAAGCCTGCCATGGAGTCAAAGGGAAAGAAAGGAAAGGAGGGGAGGGGAGAGGAGAGGAGGGGAGGGGAAGGAAAGGGCCAGATAATCAAGGCTGTCTCAGGAAGTTTCAGTTGTGGGCACAGAGAATTACATAAACTAGAAGGATGGAAGGAGGCTAGCCCTGTGCCCCATTTTATAGATGAGTCATCTCTGCTCTCAGGCAGGTGTGCTGATCCAGAGCTATCTTGCTCTGAGGGAACCAGCCCATGTTTCCCTCCCAGCTGCAGGGACACTGGGGCTGACCCTGCTGTGGGGCTTTTCGCAAGCCTTGGTGTGTGGATCCCCTGGCTGGCAAGAGCCTTCCTGAGGAGGGGCTGTTGCTGATTTACAAGGCCTGCCTCCTGTGCCCATAACTCAAAGGACCTGTCACCTTCAGTGGATTCCCACACAGCTGTTCACTGCAGCAGCTGCCTCCCTGGCTCTGCTTGGTCTCAGCTTTCCTCTGATCCTGCAGCCCTGGGGCCCTGTCTCCTCCAAGCGCCCTGATGAGTGCTGAGGGCTCTTGCCCACCCACGGCCTTGCACGGCCCGTGAATATATACAGTGTCTTACATACAGTTTAGATTAACAAGAGTGGGCCAGGGCCATCCATCAACAGTGAGCAGTGGGCAGCAGCATTAGCTCTTAAAAATCACAGTCAACTCTCCAGGTGGCCTTTTTTGTGGGGGGCTTTCCTGCTCGTCCTTAAAGCAGCCCCAATGCTGGTGAGAGCACAAAATGCAGGGTTAGCCTTTAAGGATCCCAAACTAGGGCACAATTCTTCCTAGGCTGTAGGGAATCTGTCTCCACAAACACACACAAAACACACACACACACACACACACACACACACACACACACACACACGCACACACTCCTTTCGCTCTCCCCCTCCCCCCTCTCCAGCCCCCAACATAGCATCACAGGTAGCAGTGCCCATAAGAGGGAATCTGATCCCTAGGACAGGATTTACAGGCAGGTGAGTGTACGTCACTATGTGGATGTTTGGAACCAGCAAGAGCAGCAACCTCGAGCTACTTCTCTTGTCCCTGAAAATGATTTTCTAACTCCTGAATTCAGTTTCCTTGTCTGGAAAAATGAGATGTGAGAGTGCACCCTAGTGGGGGTGTTCATAAGATTGTGGGACAAAATGTGGTGGAGATCCCCACGTTCTCTCTTAGTCTCAGCACCTGCGGCGAAAGTAAAAAATATTATGATTTTATCATGTCTTTGGCTCAAAGCTTCAATTTAGGAAGAAGAGACTCTGAGGTTCGCACATGTGTGAGCCTCAGTGGCGGGACCACAGTTCACTTGCCGGTCTTATGGAACGTTTTGTGCAGCAGTTCTTCTGACTAAAACATTCCATCTTGGAGAGAGGTGCCTTAAGACACAAGATGCTCTAAAGCAAGGTGAACCATTCCATCCCTCTGGGAAGCTCCTTAAGCTCAGAAGGAAACCATTCAGAGGCTTCAGGCAGTCTCTGAAGCTGACCAGCTTGACTAGGTCTCTTTCCTCCCCATGCATATAAGCAGTAAGACTTGCTGGGAGACACCCTTAGACGAGCTATTTGTCTGTCTCAAAGAGGCTTAGACCAGACCAGCCATGGAAAGGGGTAGAGACCCACCCAGCTGCCTGAAAGAAGAGATGTGAACCTGCCTGCACGTCATGCAGTGAACTCCAGGGTCCAGCTTTGGTGAGCCTATTCCCATACTGGGGTGGCCCTTGGTGATGCAGCTGTCTTTGAGTCATCTCTGTTCCTGTGAGTAGTGTCTTACCCACACTCTTATAAGTAGCATCGATAAAACTCATGGTTCACCAAGTTGAATTTTGGTGGCATCCTGACTTTGGTCTGCTACTGAGTTTCTATCTGGAGTGAAACTTCTTGCTTTAGCAGAACATCCTCTCTCCTGTGTCTGCTTCAGTGAAACGTTCCTTCATGAGTCTGCCTTCGCCTTTCACCTGTGTCCACTTCAGGGAAACACTCCTTCATGTGTTTGCTCCAGCAAATACCAACTAACAAAACTGACTTTCCAAAGAACCCTTAAGTTTCTACTTCAGACATTGAAGAAGGAAACTTCATCCTTTCCCTGCTGACTCTCACCTCCCTAGCAAGTCCATTACAGCCTAATTCTTTAGGATTCCATCATATACTGAAGACCAACTGATGCAGCCAGTCTTATGACCTGAGCAACTACTAGATTCTTGGATCTTCCATTCTTAGCCAGTTATTGTTGGATTAGTTAGACCACAGCCTGTAAGTCATTCTAATAAATCCTCTGTGTGTATGTGTGTTTATGTATTCATTCTTTAAGTACTGTTATCCTAGAGAACCCTGACTAGTACATTAATATGCATAGAAAGAAGTTACTGAATATCTGAAGAGACAAATATTACAATTTGCAGTGTGACAGTCTGACAATAGTACATATTTCCAACATGATTCAGTTATGATAGCTGGTATATTCAGCTGGTATATTCAGTTATGATAGCTGTGGCGACACACGCTTATGATCCCAGCACTCGGAAGGCAGAGGCAGGCAGATCTGTGAGTTTGAGGTCACCCTGATCTACAGAGCAAGTTTCAGGGTAGCCAGGGCTACACAGAGAAACCCTGTCTTGAAAAACAAAACAAAAAATAGAAAAAGAAACACATTCTCTCTTTTTTTAAAAAAAGATTAATCTATTTTTAAATTTTATTTACATGGGTGTTTTGCCTGCATGCGTCTGTACACCGTGGGTATGTCTGGTGCCCTGGAGGCCAGAACAGGGTGTTGGATCCACTGGAACTGGAGTTACAGATGGTTGTGAGTACCATGTAGGGGCTGGGAATTGAACTCAGGTACTCTGGAAGAGCAACATGTGTTACTATAAGGAGATACCTAAGAGAATTAGCTTAAAAGATGAGGAGACTTATTTGGGGTCACAGTATGGTCTCAGTATATGATCAGCTGACACTGATGCTTTGAGCCTATGGATGGGGCTTTGGTGAATCAGAACTGCTTACTTCATAGCCAGGAAGAGAGTGACAGGCCAGGATGGACCATCTGCTTTCAGGGCATGTCTATGAAAGACTTGGAAGGTTCTTAATAGGTCCTACTTTGTAAAGGTTCCACTGTAGAGGGAATCTCTTATGCACTGTGTGGAAACATCACCTGTCAACAAAAAGCCTATGGCCAATGGGCTGAGGCAGAATTAGAATGTGGGCTATATGATAGAGAGATTGGGATTATGGGATAGAGCCTGGCACAGGGAAAAGATTCTCCCTCAACACTGTTGGAGACAGTGTTAGAGACAGAGCAGGAACCTGAGGAGAGGTACTAACCATGTGGCATGACTTAGACCAGTGTAAATGGGATAACTGAGTTATGAGCTAGTGGAGATGAGCCAAAACTATCGGCCTCCACATTTGTTCCTATATAAGAGGTCTCAGTTATTTTGGGGACAAAGAGGCCAGGTAGAAAAGGCTGCCACTACACTCCACTATTCCAAACAGCATCCCAGGAGTCAAGATTGTAACTAAGCCGCCCTTGAGGGACACTTAACATTCAATTTAAGAAGGAAGGAAACACATTCCTGATACTGTAAGTCTGCCTCAAAACTCATGGCTAGGGAGTTCAGAGTCTCCAGGAATGAACCTACAACTGTTAGTTTGCCAAATGGACACAGTACTAAACTGACCTCTAAATTCTTACTTCTCTACTCAGAATACTGCAAGTCTCAGACCCCATCAGAAAAGTTTCTGTGTTCAGTGGTTAACACAGAAACCTCAGAATAGTCAGAGTTTGAGAATAAGCATCTGTGAGGTCTGTAGGCTTAGATTTTCCAAAATCTACTTTATTTAGGGTTCTTAAACACTTCAATCTCTCTTCTAGCCCACTGACTGGAGGTAGGGGAAAAAGAAGGCTAAGAGAAAAAGGGTGTTGTAAACCTGTTTAGAAATAGTTCCTTGGAGGCAATACCACTCTTTGCTATCAGGATACCAGCAGTCCAGTTCAAACACCAAACACGAATCAGCAGTGGCAGCATGATCCAGCAGAAACAGCAACACTCTGCTGAATTGTCAAGAGTCAGCAGAAGCAGCCAGAATCATCTGGAACACCACAAGAAGTTCTTTGGCATGTTTCTCTCTACAAAGTGAAAACTAAGGAAGACCAGTGAAGTGTTGCATGGTGTAGCAACACAAGAGCACCCTTTCACTGTTTGTGGGGTTCTGTTTATATTCTTTCTAAACATCACACCCCCTCTCAAGTGTCTGTTTTCAGCAAACATCACATGCCCTCTCTTAAGACAGCTTTCAGAAAAACACCACATGACACAACTGAGTTGTTAAGAAACAAGAAATTTCCCCTTTGGGGGTGGTTGGCCACAATGAGACGTCTATACCATTCCTCTCCTCACAAGGCTCAGGGACCATTAGGGGAAGTTGAGGTGGAGGGAGTGGAAGAGCCAGAGGTCAGGGAGGACCCATGGTGTACAATGGCATCTTCAGGAGATTACAGGATCCCTGTGCTCATGAAATTGCAGCAACTGTGGTCACACAAAGACCAAGCCAGCCAACACTGCAGCATGGTGGGGGAAGGCTCACACCCTCCCGTTAGCTGAGGAGCTAGGGGGTGGTTTCTAGAGGTGAGTCAGCTTTGTTTTTGTTTTGTTTTGTTTTGTTTCAAGGTGCAGCCTGTGGGGAGCAACCATACTCTAATGGATGGTCTCATACCCATGAGTGTGGGAAGCATGAACTGGACATGGCCAACCACGTTTTAAAAAGGAATTGGAGCAACACAAGGATTCCAGTTTGGTTCCAGCACCCACATGACAGCTCCAGTTCCAGGAGATCTAATGCCCTCTTCTGACCTTTGGAGATACCATGCACACACATGGTACACTTACGTACATACATTTATACATAAATTCATACATACAAACATACATACATACAAACATTCATACATATGTGGAGAGCTGGTGTCACAAGATGACAGCTGGCAATCTGCCAGCTCTTAGCTTGGACATTGCTACACCATGATCAGGGCACGTAGATCTGGCATTACTGTGCATATTGCTTGTACATAAGATCAGGCCGTTTGACATATGGGCGAGCACCAATACGGAATGGCTTCTGATTGGAGGAGACAGAGATTTAAGGGGGCGGGGAATGACGGTTGATGGTTTTTTTTTTTCGTACGTTAATGGTTCCTGAGTAAACGCGTTTGAGAAGTTCCCATGTCCGTTGTCTTCTGTCCGCTGGTCGGATTGGGAGGCGACAAGTGGTGCCCCATACAAGTGGTGCCGTGGGAAACTTCAGAACTCTTCACGTCAGGGTAGCTAGCTGGTAAGTTCCCAGGTAAATGGGACAAGGACAAGTTCCCAGCAAGAGATGAGTCCGTTAGGGACAAAATTTCAAGTTCCCGGGTAAGTGGGACAAGAGAAAGCTCTCAGACGAGACTATAAAGTTCCTGAGGATCAGGACAAGTTTCACTAAGCACTATGGGGAATTCTATCTCCTCTAATTCAGTTAGTCCAGGCACTCCAGGGTTGCTGAAAGGGAAGGAGTGGGTCTGAAGACAATTGAGAAATTTATACATGCGTGGACGAGGTTGCTCCTTGGTTTTTAAGGTCAGGACACCTCACCCTGCCAAATTGGGAGAAACTAGGAATAGATTTGAGGTTTGCTAAGGAACAGGGGGCATTGTCTACTGGCATATTCCGATTTGGAAGTTGGTACGATCTTGCATTAAGGATGAAGAGGAAAGGATAGTGAGGTTTTGGAGCAGCTAAGAGACAGTTTCAGAGTGAAGACATTTTGGAAGATGAATTGAGAGCCTGGCTGAGAGCTTGAGTAAAACGAAACTAGAGACAGAGCTGATCGCTCCAGGGCCACCTCCATACGCTCCAGTAGTGCCATCAGGATGAAGTTTACATCCAGAAGTGTGGAGAGAGCTGAGGGCTCAGTGTGATTCAGGAGTACAGTGTTTCCCGGTGTTTCAGGATGCCCAGGGAAACTGTTACCACGAGCTTAGACTGGAAGATCATTCAGAGGTTGGCTGAGGGAGTGCGAGCGTATGGGACTAGTGCAGCCTATTGGTGGCTCAGCTGGAGTCATTGCATAGATATGCTATGACTCCCAGCGATTGGCAAAATTTAGCACGAGCTTGCCTTACACCTGGCCAGTATTTAGATTGGAAGGCTTACTTTATAGAGTTTTCAGCAGAATGTGCAGCTCAAAATGTGGCAGCAGGACAGGCTCAATGGGATCAGGACATGCTGTTAGGACAAGGGAGATGGGCCAACGGTCAGACCATGTATCTGTTTGCTGTGTATGAACAGATTAATCAGATGGGGACACGAGCTTGGAAATCACTTCCTAATAGAGGAGAGGTCACTGGGAATCTTACAAAAATCACCCAGGGGTCAGCGGAGCCTTTTGCAGACTTCGTAACCAGGATAGTGGAAGCAGGAGGAAAGATCTTTGGGGACCTGGACACTGCTACGCCGCTCTTAAGGCAGTTGATATTTGAACAGTGCACAAAAGAATACAGACAAGCCATTAATCCTTATAAAAGCAAGAGCCTGGAGGTCTGGATGAAAATTTGTAGGGAGATAGGAGGACCATTATCTAATGCAGGATTGGCCGCTGCCGTCATGCAAATGACTCGAGCTCGAACCAGTCCTCCAATAAGCTTGTTTCAAGTGTGGACAGCAAGGCATCTAAAACACCAGTGTCCACAGCAGCAGAGGAGTCAGAGTCAAAGAAGTAGAACGCCAGGCTTATGCCCAAGGTGCAAAAAGGGAAATCATTGGGCCAATGAATGTAGATCAGTGAAAGATATAAATGGACAGCCTCTGAACTCTGGACAAGGAGAAGCATGTCCAAAAAATGGGGCCCATGACCCCAGGGCCCTCAAATATATGGGGCAATGACAGATTGGCAGAGTCTGAGACCGCCAATGCAGTGGGACCACCCTGGAGGGCCACAAGGGGAGTGCAGGACTCGACCTCTGTTCCATCACCAGACTCATATTGACGCCTCAAATGGGTCTGCAATTAATAGAGACTGATTTTAAAGGACCTTTACCTATTGATACAGTAGGACTGGTGTTAGGAAGGAGTTCAGTTACTATGCAGGGACTTATTGTTCATCCTGGGGTCATTGATCCTTATTATAATGGAGTAGTCAAAGTTATGGTATCTTCTCCCCAAGGTATTTCTGCAATCTCCCCAGGAGATCGCTTAACTCAGCTTCTCTGTCTTCCCAGTTGTCATGATTATTTTCCTGCAAAGGATGTTCAAAGAGAGGATAAGGGCTTTGGGTCGACAGGGACCTCTGCTGTATTTTGCTCTTTAGATATTGAGTCAAGACCATTATTATCTTTGATGGTTGAAGGGAAAATATTTCTGGGATTTTAGATACTGGTGCCGATCGCAGTATTATCAGTGTTAAAGATTGGCCAAAGGGATGGCCCAGACAAAAATCAGTACAACTCCTTAGGGGTTTGGGGTATGCTAAAGAACCTGAAATGAGCTCTCGTCTTTTGCGATGGAAAGATGATGAAGGCCATGAAGGGACCTTTCAGCCTTATATTTTAGAGGTTCCTGTGTCCCTTTGTGGCAGAGATCTCATGAAAGAGATGGGATATACCCTAACTAATGAAAAAGATTATAGCCCTCAGGCATATAGGATGATGTCTGATATGGGATATATCCCGAGGAGAGGACTTGGAAGAGGATTACAAAGCAGGACTCTGCCTATGCCCACTGTTCCAAAGAATAGTAGGACTGGAGTGGGTTTTTCCTAGGGGCCACTGTGGAGGCAATTCCCATATCTTGGAAGTCTGAGGAGCCGGTGGGGGTTCCCCAGTGGCCGCTTCCCTCAGAAAAATTACAAGCAGTGCATTCTTTAGTTGCAAAACAATTAGAATTAGGACATTTGCAGCCATCTACATCTCCTTGGAATACTCCAATTTTTGTTATTAAGAAAAAATCAGGAAAGTGGAGATCATTACATGATTTGAGAGAAATTAATAAGCAGATGGTGATTATGGGTCCTGTTCAGAGAGGTCTTCCATTATCCTCTGCGCTGCCCAAGAATTGGCCTGTGATTGTATTAGATATCAAGGATTGTTTTTCTCCATTCCCCTATATGAAAAGGACACTGTTAGATTTGCCTTCTCTGTTCCTTCTTTAAACCATTGTGAACCTGATAAGAGATTTGAATGGGTCGTCCTACCTCAGGGTATGGCCAGTAGTCCTACTATGTGTCAGCTATATGTTGATGCACCATTAAAAGAGGTTAGACAAAAATTTTTAAAAGTGAAGATATATCATTATATGGATGATATTCTTATTGCTGCACCAACTGATCAACAGCTAGATGATGCCTATCTTGCTATTATTTTAACCCTTAAAAGGATGCATTTGATAATTGCCCCAGAGAAGGTACAAAAGGATTTGGTTGTTAATTATTTAGGGACAAGATATCTCCAGAGACTGCTATTCCCCAAAAAATGCAAATTCACACAGATGGTTTGTGTTCTTTAAACGATTTTCAGAAGTTGTTAGGAGATATTCAATGGCTGAGACCTTATTTGCATTTACCTAATAAACAGCTGCAGCCCCTATATGATATTCTTCCTGGTGAGCCTGATTTAAATTCACCCAGACAACTTACAGAAGAAGCTTGAGATGCATTAGTATTAGTGGAAAAGAGCTTACAAGATGCAGTCTTGAGGCACAGAGATGAGACTCAAGCTATATTACTATGCATTTTTGCCCTCCGTGAGTCAACCTACAGGGGTGGTTTGGCAAGGAGCTCCATTATTGTGGGTACATCCTAGAATTTCTCTGGCTAAGACACTTTCCCATTATCCTATGGCAGTTGCACAACTTGCCCTGCAGGGACTTCAGCAGTGTGTTCAGTATTTTGGATGCCAACCAGAGAAATTAATTATACCTTATATGACTGAACAATTTGAAGTGTTAACAGTTTACAATAGATGAGTGGGCTGTGTTAAGATGTGTTTTTTAATGGCTACATAGATAACCATTTACCTAAGGATCCTATTTTACAACTGGTTACTATATATCCTGTAATTTTTCCAAAAGTTACCAAACAGATTCCATTACAGAATTGCCCTCTTATTTGTACTGATGGTTCTAAAAATGGATGTGGAGCCTTTTTGGTTTATGGTCATCAGCCAGTGGTGATCCAGTTTCCATCAGCCTCCCCCCAAGTAATTGAGTTACAGATTGTTATAAAAGTATTTGAACAGTTTATGGGCCCCTTCAATTTACTATCAGATAGTCAATATGTAGTGAATATTTTAAAGTCCTTGGAAGTGGTTGGAAAAATAAAGTTGAAATCAGTTATCGATAATTTGTTAGTGCAATTACAAAATTTGATTTGGAATCGTACAGCTCCCTTTTTTGTTCAACATATTAGAGCACATACTGGATTGCCAGGCCCTCTAGCTGAAGGGAATGATGCAATGGATAAAGCCTGCAAAGCTTTTCAAGGTTTTTTTCCCCTCTCTTCTTTGGAGTTGGCTGCCGATTTTCATAAACAATTTCATGTTAATTCTAAGACTTTGTCCTCTAGGTTTGGCATTTCCTGGGCAGACTGCCAGGGATATAGTAAAATCGTGTCAAGCCTGTGCTCCGTTATTGCCGCAAATTAGCATAGGGATTAATCCCGGGGGCTACACCCACTCCATTTGTGGCAAATGGATGTTACTCATTTTTCTGAATTTGGAAAGTTAAAGTATATACATGTTTCCATTGATACTGCTCAGGAGTGATGTATGCCTCCCTGCAATTAGGGGAAAAGGCACGCCATGTTATTGCCCATTGCTTTGAGGCCTGGGCAGCTGGGGCACGCCGAAAGGCTTAAAGACTGATAATGGACCAGCATACACCTCTACCTCTTTTACAAGTTTTTGCAAAATGATGGGAATCTACTTAAATCATGGATTGCCATATAACCCTCAAGGACAAGGCATTATTGAGCGTGCTCATTGCACCTTGAAAGAATGTCTTATTAAACAAAAAGGGGGAATAGCTTCTGGGCATTCTCCCTGAGAGAGAGATTGGCCATAGCTCTTTTTACTTTAATTTTTTTGACTGAGAATAAGCAGGGGCACACTGCTGCTGATCGGCATATTAATCCTGATTCTTCATATAAAGGTGTGGTGATGTGGAAAGATATTCTGACAGGAAAGTGGAATGGTCCTGATCCAGTATTGGTGTGGGCGAGAGGCTCTGTTTGTGTGTTTCCACAGAAAAAATCAACAACAGATTTGGATTCCAGAACGCTTGACCTGACGAGTGAAAGATCCTTTAGAAGAAAGGGAAGATGAAGGGCATGATCCTGGTTGTGATGATCCTCATGAGAATGCCTCCTGGTGAAGGACAAGATCTATGTTGGGGCATTTTGTCAGTTTTTCCTGCATAAACTGCCATCATTACAGCAATTACAGTGGCAACTGTGGCAGTTACCATGGCAGCAATTTCTTTATCTACCACTGTTCAAACTGCTGCGGCTGTCAACAATATGTCCACCACCATGGCTTAAGCCTTGAACATTCAAAGTAATATTAATAGCCAGCTGAGAGCTGAAATTTTGTTGCTGATGGAAAAAGCCCAGCTTGGCTATCAGTGGAAGTATACAGGGTTATGTGTCACCTCGGTACCTTTTAAGAATGCTAGTTATGCTGCACAGTTGTCACGAAATCTCAGTATCTTATCTTACAGGAAACTGATCTAATGGATTAGACATGCTGCTTCGGGAGCTGAGACAGTCCATCATTGACATCAATTCCACCCATATGGATGTTTCCTTAGCCAGTGGAATAGCGGATTGGGTTCTTCAAGCAGCTTCCCATTTGAAGGAATGGGCGGGATTGGAGTTTGGCTCTGTGTCTCGTCCTTATCAGTTGCCTAGCATTCTGGTGCTTATGCCGCATGAGAAATCATCACGCTTGTGATCAGGCTTGATTATACAAGTATTTGCAGCAGTAGAAATTGGACAATCCCCTCAGGTGTGGCTTGGCATGCTAGAGAAGTAATCAATGACGGGTAAGACTCCTTGGACATGTTACCAACCTAAGACAGGGATCAAACCAAAGCTGTTTGTACCCCAAAGACGCGCAAGGAACATTGTTGCAAGGGGCAACCTAAGACAGGCATTCTCTCTGCCAAATTTAATAAATAAGGGGAATTGTGAAGAGCTGGTGTCACAAGATGACGGCTGGCAATCTGCCAGCCCTAGCTTGGACATTGCTGCACCATGATCAGGGCACGTAGATCTGGCATTACTGCGTGCATATTCTTGTACATAAGATCAGGCCGTTTGACATATGGGCGGAGCACCAATACAGAATGGCTTCTGATTGGAGGAGACAGAGATTTAAGGGCAAGGAACGATGGTTGCGGGTTTTTTTTTGGTACGTTAATGGTTCCTGAGTAAACGTGTTGAGAAGAAGTTCCCGTGTCCTGTTGTCCTTCTGTCTGCTGGTCGATTGGGAGGTGACATACATATACACAGGCAAAATACTCATAAAAATAAGATAAATAAATCTTTTTCTAAAAGATCATGAAGTTGGGGATGGGTGAGGAGGAAGGGGAGGAACTCTGGATCTTGCAGAGTTAAGGGTGAATATGATGTTATTTTACATTGTATAGAGTTCTCAGAGAATTAATACAAATATTATCATGATGACTAGGATTATTGTTATAATTATCACTATAGACATAACTTCAACCAGAGCACTGGTGTAAGCTGTAGTATCTAGAATCTTGACTGTTATCACAGACTGACTATATAACATCATGGATAGACTGCTGGGTTCAAATCTGTAGTGCTGTTGTCTATCTAGGGTATTAATCAGCTTGTGTTACTATAATGAAATGCTTGAGGCAGGCTACTTTAGAAGAACGTTTGCTTTGACTCACCATTCTGAAAGTATAATGTCTAGGGGTCACATCTGGTGATGGCTCCTTACTGGCAGTCTTAAGGTAGCTCAGGACAGCACCAGGTGAGAGGCAGAGCAGTTAAGGGCATGTCTTCTGATCTTTCTCTCCTTGTAAAGCAGGTAGGATGTAGATGGCACTTTGCCCTAAGACCTTAGGAATCTTAATCACACCCCAACAATCCCACCTCTAACCACTGTGCTTGAGTTAAATTCTGTAAGCATTTCACAGTGGAGATTAAGATCTCAACAGGTCATGGCTCAGAATCACTCACACCAAAGCCAACTGCAGCATCTGCCTGTCCAATGCCTCAGTTTCCTTGCCTATGGAACCTGGACAACTGTATCCATGTGAAGGATGCTTGCAGACATTAGATGAATTCATATACATAAGTTCAAACTGTGATCAGAGCATAGAAAGTGCTCAACAGGCTGGGCAATGGTGGTGCACGCCTTTAATCCCAGCACTTGGGAGGCAGAGGCAGGCAGATTTCTGAGTTTGAGGCCAGCCTGGTCTACAGAGTGAGTTCCAGGACAGCCAGGGCTACACAGAGAAACCCTGTCTTGAAAAACCAAAAAAAAAAAAAAAAAAAAAAAAAGAAAGTCTCAACAAATACTGGCTGATAGTTTCCAGCACATTTATAATATAGCCACCAAGAAACTGCTGTAGTCAAAGAGCTGGAAGCTGGAAAGGCCAGGGTCTATTAAGAATGTGGAGCCATGTATAAAATAAAACTTTTCACAGAATGAAATGTTAGAGTATTTTAAGGACAGAGAAAAGGAGTAAAATGTCCTTCTATGTACAAAAGTTGGGTGTGTGTTTTTCAATAAGTTATGAACAATAAAGATGAGTTAGTTATCTGAGGGAAGCACCAGGGTCTTGTCACTAAGTAGCTGATGCTGGGTTCACACTTGTGATCCTCCTGGCCCAGGCACTTGAGAGCTGGATACAGTCACAAGCCACCATTCGGCAAGTAAGGGATTTTGTGACTTTTCCTCTTCTGTTGCTTAACTTTAAAAATGTAGGGAATATGTCTGTAATCTGTCTCTTCAATGTAATTGTTTGACAATAAGAAATTTAAAACTATGATTGGCACCACAGAGGTAGAAATTCACTTAGCCCAATTTCAGTTAAAAGGATGCAGTGAGTGTGCCCAGCTATGCCTGGTGCTGTTTGTTTTCAGTTACAGCTATTATAATTTGGATCACAAAGTGTTGAACTACAACTTTAAGAAGTAATTGTAGCTGGTTCTAGTTTTCTGGCTTTCAGCTCCACACTGAGGAGCCTGACTTAGGAGGACTAAGAGTTTGGAGCTGCACAGCAAGGCCTTGTCTTAAAACACAAACAATCAAACAAACACATGTCAGGCAGTGGCACATGCCTTTAATCCCAGCACTCAGGAGGCAGAGGCAGGTAGATTTCTGAGTTCAAGGCCAGTCTGTCTATAGAATGAGTTCCAGGACAGACAGGGCTACACAAAGATACCCTGTCATGGGAAAAGAGAGAGAGAGAGAGAGAGAGAGAGAGAGAGAGAGAGAGAGGAGAGAGAGAAAGAGAGAGAAGGACACATAATTGTGCATATACAGTCTGACTGTGCTCTGTAAACATAATTATTTTGTAGTATTAATGAACAAAATAAATTTAAAGCCTTGCTTAAAATGTCCATATTATGCATTTAATATGTGTGCAATATTTGTAACTCAATAGTACTCATTTGTTTATTAAAAACAAATGTCTTTATTAGCACATACATACAAATACTAATTTTGATAAAGTTATGTTATGGTTAACTCAAAGTACAAGAGAGGTCTGAATCCCCTATTATTGAGTGTGTAAATTAGTTCCAGTATTATTAGTTTTTAATGAGATAGTGCACATCATGAGAGTGTTTTAGCACAGTCCTGCTTCTTTCCCAGGGACAGATTTCCAGAAGTGTGGACAGTGAGTCTGAGCAAACTGACTTCAAGGCCCTGGTTAGGTTTGCCACTTTGAAGTTTTCCTACAGAAAAAGCCAGACTTCATCAGATGCCAATAATTGGCAGGTTGATTGCTTTCGTGTTACACAGACAACTTAAGGAAGGAAGGGCTTGTTTCACCTCACTGTTTCAGGGAGATTTCAGTTCTTTATGGTGGGGGAGGTATGGCAGCATTGTTGGCCATAGGAGAGTATGTCAGAGACTCCTTAGCGTGCAGACCAGGAAGCCAGGAGAGTGGGACTGAACTGGGAAAGCTTCTTCCTCCAACCAGTGCCCACTGTTTGGTTGGAACTCCTAAGCCCCAGTCCCCTTTCCATAAGCTTAGAACCCTGTCTGCTCTCCTTCTCTCAACCATGACTACATGGAGAAAACTCCAGAATAATCTGTCATCACTCTTTGAACCAAGAATGCCAGCCCAGGGGACTCAGCTTTTGACCATATATGAGTACAAAGCCAGCTCCTAGATGACACATTATAAACCCTGGCCTAAGATCTGTAAAACCTCCTTGCCTTAGCCCTGGTGCGCAATTTCCCTGAACCTTTTCCTTAGGCCTGATTAACCCATGCATCTAATAAACCTGCCTGTGCATCTAATAAACCTGCCTTTATCATTTTTAATCTGGTCTAACCTGGCCTATCAGGCCATTAGCAGAAAACCTATTACAACTTCTAACAGCCTTCTCCAACCACTAGCATGTTACAGTTCAAGAATCACTGAAGGAAGACCCCAGACTCAAATAGTATGCAAAGGCAAAGAGTGTTTATTCTGCAGAAATTAGCATGCAGGGATCAACCATTCATCAAAACGGTTACTACCAAAGGGACTCACAGGCCTCCTTTTTATGCAGGGTTAGGAGAATTTCTCAGAAGGGTTAGGTAACCTCTAATATGATTAGCAGTGACATTAGTACAATTTTGACTGGCTACTATGTTAGTTCCATTATATTTGGTGAGACCTTGAATAGTTTCAGAAACCAACTCTGTTCTGACCTTGCTATGTCCTCCAGCTAGGTGTCCCAGGAGCTGACTCGGATCCAGATTTACCTAAGTCAGGGCTGTTGTGACTTATGACCCATTGTCAGTGGCTCCTTCTGAGGAGCCCAGTAAGCTTCCTGGGGAGCTGAAAATTTTTATTTCCAAGGTTTTTTTTTTTTTTTACCTCCAGGATGAGGAATAAAGGGGACTCAAGACACAGGCTTGTAGGAGGCCATTCCAGATTTCAAGCCACAGCTGGCTACCAGCAGCAGAGACAGAATGTTTCTCACCCCTTGGCTTTGTTTTAACCTGACTCTCCCCTATGGCTGACTGGGAGCAGTGGTGCCCCAAGGGCTCTAGGAAGCAGTGTGACTACAGGCCATGCCCACTCTCTCTGCTTCAGGCCCTTCCTTTGTGAGACTAAGCTCCCTGGAGACTCAGGTTGGGAGCCTGTCTAGTTGTGTGAAGGTAGTCTTGCAGAGTAGAGTGGTGAACTGGCCATCTGTTTAGAGGTAGGGTGTGAGGAGGGTGCATTTGAGTCAATTGCAAACCCTGCAGAAGAAGGAAAACAAGTTCTGTGGCTGCCCGTCTCTGCCTTTGCTAAGAGAGTGCACGGGGCTTCCTCCAATCAGGGAAGCCAGACTTCATCAGTAGTAGGGACTCCCAGTCCCCGCCCAGATTTGTTTTGCTCCATTCAAGAAAGCACATTGCTACTATATCCATTTAGTTTGTGTCTCTGTATTGCTGTTGTTGTAGTTATCTGTGCCCTTAAAATGATTGTTAGTTATTCTTTCTGAGTTATTTTTCATTTGTTTCAGATAAATATCTCCAGAGAAACTTACGGGAATCAGACTAAATCACACCCCTCTCCCCTCCCATCTCTGTACATGGACTCACTATCCAACTTTGGCTAGCCTTGAACTCATAGAGATCTGCCTTCCTCTGCCTCTTGTTAGGATTAAAGGCAGTGCCACCACACCTGGCTCAAAAATCTCTTAGACTTTAAAAAACGTTGGGGATTGGTTCTAATACTTTGAATTAATCCAGCCCCCCCCCCAATCGGGAATCTGCATGTCCAAATGCCGAAGATCCTTGTCCCCAGTTGGTTTTTGATTGATTGATAAAGAACCAGTGGCCAGTGACGGGCAGGTAGACTGAGGCAGGACCTTTGGATTTGGGTAGGCTAGGAACTGGAAGGAAGGAGAATCATCATGATTCTGAGATGGATCAGGTTTAGAGCTGCAGAGGGAAAATTGTACAAACCGTAGGTGAGAAGGAATGTGGCCCCGGAAGGGCTGCCCAGAAGCATCTTGGACAGCAAAGACAAGGGAGCCACCCAGAAGGAGTCACGATAACAAAGATAAAATAGAGAATCTGAGGGCAATAAGCCAGGATTAAAGAGGAAAATCTGTGCTAGCTGTGGGGAGGATTAGAACTGCCCAGCCTTTGAGCTAGTGTGTGTGTGTGTGTGTGTGTGTGTGTGTGTGTGTGTGTGTGTATGTGAATCCACAGGGCTCTGGTGGGTTGCTCAGAGTGTGACCCACTGGGAGCACATACCATTTAGCTAAAATTACTGCTACAAAGGTAGCCATTAAATTCTCCACCCAGGAGTTGCTCTTGCCTGCCATGATTTTTCCTCTTTCTTAACATGTGATGTGTGTCCTGGAATTGAGCACGTGCAGCTCTATGTGACATGATGGATCCGTCCTCTAAGAAGATGTGTGAGTTTCCCCAACAAAAGCCCTTTGCTTTGCTCAGTTCCTGCAGCCTCTTTATTTGTTGCAGGTTCCAACCTTTGTCTTTATCTCTAGTGATGCTTACTAAAACTTTATTCATCAACAGGCCAACCTTTGCACTCTGTCTTTGGTTGCCAAGTAGTGTGGTGGTGGCCAAGGGGCATGGTTGGAATATAGGGACAATAATTTGGTCAAAAGGCCACTTTGGTACTGCTCTCTACCACACTGGCATGCACATCCTACTTTGGTGGAGGGTGAGGCCCTGCAGTCAGGTGAACGGAGAGCAATCATCCTACAGAGGAAGATTTCCAGGATTGTGGGTGAGGTAGGGCCAGGAAGGGTGTCAGGGCAAAGGGTTTGGGGAGACGGGTTCCTTGTCTCAGGCCATCACATAGATCTCTTCCTCTCCCCTATGAAAATGTGTTGGTGCAGCTGGGGAAGGCTTGGGTCTGTGACCTTACAGGTGCCAGAACTTGTGTCAGAATCCAGTTCATTGCTTTGTAGGTCTAGAAAGTCAACTTTGTATATCCACTCAGATTCATTCTAACAGGTCATAAGACACTGAAGGCCAACGAACAATTATGTTCCAGGCTAGACTGGGTGAGATACTTTCTGGGACAGAAGAGACTACCTTGTTAGGCTCACCGAGGGGCCTTTCCTCCTCTTATCCTAAGGAGCCCTGTGTAGGCCATTCTTATAAAGTGGACAGGTATGACTTTGTGTTCTTTGACTTCAAAAGCCCGTGACTGAGGTGGCTGGGCTCTGTGTTGGGGACCTGCTGCCAGGATATGAATAAAAGCCGCTTCTTTGTTAAAATTCATTAATGGTCAGACTGGTGAATCTCTGAATGACTCTATACCTATAACATTTGGAAACTCATATGGGATTTAGTTGTTCAGCCAGATCCACCTTCTTTTTCTGGCTGGCCCTGGGACTCTGGAGGGCATGATACATTAAGAGCCAAGAAATCCTATAGGCCCAGCATTTTGGAGGGAGCCATCCCTAGATTATTAGAAAAGAGGCACAGAAAACCTGCAGAGATGTAGGTGAGGACCCTGTTCCCCCGTCGTGTGCATCTGTGGGATTGTGGAAAAGTGGGATGCAGGATTATCCTTAATTGAAGGGACCACAAACAAAATACCCCAGAAACTTATCTCTAGGCCTTCTTTGTTCTCACCTCACTCTGCCCCCTCGGAGTAGTTGCTGGATTTAGTTTTACAGGGATTCTGGTGTCTTTTAGATATGGATAATATTAAAATGTTGTTCTATGCTGTTCTACTTCAGTGAAAAGCTGGCTCTGGAGTTGGGTTATGGCTCCCCCTCCTCTAGATCCAAGCATACTTGTTTAAAAGTTTCCTCCAAAGTCTCTGTCCTATGTTTGGTGACTGTAACAGAGAAAGGAGAGAAAAAAAACAAAAAACAAAAACAGATATTGAATATTCCCATGGAGACTATTTCTGCTCACCTCATACACTTTTTTGGTTCCATTTATTTCTCTAAAGCTTTTGCTAAAGTGTGAATCTTATCTTAAGATTTGAGAGACTATTATGTAAACTTTCTGTGCCTCAAGTTTTGTAAGTTTATTGGGCATGGTTAATGGTCTGTAAAATATGTAACAGAGTTAACTTCAAACTTACAGCAAGAGGGTTGAAGGTTGAAAATTTATACATAGGTAATCTTAATTTACTAAAGTGTATTGTGTTACTTGGATTCAACTCTTGTTTTAAAAGAAATGAATGTTTTTTAATAATAGCCAGACTCCAAGATATCTTGGATTAGGATAGATTTTTGAGTGGTGATTCTTGTTCTGAAAATAAGAATAACACATGAGGGGAAAATCATAAAAACAATGTTTATTAAAAAATGGGAAACCACACTGAAAAGACTAGGATGACTTAAAATGTAACAATTTCTATTCCTCAATTAAGGCATCATAAATGAGGTTTTATTTACTGTGTTCTGTAACACTTTGTGCTTAAAAAAAATGCTTAATAGCAGGTTTTCTGGATGTTAGCTTTATCTCAGAATAAGGTTGTGGGTTAAACCAACATGTTTATCCTTGAATGTTCTCAAAATTCATTGAGTCTACAAGCACCAGTGGTTAGATATATTCAAAGATTCTTTTACATCTTTAGAACTTTGCCAATTTAAATAGATGGCTATAGCCATCCCTGAGCTAATAGAATATACCAGCTCAGGACCCTGAGGTCTAGGCCTGAGAAGTCACTTAAAAGAGCCAAAACAGAAAATGCTGCCAGAAGCAGAACCAAGTATGGACGCTCCAGAAAGGAAGCTATTAATCAATCAGTCAGTCAGTCAGTCAATCAATCAATCAATCAATCAAATCCCAGACCTCCCAGCTTAGGGCTGCTTGCCTCTGACCAAGTTTTGATGGCAACCTGTCAGTCCCTAGCAGGGACTGACATCCCTAATTAGGTCTTCTGTTTAAAATTTTAACTTAAAAAAGATCAGTAGAAGTTTGATGTCATGAGACACGATCTGGCCAAAAGTTTTGGACAGACTAGGTAGCAGCGAGCTGTGTAATTCTAGATGAAGAATAACAGAGGCTCCAGAAACAGGGTGAGATAGAATGAAAAGGGATAAAAGAAAAGAAAATATATAGAACGAGATGAGAAGCTAAGGAGTTGGGCCAAGGCTATGAGCACCACAGACTGAGACTTTCCTATCTTATGATGTAGCAAGACAATGGCCGATGAAGTTCGGGGAGTGCCTATGGAATGTCTCTCCCTGCCTAACGTCTGCTCAGGCTAGCAGAAACTGACTTGAAAATGCATGTCTGGCCTCTTTGTCTTTGCTAATTTTGTGAAGCTTTAGCCATTTTGGGGAAACTGAGTCATGCTAGTCATGATATTCTATACTGCTGTAGTATAAAAGGATTTTTAAAAGTAAGATTCTCAGTCCCTCTAAGGGCTGCATTCAGGGTCTAGTGCTAATAGAGATTCACTTCAAGAATTGTAATTTTGTTCGTTTGTTTGTTTTTTGTTTGTTTGTTTGTTTTTTGGTTTTTCAAGACAGGGTTTCTCTGTGTAGCCCTGACTGTCCTGGAACTCACTCTGTAGACCAGGCTGGCCTCAAACTCAGAAATCTGCCTGCCTCTGCCTCCCAAGTGCTGGGATTAAAGGCGTGCGCCACCACCGCCTGGCTAAGAATTGTAATTTTTAAAGCTATAATTGGGACATGCATGTTAAGAGTCAGTCACTTTATAAATGGCCAAATTCAACAAGCTCAGAACTGTGCTTATAATTGTGCTAAGAGCAACTAATCCATTGACAGGGATAGGTTATATTTCATATATGTTTTCAAGGGTACTTCTAAAATAAGTAACTAAAAACAAGCTTGTTTAAAGTCAGATATACTTCATAGATGGCCTTCAAAAACTTTTCAGAGATCTGCTGAATATGGCACTTAAAGTATTTAATGAAAAGGGGTTTTCTCTACATAGATAAAAATGTTAGCTCCTAGCAGCAACCCTAAGGTCTCCTCCAAAGAAGATGACGCCACCTACATTGTGTTAACACCAACCACTAGGCAAAACTGCCCAGTACTTCACTAGCCTCCGGGACCCCACCAAGACTTTGAACAAGCAGGATACTGGAGAACTGTCTACCCCTCTTTGCCCTGCCAGATCTTTTGGGTCTGGCAGACGAAGGCTGATGCTGTCCTGTGTGGCAGTCAGAGGGTTAAAGCTGCCTTGGGTGACCACTGGGGACTGAGGCCTCTCTGCCACCGTGGAGACTGCTGGGATTGCTGAGGGGGAGCAGAGCATAAGTGTCCAGGAAGCCGATAAATCTGTCCGGTAAGCTGGCAAGTCTGCTGTTTGCATTCTACTTCCTGTTCACACCATCTTTCTCAGATCTCTGATGGTACTGATGGTAGGTTAATTGGAGCATTACCAGTTTAGCAACAGCTGCCTGGTCAATGCATTTCATGTATGAAAATCAGGTCCTGCTTTTTTCTAGAGCTATTAAGTCTCCTGGTGAGAAGGCAAACTTACAAAACAGGTTTCAATGTACCTTCTTACTATTCCTCTCTATAAAGGAACGTGCTTGCAATGACTGCCTCAGTAATCAACCATTGTGTCTCGTGCATGGTAAATGATTAGATGGAAAGGGAGAAAGGTTTGAGGGTTATGTAAGCTATAAGGTGAGAAAATAATTTGAAAAATTAAAAAAAAATAATAACAACAAAACTTAAAGGTGATATATGATATTAGGACTTCAAAGGTTCAGAGTTTTAATATATTGATCAATGGAGTTCTGATAAGCTATTAATGTGGCTCTGGTAAAGCACTGGCTAATATTATAGTTGCAAGCTCAGATTTTAAAATTTTCTTGGGTCGTTTTCTAAGTATAGACTAAAAGGTGTTTCTTGTGCTAAAACCATCTCTATCTAACCTATATATAGACATTCATCCCTCTGAACAGAGGAAATGTGTCAATGTTTTTAACTCAAACTATTATCATCATCATTATTATTATTTGGGTCTCAGAGCCTTTACTATGACTCAAAGACATTGCTCTACTGCCTTTTCTACAGTGTATATTCCTGTATAGATTACAAAGAGTGGAACTGCTGATATATCTAAACCCCTTTTTGTCTTTTTGTAAACTTTAGTTCATGTAAAGTTCATGAATTAAACTTCTCCACCTGCTGCTTACACTGAGGGGAAGTTCTAAACGTAAGATGTTCCCTCTAAGTTCCTAAACTTTAACTTCTGTCTCTAGTCTATATCTGTTCTGACAGATTTCCACTTGACTGACAGACACCATTCCCAAGTCTGCTGCGGACTACAAAGTGTTCCAAGCCGCTGAGAGTCCTGGACTTGCCAAAAGCTGATGTAAACCAGTTCAGCCAATGAGCTTGGTCCCTGTTTCTTTAAGAGAAAATGTTAACTGTCCACGAATGTCTCCCAGTTCCTGGCTACCACCTCATCAGGTAGCCATTCCTTCCCTCACCCACAGTTGAGACGGATTGGTTTGCAAGTACTGACAGGTTGCTTCCTTGTTTGGTAGGAGCATCAATCTCCGAAATTTTGTAGTTTGGTATCCTTATTACCCTGGACATACTTTTATTTTTAAAAATTTATTTATAATAATTCCATTTGTTTACATCTCAAATGATATCCCACTTCCCGATTACCCCTCCACAAACCTCTCATCCCACATCTGCCCTCTCCCTCTTCCTTTTGCCTGTATGAGGGTGATCCCCACTCACCCGCCCTCTCCTGCCCTCACCCGCCCTCTCCCGCCCCACAGATCCAGATCCCTGGGGCATCAAACCTCCACAGGACCTAGAGCCTCCTGTTGCTGTCAGACAAGGCCATCCTCTGCTACATATATATTGGAGCCATGGCTCCCTCCCTGTACACTCCTTGGTTGATTGGTGGTCTAGTGTCTGGGAGCACTGAGTGGTCTGGCCAGTCTATGTTGTTCTTCCTATGGGGTTGCAATCCCCCTTTACTCCCCCACCAGGTTCCCTGAGCTCAGTCTGATGGTTGGCTCTAAGCATCCACATCTGCACTCCACATCTGCATTGGTCAGTTGCTGGCCAGACCTTCCAAGAAACTGCCACACCAAGTTCCTGTCAGCAAGTGCCTCTTGACCACAGCAACAGTGTCTGCAGACATGATGGATCCCCAGGTGGGGCAGTCCCCAGATGGCCCTTCCTTCAGTCTCTAATCCATTTTTGTTCCTGTTCTTCCTCTGGATAGGAACATTTCTGGGTTAAAAACTCTAAGATGCTTTGGCCTGGGGCGGGCCCGTTGCTGGTCTGCTCCTGTGGAAACACAGGATCCTGAGATATCCTAGAGGGACCCACGGCACACAGAGCAGAGGGTAAGTCACCTTGCCACTAGCCCAAAACCCAGAGTTACAACCGGGAGCCAGGTGGGGTTTAAGGAACTAGCAGGCACCCAAAGCCAGCCCCTCCGGACTATAACGTCCCGTGCAACCAGGTCCTGGCCCTCTGGCCTGGGGCGGGCCCGTTGCTGGTCGGCTCCTGTGGAAACACAGGATCCTGAGACATCCTAGGGGGACCCACTGCACACAGAGCACAGGTCCCTCAGCTGGCCTGCTCTGGTGGAAACACCTGATCCTGAGACAACCTAGAGGACATACTGCATCCAGTGCAGAGGACACTTAGCTGGTCTGCGCCTGTGGAAACATCGAATCCTGAGACATCCTAGAAGACCTATTGCATCAGAGCAGAAGGAGCTTAGGATCACAGGAACACAGAGACATCTGGAATCCGAGGAGATCTGACACAAGCAAGATAACTGGAAAGACAGACTCCAGTCAGACACAGTGAGCACAGGTAACACTAGAGTCAACCAGATGGCGAAAGGCAAGCGAAAGAACACAAGCAACAGAAACCAAAGTTACCTGACATCATCAGAACCCAGTTCTCCCACCATAGCAAGCCCTGGATACTCCATCACACAGGAAAAACAGGACTCAGAATTAAAATCACTTCTCATGATGATGATGGAGGATTTTAAGAAGGACATAAGTAACTCCCTTAAAGTAATACAGGAGAACACAGGTAAACAGGTAGAAGCCCTCAAAGAGGAAACACAAAAATCCTTTAAAGAATTGAAAGAGAACACGGGTAAACAGGTAGAAGCCCTTAAAGAGGAAACACAAAAATCCTTTAAAGAATTTCAAGAAAACACAACAAAACAGGTGAAGGAATTGAATAAAACCATCCAGGATCTAAAACTGGAAATAGAAACAATAAACAAATCTCAAAGGGAGACTACTGTGGAGATAGAAAACATAGAAAGAGATCAGGAGTCATAGATGCAAGCATCACCAACAGAATATAAGAGATAGAAGAGAGAATCTCATGCAGGGAAGATACCATGGAAAACCTCGACACAACAGTCAAAGAAAATGCAAAATGCAAAAAGCTCCTAACACAGAACATTCAGGAAATCCAAGATGCAATGAGAAGACCAAACCTAAGGATAATAGGTATAGATGAGAGTGAAGATTCCCAATCTAAAGGGCCAGTAAATATCTTCAACAAAATTATAGAGGAAAATTTCCCCAACCTAAAGTACAAGACACCCATAAACATACAAGAAGCCTACAGAACACCAAACAGACTAGACCAGAAAAGAAATACCTCCCGTCACATAATAATCAAAATACCAAATGCACAAAACAAAGAAAAAATACTAAAAGCAGTAAGGGAAAAAGGTCAAGTAACATATAAAGGCAGACCTATAAGAATTACACCAGACTTTTCACCAGAAACTATAAAAGCCAGAAGATCCTGGTCTGATATCATACAGACCCTAAGGGAACACAACTGCCAGCCCAGACTGCTATACCCAGCAAAACTCTCAATCACTATAGATGGAGAAACCAAGATATTCCATGACAAAACCAAATTTGCACAATTTCTTCCCACAAACCCAGCACTTCAAAGGATAATTGATGGAAAACGCCAACACAAGGAAGGAAACTACCTAGAAGAAACATGGAAGTAATCGTCCAACAACCTCCCCCAAAAAAAAAGGTAGCTACACAAACATAATTCCACCTCTAATAACAAAAATAACAGGAAGCAACAATCATTTTTCCTTAATATCCCTTAACATCAATGGACTCAATTCTCCAATAAAAAGACGTAGACTATCAGACTGGATACATAAACAGGACCCAGAATTTTGTTGCATACAAGAAACGCACCTCAGTGACAAAGACAGACATTACCTCAGAGTAAAAGGCTGGAAAACAATTTTCCAAGCAAATGGTCCCAAGAAACAAGCTGGAGTAGCCATTCTAATATCAAATAAAATCGACTTTCAACCAAAAGTAATCAAAAAAGATAAGGAAGGACACTTCATACTCATCAAAGGAAAAATCTACCAAGATGAACTCTCAATTCTGAACATTTACGCTCCAAATGCAAGGGCACCTACATACATAAAAGAAACTTTACTAAAGCTCAAAGCACACATTGCACCTCACACAATAATAGTGGTGGATTTTAACACCCCGCTCTCTCCAATGGACAGATCGTGGAAACAGAAACTAAACAAAGACACACTGAAATTAACAGAAGTTATGGACCAAATGGATTTAACAGATATCTATAGAACATTTCATCCTAAAGTTAAAGAATACACCTTTTTCTCAGCACCTCATGGTACCTTCTCCAAAATAGACCATATAATTGGTCACAAAACAGTCCTCAACAGATACAAAAAGATTGAAATAATCCCTTGCATCCTATCAGATCACCACGGACTAAGGCTGGTCTTTAATAATGACAGAACCAAGGGAAAACCCACATCCATGTGGAAACTGAACAATGTTCTACTCAATGATGACTTTGTCAAGGAAGAAATAAAGAAAGAAATTAAAGACTTTCTAGAATTTAATGAAAATGAGGAAACATCATACCAGAACTTGTGGGACTCCATGAAAGCAGTGCTAAGAGGAAAACTCATAGCTCTAAATGCCTACAAAAAGAAATTGGAGAGAGCACACATTAACAACTTGACAGCACACCTGAAAGCTCTGGAACAAAAAGAAGCAAATACACCCAAGAGGAGTAGGCATCAGGAAATAATCAAACTCAGGGTTGAAATCAACCAAGTAGAAACAGAAAGAACTATACAAAATATCAACAAAACCAGGAGTTGGTTTTTTGAGAAAATCAACAAGATTGATAAACCCTTAGCCAGAGGGCACAGAGACAGTACCCAAATTAATAAAATCAGATCTGAAAAGGGAGACATAACAACAGAAACTGAGGAAATTCAAAAAATTATCAGATCCTACTACAAAGGCCTATACTCAACAAAACTGGAAAATCTGGATGAAATGGACAATTTTCTAGACAGATACCAGGTACCAAAGTTAAATGAGGAGCAAATAAACCATCTAAACAGTCCCATAACCCCTAAAGAAATAGCAGCAGTCATTAAAAGTCTCCCCACCAAAAAAAGCCCAGGACCAGATGGTTTTAGTGGAGAATTCTATCAGACCTTCAAGGAAGACCTAATACCAATTCTCTTCAAACTATTCCACAAAATAGAAACGGAAGGAACACTACCCAATTCGTTCTATGAAGCTACAATCACACTCATACTTAAACCTCACAAAGACCCAACAAAGAAAGAGAACTTCAGACCAATCTCTCTGATGAATATTGATGCAAAAATACTCAATAAAATTCTAGCAAACCGAATCCAAGAACACATCAAAACAATCATTCATCATGATCAAGTGGGCTTTATCCCAGGAATGCAGGGATGGTTCAATATTCGGAAATCCATCAATGTAATCCACTATATAAACAAACTCAAAGAAAAAAACCACATGATCATCTCATTAGATGCTGAAAAAGCATTTGACAAAATCCAACATCCCTTCATGGTAAAAGTCTTGGAAAGATCAGGAATTCAAGGCCCATACCTAAACATACTAAAAGCAATATACAGCAAACCAATAGCCAACATCAAACTAAATGGAGAGAAACTTGAAGCATTCCCACTAAGATCAGGGACTAGACAAGGTTGCCCACTCTCTCCCTACCTATTCAATATAGTACTGGAAGTCCTAGCCAGAGCAATTAGACAACAAAAAGAAGTCAAAGGAATACAAATAGGAAAGGAAGAAGTCAAAATATCACTATTTGCAGATGATATGATAGTATACTTAAGTGACCCCAAAAACTCCACCAGAGAACTCCTAAACCTGATAAACGACTTCAGCAAGGTGGCAGGTTATAAAATCAACTCGAACAAATCAGTAGCCTTCCTCTACATGAAAGATAAACAGGCTGAAAAAGAAATTAGGGAAATGACACCCTTCACAATAGTCACAAATAATATAAAATACCTCGGGTGAATCTAACCAAGCAAGTGAAAGATCTGTATGACAAGAACTTCAAGTCTCTGAAGAAAGAAATTGAAGAAGATGTCAGGAAATGGAAAGATCTCCCATGCTCATGGATTGGCAGGATTAATATAGTAAAAATGGCCATCTTGCCAAAAGCAATCTACAGATTCAATGCAATCCCCATTAAAATACCAACTCAATTCTTTACAGAACTTGAAAGAGAAATTCTGAAATTTATTTGGAACAACAAAAAACCCAGGATAGCGAAAACCATCCTCAACAATAAAAGAACTTCTGGAGGAATCACCATCCCTGACCTCAAGCTGTACTACAAAGCAATAGTGATAAAAACGGCCTGGTATTGGTACAGAGATAGGCAGGAAGATCAGTGGAATAGAGTTGAAGACCCAGAAATGAACCCACACAACTATGGTCATTTAATCTTTGACAAAGGAGCTAAAACCATCCAGTGGAACAAGGACAGCATTTTCAACAAATGGTGCTGGTTCAACTGGAGGACAACATGCAGAAGAATGCAAATCGATCCTTTCCTATCTCCTCGTACAAAGTTCAAGTCCAAGTGGATAAAGGACCTTCACATAAAACCAGACACACTGAAACTAATAGAAGAGAAAGTGGGGAAGACCCTCGAATACCTAGGCACAGGGGAAAAGTTCCTGAATAGAACACCAATGGCCTATGCTCTAAGATCAAGAATTGACAAATGGGACTTCATAAAATTGCAAAGTTTCTGTAAGGCAAAGGACACTGTCAATAGGACAAAACGGCAACCAACAGATTGGGAAAAGATCTTTACCAATCCCACATCCGATAGAGGACTAATATCCAATATATACAAAGAACTCAAGAAATTAGACTCTAGACAACCAAATAACCCTATTAAAAAATGGAGTAAGGAGCTAAACAAAGAATTCTCAATTGAGGAAATCCGAATGGCCGAGAAGCACCTAAAGAAATGTTCAGCATCCTTGGTCATCAGGGAAATGCAAATCAAAACAACCCTGAGATTCCACTTCACACCAGTCAGAATGGCTAAAATAAAAAACTCAGGTGATAGCAGATGCTGGCGAGGATGTGGAGAAAGAGGAACACTCCTCCATTGTTGGTGGGATTGCAAGATGGTGCAACCACTATGGAAAACAGTCTGGCGGTTCCTCAGAAAATTGGACATATCACTACCTGAGGACCCAGCTATACCACTCCTGGGTATATATCCAGAAGATGCTCTAACACATAACAAGGAAATATGCTCCACTATGTTTATAGCAGCTTTATTTATAATAGCCAGAACCTGGAAAGAACCCAGATGCCCTTCAACAGAGGAATGGATACAAAAAATGTGGTACATTTATACAATGGAATATTACTCAGCTATTAAAAACAATGAATTTGATAAATTCATATATAAATGGATGGAACTAGAAAATATCATCCTGAGTGAAGTAACCCAATCACAAAAGAACATACATGGTATTCACTCACTGATTACTGGATTTTAGCCCAGAAGCCTGAAGTACCCAAGACTCAACTCACAGACCACATAAAGCTCATGAAGAATGATGACCAAGTATGGGAGGCTTCAGTCCTTCTTAGAAGGAGTAACAAAATACTCAAGGGTTCAAATATGGAGACACAGTGCAGGACAGAAACTGAAGGAGGGACCGTCTACAGACCATTCCACCTGGAAATCCATCCTATGTGCAGTCACCAAAGGCAGAGGTTGATGTGGATGTCAGGATGTACATGCTGACAGGAGCCTGATATAGCTGTCTCCTTAGAGGTCTGCAAGAGTCTGACATACTCAGAGGCAGATGCTCACAGCTAACCATTAAACTGAGCATGGAGTTCCCAATGGAGAAGATAGAGTGAAGGCTGAAGGAGTTGAGAGGATTCGCGACACCACGAGGAAAGCAACAATCCCAACCAACCAGAGCCCCCAGGGTCAAACCACCAGCCTGGGAGCGCTTAGGGAGGGACCCATGGCTCCAGCTATATAGGCAAGGGAGCTATATATAAGTGGGAGAAGAGATTCTTGGTCCTATGAAGGCTGGACGTCGTGGGGGGAGGGATACTCGAGGGTGGGGAGGTGAGGTACAGGGGAAGGTGGGTGGGGGTACACCAACGTGGAGGCAGGAAGAGGGGGTAAGGGATAGTGAGTTCCTGGGAGGGAGGGGGGGAAATGGGGTAAGGAGAGAACATCTGAAATGTAAAAAAATAAAAAATTTTCCAATTAAAAAAAAAAAACAAAAAAAAAACCTCTAAGATGAGTGGGTGACTCCATCCCTGCATGGAGGGCCATGCCTATCTACTAGAGGTGGTCTCAACAGGATCTATCTCCACAGACTCTGCAAATTTCAGCTAAAGTCATCCCCGTTGGATCCTGGGAGCTTCTCGTTTCCCTGGTGTCTGGGACCCTCCAGTGGCTATTCCCAGTTTCTCATCCCCCCTTACATATTTTTATTCGATTTCCTGACCCTCTATACCTCTCTCCCATCCCCTTCAGTACCTGATACTGCCCCCTTATTTCCTTCCCCTCCTCTCTCCCTCCCAGGTCCCCCTCTCCCTCCACCTCCTGTGATCATCCTGTTACTCCTTCAATGCAGGACTGAATCATCAACACCCTGGTCTTCCTTCCTCCTAAGTTCCAAATGGTATTTGGGTTGTATCGTGGATATTGCG
The DNA here is from genome assembly GCA_021653895.1 of Mastomys natalensis. Lineage (NCBI taxonomy): Eukaryota > Metazoa > Chordata > Mammalia > Rodentia > Muridae > Mastomys > Mastomys natalensis. The sequence goes on along the minus strand of JAJTUV010001165.1, from coordinate 265,682 downwards.
AGCTTTTGGGCTAATATCCACTTATCAGTGAGTACATACCATGTGTGTTCTTTTGTGTCTGGGTTACCTCACTCAGGATGATATTTTCTAGTTCGATACATTTGCTTGTGAATTTCACAAAGTCATTGTTTTTAATCACTGAGTAGTACTCCATTGTGTAAATGTACCACATTTTCTGTATCCATTCTTCTGTTGAAGGACATCTGGGTTGTTTCCAGCTTCTGGCTATTATAAGGCTGCTCTGAATATAGTGGAGCATGTGTCCTTGTTATATGTTGGAACATTTTTTGAGTATATGCCCAGTAGTGGTGCAGCTGGATCATTAGGTAGAACTATTTCCAATTTTCTCAGGAACCACAGATTGATTTTCAAAGTGGTTTTACCAGCTTGCAGTCCCACTAGCAATAGGAGTCTTCCTCTTTCTCCACATCCTTGCCAACATCTGTTGTCACCTGCATTTAATCTTAGCCATAATGATTGGTGTAAGGTGGAATCTTGGAGTCGTTTTGATTTGCATTTCCCTGATGACTAAGGATGCTGAACATTTCTTTAGGTGTTGCTATGCCTCTCTTTTCATTTCTGATTTTGTTAATTTGGATATGGTCTCTGTGACCTTTATTTAGTTTGGCTAAGGATTTATCTATCTTGTTGATTTTCTCAAAGAACCAACTCCTAGATTTGTTGATTCTTTTATAGTTCTCTTTGTTTCTATTTGGTTGATTTCAGCCCTGAGTTTGATTATTTCCTGCTGTCTAATCTTCTTGGGTGTATTTGCTTCTTTTTGTTATAGAGCTTTCAGATAATCTGTTAAGCTGCTAGTGTATGCTCTCTCCAATTTCTTTATGGAGGCACTCAGAGCTATGAGTTTTCCTCTTAGCACTGCTTTCATTGTGTCCATAAGGTTGGATATGTTGGCCTGCATTTTCATTGAATTCTAAAAAGTCTTTCATTTCTTTCTTATTTCTTTCATGACTAAGTTATCATTGAGTAGGGCATTGTTCAGCTTCCATGTGTAGTGCTTCTTTCTTTTTTTTTTTTTTTTTTTTTAACAAGTTTTCTGTGTCCGTGTCTGACTTCTGTAGACAGCTGGCTTGAATAGAATCCATGCTCTGCCCCAGTGCTATACTGGTGGATATGTGGCTTTCTATTGTTTTTGTTGTTATTGAAGACCAGTTTTAGTCTGTGGTGATTGATAGAATACATGGGACTAATTCAATTTTCTTCTATATGTTGAGGTTTGTTTTGTGTCTGAGTATATGGTTAATTTTTGAGATGGTACCATGAGGTACTGAGAAGGTATATTCTTTTGTTTTAGGTTGAAATGTTTTATAGATATCTGTTAAATCCATTTGGTTTATAACTTTTTTTAGTTTCACTGTGTCTCTGTTTAGTTTCTGTTTCAATGATCTGTCCATTGGTGAGAGTGGTGTGTTGAAATCTCCTACTATTATTGTGTGGGGTCCAATGTGTACTTTGAGCTTCAGTAATGTTTCTTTTACAAATGTAGATGCCCTTGCATTTGGGGCATAGATGTTCAGAATTTAGAGTTCATCTTGGTGGATTTTTCCTTTGATGAATGTGTAGTGTCCTTCCCCATCTTTTCTGATAACTTTTGGTTGAAAGTCGATTTTGTTGGTATTAGAACAGCTACTCCAGCTTCTTTCTTGGGAGCATTTACTTGCAAATTCTTTACTAGCCTTTTACTTCAAGGTAGTGTCTGTCTTTGTCACTGAGGTATGTTTCCTGTATGCAGCAAAATGCTGGATCCTTTTTACATATCCAGTCTGCTAGTCTATATCTTTTTATTGAAGAATTGAATCCATTGATGTTGAGAGCTATTAGGAACCAATGATTGTTGCTTCGTGTTATTTTTGTTGTTAGAGGTGGAATTATGTTTTGTTTTTCTCTTCTTTTGAGTTTGTTGCAAAAGATTAATTTCTTGCTTTTTCTTGGGTGTAGTTTCCCACCTTGTGTTGGACTTTTCCTTCTATTATCCTTTGTAGGGCTGGATTAGTGTAAAGATATTATTTAAATTTGGTTTTGTCTTAGAATACCTTAGTTTCTCCATCTTGGTAATTGCAAGTTTTGCTGGATATAGTAGTCTGGGCTGGCATTTGTGTTCTCTTAGGGTCTGTATGACATCTGCCCAAGATCTTCTGGCTTTTATTGTTTCTGTTGAGAAGTCTGGTGTAATTCTAATAGTTCTGCTTTATATGTTACTTGACATTTTTTCCCTTACCAGTTTCAATATTCTTTCTTTGTTCTGTGCATTTGGTGTTTTAGTTATTATGTGATAGAAGGAATTTCTTTTCTGGCCCCATCTGCTTGTAAGCTTCTTGTATGTTTATGGGCATCTCTTTCTTTTAGGTTATGAGAAGTTTTCTTGTATGATTTTGTTGCATATATATTTACTGGCACTTTGAGTTGGGAATCTTTGATCTCTTCTATACCTTTTATCTTAGGTTTGGTTTCTCATTATGTCCTGGATTTTCTGGATGTTTTGGGTTAGGAGCTTTTTTCACTTTGTAGTTTCTTTGACTGTTTTGTCAATGTTTTCTATGGTATCCTCTATGCCTGAGATTCTCTCTTCTCTCTCTTGTATTCTTGGTGATGGTGTGTGTGTGTGTGTGTGTGTGTGTGTGTGTGTGTGTGTGTGTGTGTATGTGTGACTCCTATTCTCTTTCCTAGGTTTTCCATCTCCAGGGTTGTCTCCCTTTGTGTTTTCTTTAATGTTTCAATTCCATTTTTAGAGCCTGGATGGTTTTGTTCAATTCCTTCACCTGATTGTGTTTTCTTGTAATTCTTTAAGGGATTTTTGTGTTTCCTCTTTAAGTTCTTCTACTTGTTTACTTGTGTTCTCCTGTGTTTCTTTAAGGGAGTTATTTATGTCCTTCTTTAAGTCCTCTATCATCTTCATGAAAATTTAGATCTGAATTTAGAGTATCCAGGGCTTGCTGTGGTGGGAGAACTGGGTGCCTCTGGCCATTTGGTTATTTCTGGTGTTAACTGGCCTTGCTGTCTCTGTCTGGAGCCTGTCCTTCCTGTGAGCCTGTGATCCTGTGATCCTGTGATCCTGTGATCCTGGATGTGTCAGAACCTCTGGGGGGTTGAGCTACACCTGGGGTGTGGGCTGTGTGAGTTTGGATCCAGAGCAGAGGCTCTGCTCCTGGCTGGGCAGGGTCTCTACTGGGATTCCAGGGGTCTCAGTTACACTGGGTATTGGGGTAGAATTTAGGCATCTCACCTGTGATCCTGGATGTGTCAGAATACCTGGGAGTCAGTCAAGGTGCAACTGGGCAGACATACTTTTATGATGGTCCAATAGGGAGAAAATACATGTATGCACGGACACAGGACCTTCCAGCCTCCATGCTTAGGGGAAATATCCAATTTGCATTCTCATACCCATCATAATAAGCTTACAATTAGGAGCAGTAGGAGCCACTCTCTGCACCAAGTACAGTAATGGCTGGCATTAACTTAAAGAACTCAGGATGCCAAATAACCCAGGATATCTTTATATTAGAAAAGACTCTATTGCTGAGCTACAAGGGCAGATGAATGTGTTAGGAAAGTCCTGATCTGCTCTATGCAAGGAAGTTACTGTATGGCTTTAGTAGAAAGTTATTTCTACGCAAGCCATTCAGTAACTTTTAGAGATACTTTGGGTACGCTCTGGAAAAAAAACTGGCAGAAAAGAAGACGGCCCTAAATGAAAACAAAAACAAAAACAAGAAACCCTCCCATTCTCATTCTAAGGTTCCTCTTGGCTAGTAACTGCTATCAGTCATTGCAGAGCTCTTTGCTCTCCCGCTCCTGCTGATTATGGTTTGCCCTTGCATCGTTAATGCCTTGACGGATGGATATTCCTGATTGAGAGTGATTAAACCGATGGTAATTAAGTCCCAGTATGAATAGGCATCCACCACAGAGTTAAGGGTTTGACTCTGGACAAAGGATTTGACTAAGACAACGTGTCTTAGTCAGGTTTTCTACGGCTACAATGAACACCATGACTGAAAAGCAAACTGGGGAGGAAAGGGTTTGTTCAGCTTACACCTTCCGCAGCACTGTTCATTATTAAAGGAAGTCATGGCAGGAACTGAAACAGGACAGGAACCTGCAGGCAGGAGCTGATGCAGAAGGATGGAGGGGTACTTCCTACTGGCTTGCTTTCCCTGGCTTGCACAGTTTGCTTTCTTAAAGAACCCAAGACCACCAGCCCAGGGGTAGAAACACCCGACAATGGGCTGGATCCTCCCCATTAATCACTAATTAAGAAAATGCCTTATAGCAGGGTCTTATGGAGACATTTTTCTCAGTTGAGGTTCCCTTCTTTTAGATAACTTAGTTGGATGTCAAGTTCACATAAGACTAGCCAACACACAACTCAAGGAGGGATGTCATGGCTAACATTATGTGGATGGGTAACTTTATATTTAAAAGTTTCAGATTACTATGTGTAAGATAACTATAAAACAAAAACGAACCTTCAAATGTTAAGGGCTGTTAAGGGTTAACAGGTGGTCTCTTACAGTTTTAATAAAACCGCTTTCTGCTCCCACAAACAAAAGCTTGCTTTGCAGGAGATGGCCTCTGCTGGCAGACAGTGTGTAACTTTGTGTTCTTTGCTTTTAAAAGCCCTTGAGGTCAGGCTGGGTGCGGCACCCAGGACTCCCCAGTCCCTGTGTAGACCAGGAGCCAATGTATGAATAAAAGCCTCTTCTTTGTTAAACTCTATCAATGGGAAGACTGGTGAATCTTTGAATGACCCCAGACACATAAGAGTGCTGTGACAGCTGACCACGTAACAGTCATCATTCGTGAACATCAGCTTCTTCCTAGCTTGGACCAAGGCAATGGAGTCAGAGAAGACTCCATCCTTACATCTAATTACAAGAGTCTGTGAGGTCTGGTTTGCCTTTCTGCAAAGCCCTTTCTCATCATTTCCAAACTTTGCACTTTTTTAGGCTGAAGGTCTCACCCTGCTCCTGCTCTGGGATCCCTGGCTGCAGCTCTCGGGTCCATGGAAGACAGTGAGTGCTCTTACTGTCCAGCCTCCCGCCCAGGGCCAGCACCAGGGGGTGCGTGGAGTATTGAAGTGAAGGTGCCAGCCACTGATAGAGTGGACTGTCTTGGAACATAGTGGGGAAAGATTCTGAACTCTGACGAATTGGGGAAGACTGAAATGTATTTGGCTGCTTCTCTTTCTTCCTTTCCTTATCAGGAGTGACATAAATTTAAGTTGACTAACCCAGTAGACTAGGGAAAAGACAGCTGTGACTCCCTAGGGAGTGGAACTCAGTCCTGGTCTAGGCCAGAGGACTCCCAGGAATATGCACAAGATCCATTTTATCTCAGTTGCTGCCACACCTATGAACGTGTGGCCTCTTATAAGTTTCTTGGCTGTACCAATCCCAGAAACCTCCCCAGATAAAGGCTGGGCCTTAAGTGGGGAGAGGCCTGGGAAACCATCTCTGGAAATGAGGAAGTTACAGCGTTCAAAGGTGTTTCAGGTTTCTGGATCACACGTGGTTATGCAAATAGTCATTGCCAATTATTACAGATGAGAGACTCTGAGCCACCCTCATCCCAAGGAGGAGAGGGGCAATCAAAGTCCTATTTGTTGGTGGGCTGTCAATATTAAGCACTAATATTGAGAAACCTCATCTGCACCACGTGTGTACAGATGAGCCAGCGTGTGTGAACTTTCCAGGTAGTTCATCCAGGTTGTTCTGGATACTGTCTCATCAAGCCAGCAGAGTCCTGTGGGCAAGTGCTTTTTGTAAAAGTGGCAAATGCCTACAGCATTTGAGGAGGGCATGGTGATTCTATAAAAGGTGCTGGGTTAGGGGAGGCTGCCCAAGAAGCAGGGACAGGGAATTGCCTAGGCTTGGTGAAATGCAGAAATTTGTTCCTGAGTGGCTGCTAGGTTTTACAGACCTGACAGACCTGTCATTTGGGAAATAAGAGAATCTGGTCACAAGTCAGGATGCTGCCAACCTAAAGCTTTATAGCCTTGCTCCTAGAGGCTCTGAAACTTGATGAAACCTTGGCAAATCCTTCAGAGTCAAAGCCTGCTGGTTGCAGAGCAAGTGCCTTACTGGCTGAGTGATCTCACAGGCCCTCCCTCTGGGCACTCGACAGCTGGGTGGCCTTGCACAAGTTTTTTTTCACATCTCTGAGCCCCCTACTCACCTGTAAAGCCTAGGGGTTGGACTAGATGACAGTCCCATCAATTCTCAGCCCATCTCCTTGGATTGGATGAAAAAATCTTTCTCCCTTGCAGATTAAAAACCTATTGACTTTCCCTCTTTGGCAAAGGGGGATGAGACAGCGATTTCTCTCCCTGCAGAGATAAATAAATAAATAGTTGCAGCTCCCATCAGGCTGGAATGCCAAACAGTCCTGTTTTAGAAATCTGGAGTTGGTTCATACATATGGTTTTTTAAGACAGACTTCTCTGTGTATCCTTGGCTGTCTTTGAATTCTCTTTGTAGACTACAAAGTTTGCTTCCAAGAGTTCGTATTAAAAGTTTGGTTCTTCTAATTAGAGGCCAAACTTGGGGATAAGCTAGTGCTGGAAACCCAGTTTGACGGTTCTTTGTCACTGGACTGGTCAGGGCTGGTTACTGGGGCTCTGGCACTCGCTATGCTTCCTTGACCTCGTGGTTAAGTAATGCTGTCACTTTTGGCCTCTCTGGCTGCAGCTTGATTAATCTCAGTTAAGACTAGTTTCTCTAGCAGAGCACAGCTTTGGCCACAAGGCGTCTCTCCACCCTTTGTAAGGTGATGCGAAGAGGATTGGTGGCCTCGTGGAGCGCCGGAGTGGGCGGCCAATGGAGACAACTGGGAGGAGGAGGAGCAGCTTGGTGGGAGGAGCCAGAGCTCGCGAATCCGCGAGTGGCCGGATGGCCCGCCCCAGCTGCGAGCTTCAGCTACGGCTTGTGTGCAGTGTGGTTACGACCAAGCTTCATCGCGGGCTACTCAGGAAGAGGCCCGTGAGGGAGGGACGATTCCTGCGTCCTGTCTGTCTGTCTGCAGCGTACTCGGACCTGTCATGGCTGAGCAGAGACACCCTAACCTGGACGAGGACCAGTCACCACCCACCTGGATGGCCACGCAGGCGCACCTGCTACACCAGGTCTAGCGCTCAGTCTGGGAGCCGCGGGGACGCCCTTCCGCAGCCGCGTGGGGCCCCGCCCACCACCCAGTGCCCCACCCTGGACTGTCAGAGAAAGCCCGAGACTCCCAGGGGCGTGCCGCTAAGTCTCCTACAGACCCTTTCAACCCCTGATTACACCTGCTCCTGCATCTTCGAGCGGGACCCAGGGCTCAAAGCAAGCGATAAGTGCTAGCTTTCCTTTGGTCTGTATTTATGACCTTCCTGCCCTCCCAGGATTATTACCTGACTACACAACCCTGCTGCTGCCGGTCCTGCCCCAGCCCCTCGCCGTGCCCCCACTCCCCGGTATCTACCTTCTGGTATGTAGATTCTACAGTGTAGAAAATGAGGCTGACTGTACAAATTCACCTCTTGTGCATGCAGAAGTTAAAGTCCTCTTTCCTAAAGTCCTCTATCCCTACCTAGGACTGCCTCCAGTCTTAGTAGCTGCCTTTGGATTCCACGATTGTTCCCCTTATCCTTGCCCATCTTTAGTGATCATGCAGGCCAACTACAAATTTCACCAAGCAGAAAGTGGATCTATTTGAAATATATCTATTTTGCAGTCTTCAGGGATTGTGAATGAAGGGACAGGAATGCCAGCAAAGGCGTCTCTTTCAGGCTGGGCTGTGAAACTTTCCCCAAACAGAACCTCCTTCCTTTCCATCCTTGAAAAACAATTCATTCTCACAAATATTTGTGTTCACAAAAATTGTGGTTCCTGGTTTCCCTGGGAGTCGCAGTCACAAAGCCCCTGCCTGTACAATCTGAAGTGTGGGGCAGGCTCTGAGAGAGGCCTACTTAGAAGATCCAGCCTGGTTCTGGACATATGTGCTTTGTGGAATATCCTGGGAGAGTCTGAGAGAAATGGGGTTCATTTGTAGTGACTGTGTGTGCTTCTGCTGATGTGACAAAATGCCCAAGAAGATGAAACTTACAAGAGGGAAGATCTACCTGGGCTCAGGGTTTCAGGCTGTGGTACCTTGGCTTCTTTGCTCTGGGGCTTTGGTGAGGCAGAACATTATGACTGGAATCACTTGGAAGGAGAGAGAGGAAGCTAGGGTGCCAGTATCCCTTTTAAGGGCCCGTCTCCAGTGACTTAACTTCCTTTTAGTGGGCCTATTTAGTTACTTTGTCATCATTTAGACCAAATATCAGACAGAACAACTTATGGTAGGAAAGATTTCCTTTACCCCACAGTTTCAGAGGGTTCAGTCCATCAGAACAAAGCATTTATGTCAGGAAAACTGAGGGCAGATGGCAGTGCCCGGCAGGATGGGTGCTCTCCCACCAGTTAGATGCAGGATGGGTGCTCTCTCACCAGTTAGATGGGCCTCACCAATCTCTCAGGTCATGTGTAATCTTGTCACCTTAACAAGGAAGATAAACTATTCTGAAGCCCCACTCCTAAAGATTCTGGTATCTCCCAGTGCTGCTGTCAGCCGCCTTCAACATGGAGGCGATTATGATTCAAATTGTAGCAGCCAACAGGAATGAAGGAGTAGCTAGTCCAGGTCAGCGTCTGCAGCAGCTGAATCCTGTTTGGGATTTGTCCCAAATGCCGTAATAACCTCACATAAAGCACCAAAATAATCTGGAGAGCTGTGTTTTTTTCTAGTTAAATTAGGACTGGCCATGTCTGGCCAAGAAAAAGGTGGCGGAAACAGGCCAGGAGCAACTTGCCAGAAGACAAATAAGGCTGAGTCTGAATCAGGCAGATCTGAAACTGCAATTAGCGTGGACATGAAGATCTTTTCAGAAAGGAAAATGGCCCCAGAGCATGTCCCTATTGTCTGTCCTATCTGCTGGCTCCTACCCAGGCATCCCTGAGACAGCCCTTGGCTCAGAGTTCTGTAAATACCCAGCCCATACGAAGACCGGTCGCCATCTTTGCTGCTGGCAGTGCACACGGCTGTGGCAAGGGAAAACCAGGCCTTTGGAGGCTGGAGACAGGCTCAGCAGGGAGGAGGATGTGCAGCCCTCGGTATCTACAAACACTTGGGCAGAGTTCATTACAAACTATGTTCATTACATCACTGTGACTAGACTTCCTGTTGGAAATGACTTACAGAAGGAGAGATTTATCTGGACTTGAAATTTAGAGAGTTTCAGTGCATTATGGGGGGAATGCTTGGCAGAGTCACCCTCTCTGTGGCGTTGGGAACATGAAATAGAGGCTGTTCTATGCCAGCCAACCACAAAGTAGAATTTGCTTGCAGGATATAATCTGAAAGGCCCACTCCAAGGCCCTACTTTGTAAAAGTTCTAGTACTGAACAGCTGAGGCCCAAGTGTTCAAAGTGAGAGCCCGGGGGTGGGGGTGGGGAGTGGGGAGTGGGTGGCATTTCAGATTTAAACCTTGACACAGAAGCCCACAACCATGATCTTTAGCTAGACCATGGCTGTAATGCATGGTGCTCCTGAAAGCTGCCCACTTCACATTTTCTGGGGGAAGGCACTGAGTACCCTAAAAGTAGGTGTGCTCTTTAAAGCCTGGAACCCTGAGCAGAGTTAGAGGGTTCGGGCTTATAAAGAAAACAGGATGCTTCTCCTTTTAGTCCTGGTCTTGTAAGGAGAGTGGGAGCAATGTCCCATGGCTTGGTGACATGGAGTCTGAACACTGCTGGGGGCAGAGAGTGGCAGGGGCGGTTGGGGATGAGGGTTGGAAGTGTGTGGTATAGGTAGAGGGTGGGGATGGGGAAGTGGCAGCAGAGTCGGGAGGTGCTTCAAATTGACAGTTTCACTTCATCCCACACCGGCTGCTTCCAGAGTTCATGGAAGAAGAACTTGAGGTACAGAGGCCCAAGAGTGATTGGATCTGAAGGGGTCTAACCATACAGTTCACAGGCACAGGTGGGAAGAGACTCAGTTCCCTGGGAAGGGGCTTTGCAGACAGAGGATGGGAGGGTCTAGGACAAAAATAGTGTGGAGAACTGTCCAGGCATGGGGAGCTGCAATAAGGGTAGGCCTGCTGGGGAGGACTCGCTGTGGATAACAGAAGGCCTGTGGCCAAGGCAGTCTCCTTCTGCCTGTTTCCATGGTGCCCTGGGGTCTGGATGCCGATGTACAGCCAGATTCTGGTGTCCTACACACCAAAGCCCCGGGAAGGCTGCAGAGCTGGCTTTTCTCTGGACCTAGGCATGTGTCCCTGAAGGACTGGAGGGTAGGTCCTGAATCCTATGGAAGCCCAGCACCTAGGCAGACCAGCATGTGCTGAGGTGTCATGGTGACCAGCATCCAGTGAATGGGTTGTGTATGTGTGTGTGCAGATTTGAGAAGAGCAGATCTGATCAGCCAGTGATGGTCTTGAGAGGTTCCCTTTCATAATCCTCGAGGGTAAATGCAATTTCCCATTTATCGGTTAAAAAGAGCATTAGATGGGATGAAGAAACTCTGAAGGTCACCTTGCTGGGAAGCATCAGAGCTGGACAGGGAAGGAGGCTGTGGGGGGGCCTGTGGGAATGTGAGACCTGTGTCTGGACATGAGTGTAAGGGACAGATAAGGGGACAGGAGTGGAGCAGACAGCCCCACCTCCAGCCGGCCAACACTGATACCGTCACTATTCTGAAAGTGCATTTTCACCCACAGCTCACCACCTTCTGTGCTGCGGCCAGCCCTACCCAGCCTTCCCAGGACGGCCACAGTCTCATGGTGGGTTCCTGGTCCCTCCTGCTGCTTGCTGTAGTCTGTGGACCACACAGCAGCAGTTCAGTGGGGAGACTGACTTTGTGCGCCTCTACTATCCCTCCAGCCCCGCCTCATCCACACACCTCATGCCTGGCCTTCCCCTCATCTCCTGCTGTCTCCATTCTCCACTCTGCTTTTGTGGAAGGGCCATCGCCCCTCCTGCCTCTCTGCCTACCCTGAAAACCCTTCTTCAGAGACCCAACCTGCTGTGTTCTTGCTCTGCCAAGTTTTTACTCAAAAGCAGTTTCCAGAAAGGGACCCCCCCCCCCCGGTACCTTTATTTGAGGCTTACACCATCCTTGTCCCTCCATCCTTCTTGCTCAGTGTTTTTTTTTTTTTTTTTTTTTCTCGCTGGCACTCTCAGTAACGTACTTTGTATTCAAATATACATTCAGTTCCTTCAGCTAGGACAAAACTCATAGGTAGAGATTTTAGTCTGGGTTGTTTATTGGCTGCCTTGTCTACCATACCTGACATATATCTCATATTTAAAAAAGTACTTGTTGGGCAAATGGATGTATGGATGAAGCCCTACAATACCCCTTATGTCGTAGAAAGACTCCAGAATGTTCTCATCGGGCAAGAGAGGTGAGAGTAGGAGGTTTGTTGAAGGAGAAGTTATGGAGGCCACATGGAGGAGTGAGAGGATTCCTGTGCAGGGACGCAGTGGGTGCAGGATCCCTTACTATATCTGCTGATGCCTCCGTGGTACCCACTGGGGATTCCAAAGAATGCCTGGCTTCAGTACAGTAGCAAAGATAAATAGGCCAAGGACCTCAGGATGCCAGGATGTGGGACAGAATGCCCATTACCATGATAGTGGGAAATGACTTAGTCTCAACTGAGTAGAGACAAAGGAAATCAGAGGTTAGGACCGGGGCATCTCCTCCTCTGTCAGGGCTGTTCTGGCCATGGACACCCCAGACAGTATTATCAGCATGCTGGTACCACTCAGAGGGTCTGCAAAGCCAGGCAGCGTGGAATGGGGTACAAAGATGCCTCATTAGAAATGAGATGCTGGCCCCATCTCACCCGAGTCTCTCAGCAGCTCCCTCGGTATAGACTTCTCATGCCCAAATGATGGCTGTGGAGCAGAACAGGCCTGGGAGCTCTACCTCCACCTTTCTAGTGTGTGGGACTTGAGTAAGGTTCTTTAACAGAGAGGGGAGAGGAATGTGCCAGGACTAATCGGGGGAGGCTACAAAGGCTGGGCAGGCAGCTGCTCAGCAAGGCCTGTCAGGTCTCATTGCCTTTTCTGTCAATCATATTCAGAAACTGGATGTAAGAGATAGATGCGGAGAGCAGGAAGGGAACACAGAATGGGCAAATCCCAGGCCTGGACCAGCTCCGACTAGGTGTAGGCAACGCAGGGTGAACTGGTTAGTTTTTGTCAGCTTGACATAAACTAGTACCACCTGGGAAGAAGAAAAACTAAGCTGAGGAATTGCCTCCATTAGATTGACCTGTGGTCACATCTGTGGGCCATTTTCTGGATTGATTATGACATGGAAGGGCCCACACCTCTGTAGGTGGTGCCATCTTTAGGCCTGTAATCCTGGGTTCTATAAGAAAGCAAGCTGAGCAAGCCAGGGAAAGCAAGCCAGTAAGCTATCCCAACGGCCTCTGCTTCAGTTTCTGCCTCCGGGCTCCTCCTTGGGTTCCTGCCCTGGATTTCCTCAATGATGGATGTTACCTGCAAACCAGGTAAGCTCCTTCACGCCCCACTACTTGCTTTTGGTCGTGATGTTTATCAGCAACAGTGAAGCAAACTAAGACACTGAGCTACACTTCTGTGTCCTTACAGGTAAATAGAGGCTTTAGCGGCAGGACCCCATGTTGCCTTCAGCCTCACTGTCCTGTGGCTCTGTGTGATTCAAGCTGGGGTCGTTTTTCAATGGGCTTCCTTAAGTAGAGGGAGTCTGAAGCAAGGGTCTATCTCACATCATGAGGCAGTTCTCAGGACACACTGGGCATTTGTGTTTTTTTTTTTTTTTTTGGTTTTTCGAGACAGGGTTTCTCTATGTAGCCTGGGCTGTCCTGGAACTCACTCTGTAGACCAGGCTGGTCTCGAACTCAGAAATCCACCTGCCTCTGCCTCCCAAGTGCTGGGATTAAAGGCATGCGCCACCACCGCCCGGCTGGCATTTGTGTTTTAACTGTGCCCTTTGAGCAACTATGCCTGTAGGACCCCGAAGGGCTGCCATGCCCTGGCTGAGACTTTCCGTGTGCTGCTGTCTGCAAAGTAACATTCTGCAGTTTTTCTAAGAACAAAACATCCTGTTGAAGGATGATGCCCCAGGAAGGGAATTTACACTTGACATCCCATTGTCCCCCAGTTGAGTTCCTGTTTTTTCCTGAGCTTGCGTTTTTTCCTTCCTTGGCTTGGTGTATATACTGAACCTGCCCAGTAAAAGCATTGGCATTCTCTCATAATGCATGACCCGAGTCGAGTCTGAGTCTTTCTTTAATCCCCAGGCCTACGCCGGAGCTCAATACCGCGGGCAGCGCTGGAGCCGCCAATGCCCATAATCCATCATCCCCACCTACGTCTGACTGAAGTGCAGGGACACCCCTCACCATAGCAAGCCGCTTCTCCATCCCTGAATGGAGCTGTGCTCTGGTCCCCAAGGTGCTGAGAGCCAAGGTTCTCAGACTCAGCATCTCTGAGGGACCTCAGGAGTCAGCCCACATTGGTGATACTGGATAGCTTGTGGCTTGGGATCTATTGGAGCAGGCACTTCATCGCTGGCTGGAAGGTTCAAGGTAGACAGGAAGCACGCTCTCTCAAGTGTCTCAGCGGTGGTGGAAGTTGCTCCATTGGAGAGGGCCTCTAGAATGGACACTGACACCTTGGGCAAGCCCTGCTAGGTCTGGTGGGAAGACTGGATCTAGCTTTGAGAACTTGCTTCTTGAGCAGTTTCTGAAAACTTGTAGGATGAGTCGCTAGCTGAGCTCTGGCTAAGGCGAAGCTGGGTAGAGAAGGCTGGAGGGCCATATCAAAGCCTGGGCGATTTGAGCCACACACATTCATGTTCTCACAGTTCCAGGGGCTGAAAGTAAAGGTCAAGGTGTTTATAGAGTTGATTTCCCCCAAGGCCTCCCTGTGTCTTCATGCGGTCCTCCCCTCTGACTTGGTCTGTGGTCTCATCTCTTGTATCCATGCAGGTCACAGTGGAGCAGACACCCCCTCATTACTCATTTTAATATAATCACCCCTTTGAAGGCCCTGTCTCCAAAATATAGTCACATTCTGAAGTCCTGGGTGTTAGTACTTCAAAGTATGAGTTTCACATGGATAGGGGAACAGCACACAGTTCAGCCCACAGGAGATACACAGGAAGGATGCAGCTGAAAGGGAGGCAGGCCAATGTCACTTCCTTTTCCTTTGTCCAAAGCTTCTTTCCACCTGGTCACCTCAGAGGTGAACAGCCACTGTGCCGCAGGCTCGGTTTGCTAAAGTGAAAAGGTTCTTACCTGCTCACTCTTCAGCTGCCTTCCTGGGTCAGGGATATATTGTCCTTTGGGGGAACTGGAGGCTCACAGGCTATAAGTGGCAATCCTGGGGGCACCATGGTGGTCACCTAGACTTCTTGGGTTTTGGTTTTTTCTCCACAGAAATGCTGGGTCTCTGCTATCTATACTGTCTTTCCCTTGTCTTCCTGAGTCTTGGGGTGCAAAATCAGCAAAAGCTACCAAGGGAATAATGCACAAGAGACCCCCCTTTTTCCTTTGAGCCCACTTCACATTCTGCTCTGAAACCACTGGGAGAATAGTCCCACTCGGTGTATTTGGCTAAGCGTCCTCTTTGTTTCTCATCGTGTAAAAGCAGGACCCCTCTTTTGTTTTGGTGCAGATGATGAGAAGGTTTAGAGTCCAGGAGGTAAGGTGAGCTCATGTTAGGCCGTGACTTAGGAGCCTGGAGATTCATAGCTGAGCTGAGAACCAGCGGCAGATCCAGGGGACTCAGTTTATCTTGCAAACACTTGGCCATTGCTGGCTGTCCTAGGAAACTGTGATCAGGACACTGTCCCTGCTGCCATTTCGAGGAACTACAGGAAGAGGGAGTAACTGGATGAAGACAGAACAGGGTGTTGCCAAAGCGTTGGAGGTGTGAACTCCAGGAAGGGGATACAATGGGGGTAGGAGGTTCAAGGTTAGTAAGGGAATGAATAGCTGACACTACTCATCTGTTATTTTGAGATTTATTTTTTACTTTTAATTATGTGTCTTGTGGGTGTGGGTATGTGCACATGAGCGCAGGTACCCCAAGGAGGCCCGAAGACAGTATAGGATGTACAGAAAGCTGTGAACTATGTGACATGGGTTCTGGGAACTGGACTGGGGGTTCTCAGCAAAAGCAACAAGTGCTCTTAACTACTGAGACATCTCTCTAGCCAGACTAGCCATCATTTTGTGTGCCTAAGCCAGTGCTAGCTTTTGAGAGGCACAGTCCCTATCTGGCCTGAACCGTCTGTCTTCCCTGGGACCTGCACCACAGCAAGCGAAACCTGTACGATGCACAGAATCGGCAGCCACACTGGGGATCATTGGCCGCCGTGTGCTGCAGGTGGCTGAGGACCCTGGGGAGCTCTGCTGAGCTTTGGTTGCCTCGAAGACAAGCCTGATGTCTATGAGTATGACAAGTTTCTCAGTCACCAGGAGTGTGGGAAGGAAGATCAGAGCCAGGAAGTCAGTGGGCAGATGGGGGACAGAGCCAGGCTGCCAGCCATGGAGCAGCAGGGCCAAGGTTGTCGCTAACGCTATTGTACTCTGTCAGGAACATCTAAAAAGGAGCATCTGAGGACTGCTTATGGCAGCAGGACCGTACTTTCTGGAACACGTGGGTGCCACTGGTTACTAGGGACAATGTCACCTCTGTGACTGAG
The DNA here is from genome assembly GCA_021653895.1 of Mastomys natalensis. Lineage (NCBI taxonomy): Eukaryota > Metazoa > Chordata > Mammalia > Rodentia > Muridae > Mastomys > Mastomys natalensis. The sequence goes on along the minus strand of JAJTUV010001165.1, from coordinate 249,944 downwards.
CTGGGGGGCCACATTCAATCCTGTCTCTCAGGATAGGAAAGGTTGCTTTCCTATCTTGACAACAGGCAGCAGCGGATGTGGATGAAAATATTGCAAGCTGCCTAAGGGCTGCAGCCTTCTGTCAGTTTATAAACTGGAGAAGCCATAATGGTTTGTCTATTTTTAAGTCCATGCACTAATCAAAGAGTACAGGCTTCTAATCAAACTGGTAGAAACACCTTTACGTCCTTGAAATGAGTGCTCACTCCCGTACACCAATTCCTTCAGTTCACAGGAGCTGGAATTCCAGTGTCTAGCAGGTGTGTGTGTGTGTGTGTGTGTAGTGGCTGTTTTCTCTAGGGTTGCCAATCAGGCTCCAGATTCATGATTTAGTGAGGATTTAGCCCACGTTCCCTCTGCTTCAGTCCCTCCATTTCCTGGGGCAGCTGCTTGGCCTACAAGGCCTGAGTCCATAAGTCCTGGCACCTGCCAGGGTGTCAGACTAGACCATGGAAGCAAATAGGTGTCCTATACTGACCTGGCCAGGTCCCAGGGGCTGCCTGGGGCGGCTCAGCACATTGGGAAGGGTCTTTGGTGCTCAGTGGGCTTCATAGGGGGAGTAGAGGCCTGGCTGGGACAGCTGCCAGCCGACAGCTTTGTTTTCTTGTGACACTTCTCTTTGCTGAGACGCCAGCTGACAAGGGGGAGGGGAGAGGAGACAGGCATTGAAAGGGGACAGGCTGCAGCCACCTCCAAAGAGTGGGAGCACTGTGGGGCTTGGCAAAGCTGCCCTTTGTCACCCAACCCCCATCTCCTGCATCCGCCCTTCAGATCTCCTGGCCAGGGAAGCAGATGTCTTGCTGGAGATGTCCCATCAGGACGCCCCCTCCCCCGCCCACACTGGCCTCCTCTCCTCTCCGAAGCCTAACTGAGAGGCTTGCCAGCTGTTGAGCTCCCTTGGGTGCAGTCCCTGGCTGGGCTTTGTGTGTGTCAGGTGCCAGGTGAGGTACTGGCCCTGCAGTTTGTAGCAAAGGGCTGGAGGGCAGGGCAGGGTTACCATAGACATTGATGGGGAGGGACTACTAGACATTGCTAGGTTCAAGGGCAGATGCCTCTTCTGGGTTTGTATTTGGAGGGCTTTGGAAGGCCTCTTGATAGGAACAGCTACAAAATGGGCTTGATGGATAAGGAGGTCAAGTTTTGAGCTAAACCTAAGATTCCACATAATTCAGTTATCAGGAAAGAAAAGACAGGCTCCGGCTGTGGGCTTTATCCCAGGCACCAAGACTTTCCAGGGAAGCCAAGCACATTGGTGCCAGGAGGTATGTCTCAGGCATCCTGGCAAAACCTTGCTCTCTAGAGAGCCCTGACTTCTGCTGGGAGCCCCAAGAGAAGCAATTGGCTTTGCTAAGTCAGTAGCCAGGACTTCCCTAGACTTGGACTCAGCTGGAGCTACCCACTGCCCACAACCCTTCCTTGGAAGCCATTCAGACACCTTTGTGATGGCGGAGCAGCTGCAGGCTGTGAGGTCACCATGGTGACGGGTGATGGCCTGTACTCTCCACCTGCGTCCTGTTGTGGTTCTGGCAGACTCCTTGGATGCAGAGGGGCTGCAGGTCAGAGCCTGCCCACCAGCTGCCCTGGAGCTTGAGTGAGCACCATAGTGCCCTCTGGCAGACTCTGAACGGAGGCAAATGGGTTGGAAAGTGCACCAGAGGAGCAGGCTACACGTGTAAGTTATTCTTATAAATAAAATCGTCGTAAGCATTACTTAGGAGCCAATAAAATTCATGATGTTAGAAAGAATGGGACCATTGAGATGGCCCAGTGGGTAAAGGTACTTGCTGCTAATCTAAGGACCTAAATTCAATCCCAGGAACCCACATGGAAAGAGAGAACTGACCTGACTTTCACAAATTGTCCCTGACTTCCACATAGGTGACACATTTACATACACAGAAACACATACAAAATTTAAAAAAGGACAGGGGGTGGGGTGTCAAAGTGGTGAGGTTCTGTGTATGTCCCAGGCCCTGTGGGTGCTCACCGACCCGGTCTCCCTGGTATCGAACTGAAGCATTTGTAAGATCATTTGCTTCCATGTTGGCTGGAGGATAAATAACAACCGGGTTTCTCGGACAGTGGTGGCGCACACCTTTAATCCCAGCACTTGGGAGGCAGAGGCAGGCAGATTTCTCAGTTCGAGACCAGCCTGGTCTAGAGAGTGAGTTCCAAGACAGCCAGAAATACACAGAGAAACCCTGTCTTGAAAAACAAAACAAAACAAAATAAATAAATAAATAAATAAATAAATAAATAAATAGTATGCTACAGGTCTGGCAAGTTTTATATCATTGAGCCACGGTGGCCTCGACTATTTTAGCAACTGATTTTAAAAACCAAATAGCTTTTTTCTTTTAGAGTGCAATTAACATATTCGGTCAATTAATGTCAGCTGGATTATTTGGTCTTTGTAAATGAACTGGTCAATAAAATAAAAAAGACAAAGAAGTGGAGGAAAAGCAGGGAAGTTTGATGATAGCAGGAGCAACGTCCACTAAAACCTGCTCTAAACGCTGTTGGAGGATCTAGGTCCCTTAAAAAAGCACTTTACGTATTTTTATATTTAATATTATATAATATATAATATGTAATTATATAAAACATTATTGATTGATTGATTGATGTTGTGTGGATCCCATGGTTGGGTGTGAAGGCCGGAGGACAACTTGGAGGAGTTGGTTTTCTTTCTGTCATGTGGGTTCTGGGGAGCCTCAGGTTTGGCAGGATGTGCTCTAATCTGCTGAGCCGCAGCCCTGTTCCTTACGATCGCTGTTGCTTCCTACCAACCCCCTTTAGTCTTTAGCATCCTTTATAAAGTATTTGTTAGAGTCAGCCCATTCCTAATCAGGACTCAAATTGCTTAAGTGTGGTAGTATTGTTTCCTTATGTCTGTGAGTGTACGTATTCTTGGCTGTCGCTTGTTCTTTTGCTTCTAGTGGCACAAATATGTTATTTTATGGACTTTATTTCTTTTTAGCTACCAGGATCTTTGCTTAGGTTTTCTGTGTGGCCAGTGTCTGCCTACCTGGTCTCTTTAGGTTAATATGCCCCTCTGCCACCTTACATCAAAACAGCTCACTGGACCATAATAAACACATATTAGAAACAACATACGTATCATAAGAATGCCACTTAATGAATCTGTACAGAGAATAGCCATGTGACCTTTGCCATTCTCGTCTCAGCCAGTCTCTGCTAACCACTCTACCTGACTGCTAGTGCCAACAACTCATTTTGCCGTTATATTTTATAAAGATGCAGTGACACATCACTCCTTATTTTGTGTTTTATTCATTCTCTTGGTGGCTCACTCTCACTTTCATTTTGTTGGTTTGTTTATCAGATCTAGAAGGATCCAGATGTCTAAGAACTAAGGCATGCCATCCCAGCATTGACTCTTTTGATTGTGACTAAGTGACCTAGTCTCTGGTGTGTCAGATCCTTGAGATCCTAGAATTAGATTAGGTATCTGTGTGCCTGTGTGTGCCTCTGTGTGTGCCTGTGTGATCCTGTGTGTGTCTGTGTGCATCTGTATGGTGTGTGTGCCTGCCTGTGCCTGTGTGTGTCTGCTGGGAACTGAACTGAGGCCCTTGCTCATTACAGGCACATGCTCTATAACCGGCCACCTCCCAGCCACTAACTAGTTATTTTGTTTCTTTTACTGCTCAAAATCAGCCACCTTCTCCACAGGTTAAGATGTAGTCTTACATTGGGGAACTCCAGAAGACACAATGTGTGTGTGCTCTGCATTTAATTGCTGTAGCAGGTGTTCTTCTGAATAGAGGAGGGAAGTGGTCATTTGGAGTTATGGAGGTCTTTAATTCAGGTGTGCAGCTCAGCGTTTCATTCACAGTTATGGTTTATACATGTGCTGTAAGGCAGGGCAAGGGTCAGAGGCAGAGGATGAAGTGAGGATGTCCTGGAGGAGTAGCTCAGTCCATAAGGCAGATATTTGTAGTGGTAGGTGGGAACTTGTAAGACAATGTTTAACAATTACTCAAGTACATATATGTATGTATCTACCTTTAGATACTATGTGTAGCATGTATATGTATGTTTGTATTTAGCAAATGTGTTTATTATGCATTTTTATTTAAGGAATTGCTTAGCACTTTCTTTATGCAATGTAGGGGTGATTTTCAATGGTTAGAAATTTAAATTCAAGTTAAGATATTTTACATCTATTATTATGGAATAAAGAACTTATGGCTTCCAGAACAATCATACATTGTTGGAGAAGTTCTGCATCAGCTATGTTGGGCAGCAAAGAAGAGGAACAGTACCCAGAAACATGACAGAAACATCTACTGTGCAGGGGGACAGAGGGACAGTAGAAGCAATGTACCCCGTGTGGCCCTCTTTGGCTGTGAGTCATGTTTTTAGACACATGGAGCACAAAGCCCTGGACATCTCATAAGCTCTTGGCTGGGACAGCAGCTGCAGACTCTATGACTTGCTGCTCAAGTCCCTGTGGTCAGACAGTGAAGGCCCAGCAACAGGTGTGCACAGTGCTCACTGTGGATGTTACCCACAAGCCAGTGGGCCACGCCATTAGAGCTCCATTGTTCCTGGATGCCTTCCAAGAATCCTTAGGCAACTGTATACCTGCAGAGCCAGACCCTGCTCAGCTGCCACGTGGAGCCTGGGTCACCTCACAAATATGCCTGGAACTATTTGTGGCTTTCTAGTTCGTTCACTGTTTAGAATATTGTTTTTTAAATTAATTTTTGTGTGCATACACATATGTGTAGAGGTCACAGGACCATCTGGGGTATCATCCTTAGGAACATTATCCAATTCCTTTGAGATTGCCCTGGAACTCACTGAATGAACTAGGCTGTCTGGCCAGGGAGGTCCATGGATCTTTCTAGCTCCACTTCTTTAGCACTGAGAATATACCCGCCTAGCTTCTTACCTGAGTTTCAGGGATTGGATTTGGGGGTCTCACGATGGCCTAACAAGCATCCAGATATCCAGGGCATCCAGATGGTTTGGGGCTACAGTGGGCTACACAAAGCTCCAGCAGTACCTGCTGGGAGACGACATTCTGCAGACTTGATGCTGTCTCTGAGAGTCAGTTCTTTGCTGAATAAACTACCTCCTCAGTCTCTATCATTTGGAGTATTTTTCCTAAGATGATTAGTGTTGAGACCCAATATTCTATATCTAGACAGCAAGACCCTCTTTAAACCACTGTCCTCATAAAAAAAGGTTTTTGAGTGGTGATTACATAATACATATGGGGCTAAAGACCTTTACACAGGGTACAGGTAGGTGAACCGTAGGTTCAGAGAGTATGGAACTAGGAATCGGGAGACCAATCTGAGAGGAAAGATAGATTCTAAATGTGGCCACTCAAGTGGCTCAGCAGGGAGGTTGGCAATACCAGCAAATGACACTTGAGAGAATGCAAGAGGGAATGGCCTGGGTTCCCAGACTGGGCTTTTCTGCTCATGCTCAGAGTGTCACAACACTCTGTGTGGCGGCTGACTCAGTGTAACCACGTTTGTTAGCCCAGTATCTGACTTAAAGTATTGCTACATCCCAGAGACCGCATCAACTCTGCAGAATGTCGTCTCCCAGCAGGGACTGTTGGAGCTTCATGGGGTCATCCCATTGTAGCCCCAAACCATCTGGATGCCCTGGTATGTGGGGGACACATGGGCTTCATTCAGTTTCTGTATCTTATGATGAATGGTCCAGCTGATACTGATGGTAAGGTGTTCTGTAAATAGAGATGGTGTGGAAAGAGAGCCAGGATCTGGGCAAGCAAAACCATATAGAATATAAATCCATTCAGAATAAGAGTCTTTGCCCCATCAACCTGCCACCAGGTGGCCCACTGGTCACTACAGGAATCACGCTTCCCGTGGAACTCACCACTGCCCTCTGCTGTTAGCTGTATGTGGTTGACCCTGTAACAGAATCTCAAAGGGTGAAGGGACCACAAGCTGCCTCCTCTTACTTCATAGTAGCTAAGGCTGGGCTTTGGTAGGTAGGTGTTGCCTGAGTTCTTGATATCCTCATGGTCTGCACCTTTTCAGTGAGGTCTATGTGTGTCCTCCCAGCCAGTTCCCCTTGTCACCAGTCTTCTGATACTGTTGAAGTTCTTAGTTGTTGTGTATGAATCAATGCAGATTTATACTTCAGACCTTTCTTCTGTTTGCAGATAAGCTGCACAAAGTGGTGTCCACTGGGAAAGAGTCTATCATATTGGTCCTCTACCTCCTGTGGATGCTATGTGTTCTTAATCTAGGCTTGCTGTTTTGTTTTTCTTCCCTTAGTCAAAGGAAATTGTCCGTCACGCACGTGTGCTGTGGGAGGGGCAGCAAGGCAGCCAGCAGAGCTCCAGTGAATGTTGGTGTTTTCAGGTTCTCCAGAGAACAGGCTACACATACAAGGCATGAAGGGTTAGGCTCTTGTGACTGGGAAGGGTTTCTTGAGACCAAACTCTGATGGAGAAGGTGGGCAGGCAGGGACTCAAGAAAGAGCTGCAGTTCAAGTCCAAAAGCAGTCTGCTGGAGAATTCTTGTTCAGAGGCAGCCATTTGTCCTGTTCAAGCCTTCACAAAATCCCATGAGGCTCAGCCACACCTGGGAGGGCCATCTGCTTCTTTCAGTGACTACTTTAAATCCAATCCTCATCTGATTCCCAGGAATCTATCTCTAGAATAAAGATTCCACCAGCTATCTAGATACCATTGCCTACATAGATTGACACATAAAATTAAGCAACATACTATTTATGGTGTTTAATTTTGTAGATAACATACCTCACAGGGGTTTCTCCTCACATACTCATTCAGTGCCCACTGACAGGGTATCCCGTGCTTGTCAGAGCTTAGGGGCGAGCCTTGGGCTGCTTTTCTATTGGAGAATAGCTATCAGCAACCGAGGTTTTACTGCAGACTCTAGGGATCTCTATGCAACTCCCTGAGTCCTCAGCTGACAGCATTCCATACAGGCTGTAGAGAAAAAATGCCTCTCTTACGCTTGCACCACACCAGAGGATTTTGGAAGTGGTGCTCCCACCACGGGATTGGCAGCTTTACTGGGTCGGAGCGGCAGATTCCTAAGTGTGGCAAATGTCTCTACTGCCCACGGTCTCCCTCAAACTGTCTCTTTCTCTGCAGTTGGAAGTGAAACATGTCATACTTTTTCACTGAGCCCTGACATCTTTTGATTCCTGGACTCCAGAAACCTCCCAATATGGAACGAGTCTAAACATTCACAAAATTTATCTCCCATACCCAAAAATTAGCCTCCATTACTAAGGCATGTAAGACGCCTGCTAAACCCTGCTCACAGTTCCAGTTAGCACATTTATGGTGAGTCACTCTTGTGTCTGCATGATGTCCAGATGTTCTAGTCTTTGAAGACTGTTTATGACAGAGAGCAAGACTACATGTAGCCCTGCAAGAAGCCTCCAGTGGATCTGACTGTTGTCCCTACACTTGGAAGGCCACTACCTTTACTGCTTAGAACTGGGAAACAGAGTTCATAGCATGAAAGCTATATTCCAGGTACCAGGCACTTTTTGGTTTGCCTTACTAAGGATTCCCAACCACATGTCTCAGGATTCTGGATGATCTACAGGAATGTGCTGTGGCCCATCAGGGTTTTGCACAGGCAAATGTGTTAGGAATCTCACACCTTCATCTTTTAAGTGCCTGATGACTTCAAATTTTTCTAATCTCCCCATGGTCTGGCAGTACTTTGGACCCACTGTCTTGGCAGTGGGGAAGGTGCAGTTTTGGTTGGTGGTTCTCTTTGGTCTTCTGAGGCAAGGGATCTGGGTTTGGGGGTCTGGACAATGAGTGCATTTTACCTTTCCACTGTGACCTTGCCTACTAGACTTGGAAGTTTTCTGCTTCCATGTTTCAGGAAGAGCTTCTATAGTTTGTATACCCTCCATTGAAGCCCTGGGGACTCAAGTTAGCTCACTGGTACCTACCACCTATCCCTACAAGCTGCTCAGCACTGGTATTCCCCAGTTGTGCAGTTCACTGGGGGAAACTAGGTTCCATTAGCCTTTACTCTTCTGGAATCCCCTTAAGATTAGGGGCCCAACTCCCCCATAGCTTCTTCCAGGGCTATTTCCTGCTTATAGCCAGCAGCTGGGAAGAGTTTTTTCCAGGGCATCCTATGGCACTGACAGTCTTATGAGGTTTGAAAGCAGAGTCCCTGGGCATTCAGGGACCATGCTTAAGGAGTGGCTAAGCATGCTGTATAGAACAAATCTCCTCCAACACTCCCACTTTCCCGAACCTCCAGTTCCCTCAGAATTCTAGAATACTCCTTATTAACGGTCAGCCACAGTTGAGTCCAGGCTAACATTAGCCAAGGCACTATGATGCCTCCCAGGTGTTCCCGCCAGCACAGCAAATCCCAGAGCTCAAGAGAACACTCCTGAATCAGTGAGGCTTCCCTGGCTGAGCATCATGTTTGATTCCGCATTGAACACTCCCAGAACTCCCTTCCCGATCAGCTCTGCAGACTTCTGCTGGTTTCCTTTCTGGTCTTTTGATGTATAATTTCTCCCACAGTCTTCCTCTCTGTCTTGCTTATACTGGAAAAAAACCTGTTATCATGGGTCTGAGACAAGGAGAGATATGAAAGTGGGCCCTGAGGTGACTTGATAGCCACACCCGGGGTTGCTTACATGTCCCAAATCCCAACCTATGAAGAGAGATCCCACCTTTTGCAACCAGTGGAAAGCATGAGAAATCTAGTGGGATGGACATTTCTGTCTAAGGGTTCTGCTTGGTGTTCACTGCCTGAGTCAGTGCCTGGACTCGGCCCCCTGCTCTGTAGAAGATAAGGAACTCCCAGATAGCCACCACCAGGGACTTCCTGCCTCCCCACCCCGGTTGTGAGGTAGTTATTCAGGAACTTTAGCCTGTCCCTTTTCTGGGTAAGGACCCCATCTGCTCACAGTACCCTATAACCTCTGCTCTCACTGAAGTTCTTTGGGTTCCATATTTTCCTCATTCCCCTTCAAGTCTAGCTGGATTGCAAAGTTAGGTTTATAATTATAAATAAAAACTAAATAAAGAAAAAAGAAAGCCATCTGGCATTCTGCATGATGCTACATGACTGTAATCCCAGCACTTGGGAGGCTGAAGCAGGAGGACTGTGCATTTCAGGTCGACCTGAGTACCCTAGGGAGTTTCAGACCAGTTGGGACAATATAGGGAGCCTGGTTTGGTTAATGTGATAGCCAACGTGATAGCCAACCTGATGGGACATGTCAATTAGAGACGGGGGCTGGAGGCACCCGCATGTGGCCGGTACCTGGCATCCCAAGGGAAGCTAAGCTATCGAGAGCTTAGGGAAGAGACAGGGTACGGCCCCCTGGACCCAACACGTTCTCTCTGTGCCTCAGTAAGTGTGCGAGTGTGTGTGTGCAGACACACACCACACACACACACACACACACACACACGCATGCTCTCTTGCACTGTTACTAGCATGAGTGTGAAGCCTTGCCTCTCCATGTTGACTCCTCATGCTCTCTTTTCTGTCTGTCAAGGCCCAGCCTCTTAGGGCTCAGCTATCCTCTCAGTGAAAGGCTCCTCTGAAGCCTCTGGTGCCCTGTTAGAGCTCCACAGCAGAGGTCCTAGCACCATTTATCAGCATGCTCCTGCCTCCGCTACCACACTATAGTCTGGAACCAGAGTGGATGCTCACCTCACATTCACCAGTGCCATGCTCAGGGCTGCTCATACCGCGGGAATGCTGTTCTCTTTCCCCTCCGCTGTATTCCTCTCTAAGCATCTGGCTTGATCATACAGACTATAAGGAACCATGGAATGTTCTAGAACACAAGGGTAACATACGTGATGTGGCAGCCAGAAGTCTTTCCTGTCTTTGTTGCTTAATCAATTTCAGCTTTTGAGTCAGGACCAGATCACTCCTGTCTACTGATCTTGTAGCTGGGGCATCACTGATAGTCTCTTAGTAACATCCTCATTCATACAAGAGGGGCTTTCTCCTGGGGCAGGGGAAGCTGTAATGTTGACAGGCCTGGGCGTCAGGGGAAAACCAGTGTTTAGTTCATATGTTCACCAGGGTACTTATAGCAAACCTAGGGAACTCCCAGCTGCATCTCATCCTGGGAGCCCATCCTGAGCTGCCCAGAGTAGTGGATGGAATGCAGCTCCAATTTCAAAGACATGCAAACTGGTACCTATAGAGGCATTTGGAGGAAATTAGAATTCTTCCAAATTTAAATAAATATCAGATCTTGAAAAAAAAATAGAGGAAGGAATGTATCATCTTTAGGCAGTTTCAACAAGGACATGGTATGTTTTTAATGGCTTGTCCCCAAAGGAGTATGTATGTACAAAGCAGGAGAACCAGTGGTGCTTCTCTGTGTCAAGAGGCAGGTGCTACTGTTGGTTTAGTTTTCTCTCTGTGTGAACATTTTCAAGATACACCATGAAGCACGTAGAGGGGTGACTGTAGCTTCCCATGTTTCCAAAGAGGTGAGGTGGAGTGACTGGGAGCAGTCCACAGCTTGGAGGCTGTCAGAAACATTTTTCTAAGTTGTATAAAGATGGCAGAGTCTGGCAGGAGGCAGATTTGTGGACACCACTGTCACCTGCTTGCATCAGGATGCAGTGCAGTCATCTTTATATACCTAACTGATTTCCTCATGGAGAATCACCCATGCTACGGGCCAAGAATGGAGCATTTTGTTCTGTCTGCTGACAGCCAGTTTTGTAACCGTGAGCAGCTTGCCTGACTTCCCCCAGTGTCCAGTGTCATCTCTAGGTGGTGACGTTTATGTAAAGACACTTTCTCTTCAGTTTGACTTCCTTTTGTCTCTTGATCTGCACAGTAGTGAGAGACAGCTGTTTCACAGCAAGAGCTCAGTCTACACATTGATAAGCAAGGGACACAAATTGCTGTCATCCCTTTATAAAGGACACACACCTGCCCATGGGTATTAGTTTCCATTTGCTTCTATTACAATTTATTACAAGTTTAGTAGATCAAAACAACATGATTTGTTGTTTTATAGCCACAGGATCAGAAATCATGGAATTGAGGTGTTGACAGAGCTGGGTTCCTTCTGTACCCCTCTTGTGGCTTTTGATTCGTCTGACTTTGTGTAACTAGAGAGGACCCATCTGACGTCACTGTCTCCTTCCCAATCCCATGCTCTTCCCTTGACTCAAGGAGTCACCGGTCTCTTCAGGGATCTCCTCTCCAGTGTTTCCCTTCCACCCCATCCACTGGGCAGAGGCTAGGCTGAATTCCATCAACCTGCAGAGTGAACTTGGAATGAGACGCTAAATTTAACATCAAGAAAACAAGACTCCCAGGCCTTTGTACCAGGGTGGCATGGCACTGTTCTAGGACACCCCAGGTTGGATAGAGCACAGGAATGCCATGGCCTTTGTGACCTAGATTCGTCTGTGTGGTGATTATCTTTCATTGACAACCTGCCACAACTTAAAATCATCTGGGAAGAGAGTCCTAATGAGGCATTATTTAGATCAGCTCAGGCTGTGTGTACTTCTGTGGGGGTATTTTCTTGGTCACTTTAATTTATGTGGGTGGGATCATTCTCAGGCTTTGGGCTCTGGATTGCATAATAGAGAAAGCAGACATGCGAGCTGAAGGCCTGCAGGTAGGCTGGCAATCCCCAGCAGAAGGCTCCCTGTAGTTATGAACTGTCACCTGGAGCTGGGAACCAAATAACACCCTCCTGGCCACATTCGTTACAGTACATGTCACACTAACAACTGAAACTAGAACAGTGTGGGCTGTTGAGGACAGATAACAGGTTAGGTAACTGTAGGCCCAAGGACTAACGTTCAGAACAGATAGGCAGGTCTGGAGTCGCCATAGACTTAGGATCGAAACACAGACAGGTGATAAGGTTCTAGAACACAATAGGCTTTTTAAACTGTGGGAGTGACCCCATCTAAATGTGGTGTTGTGAAAAATTTGGCAAGAATAAAAGATTTCTTAAAATAGAAAATCAATTCAAAATCGAACACATCTAGAACCTGGGGTGTTTTTCTGGTGGCATGTGATCTCAGTGCAACCTCAGCTCTGAACACAAGGTGTGACACACTTTGCATCCTGCACACTGTGACCCATGCATCACCGAGAAACACTCACTGCCTGCATCACCACCGCTCAGCCTGAAGTCTGCACTGTTTTACTTACAGGAAACAAGGACTCGAACTTGCTCCTCTCACTCTTCAGCCAGAAAGTGTCACATTAGGTTGGACAGTTCATTATGTTGTGTGAGAATGTTTGAGATAAAATAATTGCCATTTGAGCTAATGAGTTAAGTTTCATTTAAAAAATTTCTTAATGAATTTTGGCTTTAGATTAGGACAGAATTTCTAATGATTTCTGTGACCTTAAATATACTATGACATGCTGTGCTCTGCTTTTATGCAAAGTCATTATTCTCAGCATTGGTCATTATAAACCAAAACATCTATGTTAGATACATGCTGCATACATGCTACATGTTAGATATATCTACAGCTAGATACATGCTAGATACATGCCTGTAACCCCAACATTTTGGAAGCTGAGGCCAGCATGGGCTCCAGTATAAAACCCTGCTTCAAACAACCAACCAACCAACCAACCAACCAACCAACACCAACCAACCAACTAATCAACCAACCACCAAAACCAATAAAACAAATGATCAAGGTGCCGGGATATAGCTCAGATGCTGAAGAGCTTGGTAACCATGCAGGAAACCTGGGTTTGATCAAAATTGGTGTGGTGTCACATGCTTGACATAACTGCTGCTTGAGAGGCAGAGATCAGAGGAGCAGACAGTCAAAAATATCCTCAGCTACATGGTAAATTCAAGATCATCCTGGGTTACATGAGCCCTCACTCAAAACCAAACTAAACCAGACCAAATCAAAATATCAACCAGCAGAAAATGTTGAACATAATGTCCAGTAGTATCTTAAATATTTGCCAAGATTTAATTCTTTTTAAAATTTATTTTGTCTGTGTATGTGCCTCTCTGTGTATGTGTGTGTGTGAGTGTGTGTGTGTGTGTGTGTACATGTGGAGGTCAGAGGATACCTTGTAAGAGTTAGCTCTATCCTTCTACTCTGTGGAGTCTTGGAGATTAGACTAAGGCCCTCAGGCTTGGTGGCAAGCACTTTTTCCAATCATCTTGCTTTCCTGAGATTTCTTTATGTAAAAAAAAGCAAAGCAATCCATCATTTTAGTTTGCAAATATGATTTTATATTTATTTAATAACTGGTAAAATTATGTGTATACTAGAGAATTATTTTAAGATAAAATTCTGTGTAGTTTATATTAGTAAGCATTTGATTTGCATACCTAATGTGTAGACCCACCCACCCAGGGGTGTATAAATGTTTCTTCCGGGAAGGGGACTGTGTGTAGGAAGTCCCGGTGTACAGTGTAGTCAGTCCTGCCCTCCCTCACGGCTGGACCTGAAGGTCTGCCACTGCCCACAAGACCCCAGGGCATGAGTGTGAACTGTGCTCCACAGGCTCACGTGCTGAGCACACACTTCCCAGCTGGTGGCCCTATTCTGGGAGGTGAGGCCGAGGGAGGAGGAACAGTGTATGTTTCAGTTACACCTTTTCTTCAGAGGAACATTTATTTTATGAGTACCCCAAGCTCATTGTTTAATGGTGCCCCAGCTCAATGACACAGGTACTTGGACTTTCCCAGTCACCAGTTGAGCCCCGGCTTGGAGGTCACATCAAGAAGAGTTGTCCTATTATGGATTGAATATGAACTGTCCTTCATGAGTCCATGTGTTTGAACACTTGGTTCCTAGCTGTTGACACTATTTTAGAAGATTCTAAACCTCTAAGGAAGTGGTGTCTCAAAGGAGGAAGTGAGTCTTTGAGACTGTGCCCCTCAACCTGAGATCCCCAATCAAATCCTTCCTCCCTTAAATTGTTTCATGTCAAGTATTTGGTCCCTGCAACAAGGAAAGTAACCAACACATAATTAAACACATAACTATGCTTGAGATAGCATTGGGACCCACAATAACAAACTGTTCAAAAACACTGTCTTTGAATCACCAACCGTGGAGCATACCTAGTCTACACAGATCTACCTCCATGGGCTGGACCTAGGCCTCCCTGCACATATGTTGTAAATGTGCAGCTTGGTTTTCATGTAGGTCTCAAACATCTGGAGTGGGGGCTATCCCAAAACATGCAGCCTGTATATGGAGTATGGTCTTCTAAAAAAAAAAAAAAAAACAGTTATTCAGTTACTCATGGAATATTATTTTTTTATATCTCTTGTATTCAGTTTGCAACTACTTCATTGAGAATTTTTGTATGTATACTCATGAGGGATACTGGACTATAATTTATATATTTTTGTTGGGTTTACACTTGATTTCACTATTTCAATATTATTTGCTTTGTGAAGGAAAAAAAAAAACCACTGTCTTTTAAAAATATTTCTTTTATTTTTGAGATTATAATCACATCATTTCTCTTTTCTATCTCCTCTCTTTCCTCCCCCCATTTGGGGGGGGTCATAGTATTTTGTCACAGAAATAATAACCCTAACTAAGACAGGGGAAGGATTTTTAGAGGCCCATATATTCTAAAAACCACCAGAGGCTATAGACCAAGTCCGTAGGGGTGTCCCTTAGTGTTCTATAATAATTAGGACAGCTGACATTCCAGCATGGAGTCAGGAGGAGCTTGCGAAGTTACACTGAGGTGGAGGAGCTCTTTGTAGTCCTTGGCTGCTGGGGAGGGAGAGTCAGCTTCCTTTGGATGCAGCACATGACAGATTGCTCATGCTCAGTGCTGGCCCTGCACCCATGCACTAGTGGACTCAGTGCATTTAAAAAAAGAGCACGGGAAGTTGGAGGGTAAAATTGGCCAGGGGGTGCTGGAGAAATTGGAGGGGTGGGACTCAAGATCTGGATCCCCAAGTGAGACCAACAAAGGACAGTGAGGGTAAGGCACAATTTGTAGAGTTTATTACCTCTTGGAGCTAGATCCCTGAATGGAATCTGTCCTGAATTCAAAAACAAAACAAACAAACAAACAAACAAATAAAACTGTTCAGAGGCAACACAAATTTCTCAAGGAGGGATTTTTCCTTCCTTAGGAAAATATCTTGAATAAGCTCTTTGGGCTACAAAAGGAGACTATGAAAGGCATGGTGTTGGCAGAGAACCAAGCAATAAAAAAGAGCCCTTTAAGCTTCAGTGCATGAGAAAATGGAAAAAAAAAATCTTATTTTGGCTTGGGGAGAAGAGAACAGACAGTGAGATGGCAAAAGCCTGTTTATCCTCAGACCTAAGTCTCTGGAGTCACCTCCAAAGGCTCAACCAATGCAGGATACATGGCTAAGGCAAGAGACTTATTCAGAAGTGAACAAGTAGAGACGATGGTGGGTGAGTCCTGGCAAATCTCCTCAGTGCAGGAGTAAACTGCTTCTGTCTTGAGGACATAACTGATGATGGCAGGAGGTTGGTGACCTGTTGACTTCTGATGTCTTGGAAGGATGGATCCACAGCAGGTACACATCAGGCCAACCAAGCTTGCTGTTAGCTCAGATGGTTGAAGAGGGCTGTGTGTTCAGGGAAGCAGTGGCTTATTGTAGCCAGGGGTAACCAAGAACATGACTATGTTTTAACTCTATAACATGGAGATTACTGTCTTGACATGGCTATACCAAGAGGAGGTTTGGTGGTCTCCTGGAAGGAGAGAGCCCAAGGCAGATGGTTCTAGAGCTGTGGAGACAATCTCTCAGGAACTGTCTGCTGCCCTCAGCGTGGTAGTGTTCCCTCTTGGAGTCTATGTAGCATGCATCAGTAGGGTCTTGGTCCTTTTATACTAGGCTTTCTTTTTTCTATTTTTACTTTTACCAAGCAGGAAAACAATTCTCAGAAGCTTCCAGAAGTTCTAGAAATGCCCAGAAACTTCTAACATTTAGATCTCCGGCCAGATCCCATCTGGTTTCAGGCACGGAGACCCCTCTTCCACTCCTGCAAGGAGGAAATGGGATTGTCATGGTCACTCAGTCCTCTCATGACTCACCAGGCAGGTTTATTTTTGTAGAACATGGAAGGCATTCTTGAATGAAGACGAAGCTTTCCTAGCAGGGAAAAAGTGGGAGATGAATTGTTAGATTGAAAACTAGTGATGTCTGATGTGACTGCAGAGCCAGAGAAGGTAACCCCTGATGAGCGATCATGGCCCAAATGATATTTTAGACTTAAAATGTTGAACCATTTATTAGAGTGTATATCCACACAAAGTCCTCTCTCATCCTTTGGCACTTTGTGTAGCTTTCTGGGCACGAGCCTGTGTATGACCACTTGCAGAACTCATGTTCCCTGGTACACAGTGGTGGTCTCATTACATTAGCACATACGTCTATCCTGATGTCAGCACTCATGCCATGTAGCTAAGCATTCCTAATGGCATTCTGGGTGTGGGCAAACCAAGGAGGGTATGGCTTTGTGTCCGAATCAGCATGGTATAAGTCTAAGACATGAGGAGTAGATCACAGATGACCACGATCACTTCAGTCTCTGCTTTGGACATGCATGGGACATAAAAGAAAGTCTAAGCCCAACCTCCCTCTCTGTGAATGACAGGATGGCTGAGAGGACTTGGAGGCACTGATCACCTACCACTGTATGGGAAACACAAATTTTGGGGATTCTTAGAGTCATCTTCGGGGGTCTCGTGAAGCCAGTATTGTTCCTTCTGGATCTGCCCCTCAGTTGCCCTAGACTCTTGTTCCTGGAATTCTCAGGACTCGTGGGACTCTTGTGCAGCTGCAGCCCCTCAGGGTCTTCTACAAACTACCAGTGGGGAAGAGTGTACAGTCTCATCCCCTGAGCATCTGTGAGGGGCACAAGGCTGGGGTATGTGCTCCTGGGCATCAGGCGGGGGATCTGATGGCAGTGTTTTCAGTGAACCGGATCCTTGTCTGAAAGGTGTTTTAGGGTACATCTGGCCTTTGTTGACTATTCCCACGCAGGCTTCTGAAGTTTGCTGGTATTTAATCCTCCTGCACACAGAGCCAACAAAATTATTTGCTAGCAATTGTAAGAAGCTCTGAATAAGACTTACAAAGACAGTTATTAAAGTTATCCAGGATAGAGGCAAGAAAGAGTGTTAATTCTACCTGGCTTAACACCAACAGAATTTTTTCTGGCATCTTTGTGTGGCTGAAAGTGGGCAGGCACTTAGCTATTACAAAGCAGAGCAGCATTTGGCCACACAGAGTGGGTGACAGCTGTTATTGCCTCTTTGAAGGGCACAGTGTCAACCTTTGCTAGGAGGACCTAAATTTCAGGCTACTGAACTTTCCCAGAGGGTGGGGCAGAGCCTCCCAAGGAGGAGAACGGCAGTGTTGAGTCCATACCTCCCCACCACTTCTCCTTAGTGACTTTAGATTCAGCAACAGAGTCACAATCTTTGGAAAAGCTGTGTTTCTGAAGCCTGGCCCCCTCCTGAGCTCACTCTTTGTATTTTATTGTTATTTGTTTTGTTTTTTTTCATAGTTCAAGATGGCTGCTTCATGGAAAGAATGGATCTATTTCAGCTTGCAGGCTACTGGCTAACACTGAGGGAAGTCAGGGGAGGAACTCAAGCAGGGACCTGAGACTGAACCCATGGGGGACTGCCATCTTGCTGGTAGGGTTAACAAGCTTTCTTACACAGCCTAGACCCACCTGTTCAAAAGACAGTGGCACTCAATATCAGTGTACAGCTGAGACGAGCCCTCACAGACATGCTCTCAGGCAAATCTAACCTAGGTAACTGGTCAATTGAGTCTCCTCCCTTCTAGGCTGGGTCAAGTTGACAGTTAAAGCTAAGTATGATTCCTAATATCTAGCCAGCCAAAAGGAGGAAGGAGGAAGAAAGGGCTCACTCCTTTCTTTAATAGTAGCTTAAGATCTGAGCTACCAAGATCTGGTCTTGCAACTCGGAGAGGGCTGGAAGGAGAACCTAAGAAACAGAAGGTATTCCTGCAGCCAGGGGAGATATGTAGGTTTATTATAAGAACCTGCAAAGCAAGGTGGCTTGTGTGCACAGTCTTGATGGTAGCAAGAAACATTTCCTCCTAATGAGCTGCATCCTTCTGTTCTCTTTTAATTTAAGAATTTCATACATCTAGATCATATTCTTGCCCCCATCCTCCTAGGCCTACTCTCTAGTCTCCTCCTTCTTAATGCCCACTGACTCCACCACTCACGGGTGTGGGGTCAGCAACAGGAGTATGGTCAACCTACCAGGAGCCACACCATTACAGAAACCTGCCTCTCCCTCTCACAAAGGACATCGACTGTCTAAAGCTCCTCATGAGTCCCTCCTCCTTCCATGCTTCAGTGTTGGTTGGCTTGTTCTTGTGTGCTGTGAGTTCTAGAGTCTAGCATTCCTGTTGTGTCCAGAAGGCACTATTCACTCTGGTTCTCCCTTGGCTGCTATAGCCTTTCTTTCTGCTTTTCCTTAATGGTCTCTGAGTCCTGGAAAGTGTAATATAGGTGTCTCATTGAATACCACTGATACTGACTCTCTGTACTTTGGCCACTTGTAGATTTCTGTGTTAATCAGCATCAAGTGCATAAACTTTTCTGATGAGGTCTGAGAGCTGCACTAATCTACAGATATAGAGATAAAAATTTGGAGTGTACTTTGATAATATTCAGCAAAATAACAGTAGTAGATTCATCCCTAGGGTCTCTGCGCTCCCCAGCCATGGGCTCTTGATCAGAGTTACAGTTTCATTCATGCCTTCCCTCCTGTGGAGTGTTGGTCTTGAGTCCAATCAGGAAATGGTTGGCTGTCCCATAATATTTGTGCCATTATTGCACCCAGGCACACCTTGCCATGTTAGTCATTACCGTAGCTCACCCTGTTCACACCATTGGTGACTTTCTTTAGCCTTCCAGAACTGTGAGAGGTAACCCGCAGCAAAGACGCTCCCTGGTCAGAACTCACTCAGTTTTGTCATGTTCTATGACCGATGTGTGAAGTATCTTCTTTTTTTTTTTCTTTCCGAGACAGGGTTTCTCTGTGTAGCCCTGGCTGTCCTGGAATGCACTCTGTAGACCAGGCTGGCCTCAAACTCAGAAATCCACCTGCCTCTGCCTCCCAAGTGCTGGGATTAAAGGTGTGCACCACCACCGCCCAGCATGAAGTATCTTCAACAACTGTATCTTACCATCAAGTCTGGCAAACAACAAATAGCAACAACCTGCATTGCTTGTGGTCTCTGGTACACGATGACCAACAACTCAGTGGGAGGTGTCCCAGAACAATAGCCCATGTAGGACTAATAAATTAAATTACAATCCAATTAATTTCTACACACACACACACACACACACACACACACACACACGAAAGAAGCTTGTATAAGAATAGGTTTCTGTGTGGCTTTGTAAATATCCTTAGCATTGGCATCTCCTCCCTTAACCCCTCTTCCACTCTACTGTCTCATCTCCCCCCCCCCCCAACCCACTTGTCTCAGTCACTGTTCTGTTGTTGTGAAGAGACCATGACCAAGGCAATTCTTATAAAGAGAAAGCATTTAATTGGGGGTTGGCTTACAACTTCAAAGGTTAGTCCATTATCATAGCGGAGAACATGGTGGTAGCCATGGCAGCACACATGGTGTTAGAGCAGTAGCTGGGAATTCTACATCCTCATCTGCAGGGGCTGAGGTGGGAGGGAGGGAGGGAGGGAGAGAGGGAGAGAGGGAGAGACTATGCCCAGTGTAAGCTTTTTTTAAAAATTGGATATCCATTCCTCTGTTGAAGGACATCTGGGTTCTTTCCAGCTTCTGGCTATTATAAATAAGGCTGCTATGAACATAGTGGAGCATATGTCCTTGTTATATGTTAGAGCATCTTCTGGGTATATGCCCAGGAGTGGTATAGCTGGGTCCTCACATTGTAAGTTTTTTAAAATTTCTAAGCCCACTCCCAGTGACACACTTCCTCCAACAAGACCACACCTCCTAGGTCTTCTAGTCCTTCTCAAATAGTGCCACTCCCTGGTGACTAGACCTTCAAATATATGAGCCCTTTTCCTATTCAAAGTTCCACATGACTTAAGCATCTCTCTCCATGCTTCCTCCCTTCACTTTCTCTCTCCTGTCTCTCTTCCTCTCCTCCCCGCACTGCCCTCCCCTCCTGCCGTCCATTCCTCCTTTCCTCTTCTAGAGTCTAGTCTGAACTTGAGCTAGTGCTTCTCCTGCCTTAGCCTATCAGATGCTAGGATTATAGGCATGCACCACCACAGCCAGCATTTGTTTTCTGAAAAAGCTTATGCAGCATATGACAGTTCCCAGAGAAGCCCCACTCAGTTCTTCACAGTGGATGGCTATTTGGAAGGTGACCCATGCATAGCTTTCCTAAGTTTGTTGTTTTCAAAAGTCTCGTGTCTTGTTATATTGACTCTGATTGCTTATAGTTACTGGGAAAGGTATTCTTCATAGAGAGTTTCAAATATAGCGCTATAAAATCAGTCACAGCTTCAATCACTTATGTTCACCCCAATGTTTATCATTTACCATTTGCTTTTTTTTTTGTTATTTTCTTTGTTGTATTTTCAAGTGGTTATCAGTTCTGTTTGTTATTCCACAACCAAGTATTCTTTGTTTGTTTATTGACACAGGCTCTGGCTGGTCTGGAACTCACTATAAAGAGCAGGCTGACCTCAAACACTGCCTACCTCTTGTTATTGACTTCAGGGAAGAAAAGTATGTGCCACTATGAGTGTTTTTTTTTTTTTTTTTTTTTTTTTTTTTTTTTTTTAAGATTTACTTGTTTTATGTATGTGAGTACACTGTCTTCAGATACACCAGAAGATCCCATTACAGATGGTTGTGAGCCACCATGTGGTTGCTGGGAATTGAACTGGAAAAGCAGTCAGTGATCTTAACTGCAGAGCCATCTCTCCAGCCTCACAAATGGTTATCTTTAAAAGAAAGATTTTCTTGTTACTTATCTATTTTGTGTGTGTGTGTGTACACATGTGCCATTGTGTAAATGTCCCACATTTTTTGTATCCATTCCTCTGTTGAAGGACATCTGGGTTCTTTCCAGCTTCTGGCTATTATAAATAAGGCTGCTGTGAACATAGTGGAGCATATGTCCTTGTTATATGTTAGAGCATCTTCTGGGTGTATGCCTAGGAGCGGTATAGCTGGGTCCTCACAGTGTAAGTTTTTTAAAATCTCTAAGCCCACTCCCAGTGACACACTTCCTCCAACAAGACCACACCTCCTAGGTCTTCTAGTCTTTCTCAAATAGTATGCTTTTGCACAAGTGCCTGTTGTGGTTTGTTTTTGTCAACTTGATACAAACTGGGAATAAGTACCTCAATTGAGGAAATGCTTCTTTCAGATTTATTGTAGGCAAACCTGAAGAGCATTTTCTTGGTTAATGATTGATTCAGGAGGGCCTAGCCCATTTTGAGTGCGAACATACTTTAGGTGGTGGTTCTGGGTGATATAAAGAAGCAAATTGAGCAATCCACTGGGGTAAGCTAGTAAGCAGAACTTCTCTGTGGTCTCTGCTTCAGTTCCTGCTTTGAGTTCCTGTCCTGACTTCCCTTCATGATAGACTGGGGCATGTGAGCTGAAATAAATGCTTTCTTCCCCAGGTTGCTTTTGGGAATGGTGTTTATCATAGCACCAGAAGCCCTAATGAGGACAGTGTCCAAAGACACCAGAAGAGGGCATCATATCACCTGGACCTGGAGTTATGAGCAGTTGTGGGTGCTGAGAACCAAACTCTAGTCCTAAGCAGTGTGTGCTCTTAACCACAGGGCAAGCTCTCTAGCCCCGTAACCAACTGTTAAGCTTATTTGTTCAACCCATTTCCCCTCCTATCGATCCCTCCCTTTCCTTTCCTTATGGGGTGTGGGGCCGCACCTCACTTCAGCGCCTGGATGACACTGAGATCTTCCTGTTCAGTCACCCGTGTTCCTTTTTGTGTTAAATAATAAAAATATTTGATTCTCCCTCTCCTTCTTTCTCCAATCATATTCTTATTAACTGCCCCCCCTTTCTTCTTTAATTACAGGGATCTGGAAGGATTTGTTTGTTTGTTTGTTTAGACAGGATCTAATGTTGGCCAGTTTGACCTTCAACTCACTTTGTAGCTGAGGCTGGCCTTCAATTCTAAACCTCCTTGATTTCCCAAATGTTGGAGTTATTGGTGTGCACCACCAGGCTTGGCTGGAAGAGTATTTTTCAATATCCAAGTGATTAGAATTTCAAAAATGATTGTTTTTGTGTAAATTACTGATTTTTTATTTTTATTCACATTGAGATCAGAAGATATAGCTAGAGACCTTTCTCATCAAAATTCTGGCTGAGATTTGTTTTTGCTAACTAGCATTTGGTTCCTTTTTGTCATTTCTGTCCTTTGATGATTGCAGAGAGCTATCACTGCCTGGCACATGATAGCAGGCACTTAGGTCCATCCCTGGTCATTCTGTGACGATACAGTCGGTGAACTTGTGCTCGAATTCTCTCTGTCTTTGCTAGTATTTTTCCTATCAGTCCTTGAAAGCAGGGTGTTCAAAACCCATCTATCCCGGTGTTTGTCTATTCTTCTCTTCATTGCTTGTAACTTTTCAAAGTATTTTGAAGACCTAGTATGAGTTGTGCACACACATTCTCTTGTTCTTGTGTTTCTTGAGACAGGGTCTCACTGTAGTCTAGGTTGACCCAGAACCTCAGATGGCCTAAGATAACATGCCCTGCCTCAGATCCTGAGTGTTGGAATGACCACACTTTCATTATGAAAAACTAGTCACATTGTCCACTGTATGCTTCAGACACTTTCAACCTGTCCATATCATCACACCAATGGTATGCAACTCCTCTAATCTTCATACCCAGTCTATATGAAACATAATTGAGCTGTTTGCCCATTTACATTCCATACAAATATTGTAGGTACTGCTGGACGCACGCCTCCTGGTTGAGCTTGTGATAGTTTAGCCCATGGGTCTTTCTGCCTTTGCTTCCTTGCTCTGTCCTTGTTTGAAGAAGGAGGGTGAATTCCACATGTCCTGATATTTAATTTGATTTCCTGTACTGAATTTAACTGGGCTTGGCATGATTTCTTTTAGCAGTTGTTCAGGCTCCTTTCTAATAATGATCCCACATTATGAGCAGTAATAATTAATTATCATTAATTACTGTCCATGGTATGTACTCTTGTCTCATCCTTAGAAAGCCTACAATATATTAATTTAAATTTTAGTGACATTTTTAGTGTGTGTGTGTATATGTGTGTATGTATGTGAGCATGTATATATATGTCTGTGTATGAATGTATGTCTGTATATGTGTATGTGTGTGTATGAATGTATGTGTGTGTGTGTGTATGAATGTGTGTATGTATGAATGTGTGTATGTATGTGTATGAATGTGTGTGTGTATGAGTGTGTATATGAATGTGTGTGTGTATTTGAATGTGTATGTGTATGAATGTGTGTATGTGTGTGTACGTAGGGGAGTAGAGGTGTGGGGTGCAGGTGCTGGGTATGGGACCTGGGCCTTGCATATGCTAGGCAAGCGTTCTACCACTGAGCTACATTCTCAGTCCAACAAGCTTCTGTTTTGTTTCATATTTTTAAAAACGGTAGAAATTTCGGGAGCTAGCTCAGTCAGTCAGTGCTTACTGCACAAGCATGAGGAACTGAGTCCTGATTCCTAGCATCTAAGAGTGTGCGTGGCAGCATGCATCTGTGACTGTGAGACCTGCATGGTGAGATCTTGTTAGGGTCTTATCATGAGGTGTTTGAGAGTAACCAATGGGATAGACAAAAGCCTGTAGTGTTCAGGGGTGGGTCTATGAGAACCCGTTGGACAATGACTCAGAAAGATGTAATCCCTTCCTTGTACTGGGGATTTTGTTTGGTAGCATACGATGTCAAGTTGGGGCATTATAACTCTATTAGGTAACTCCCTTTAAAATCTTTTATATATGTACATATTCTAGGAAGCTTCTATAGCAGTAGTTTCCATATGGTTTTAAAGGCCTTTAGTGTTACTCATTTCTCTCCATATTCCCTCCTCTACCCTGCCCTCCCATCCCGTCCCTACTCCATCCTCCTGTCCTAACTTCCCCATTATCCCTTTATAAAGCTATAATCTATTTCCCATGGAAGATGCCCTCCCCAGCCCCCTGGTCCCTTACTAGCTACATACCTTCTACGGGCATCATGATGGTTTGTATATGCTCAGCCCAGGGAGTGACACTATTAGGTATGCTCCTGGTGGAGTAGGTGTGTCCTTGTTGGAGTAGGTGTGTCCTTGTTGGAGTAGGTGTGTCACTGTGGCTGTGGGTTTAAGACCCTCATCCTAGTTGCCTGGAAGTCAGTATTCTGCTAGCAGCCTTCAGATGAAGATGTAGAACTCTTAGCTCTGCCTGCACCATACTTGCCTGGATGCTGCCATGTTCCCAATTTGATGATAAGGGACTGAACCTCTGAACCTGTAAGCCAGCCCCAATTAAATGTTGTCCTTTATAACAGTTGACTTGCTCATGGTCTCTGTCACCATGTCTGAACACCATTTACTGTTCACAGCAGTAAAACCCTAACTAAGACAGGTATTTTAAGTATAATGTGCATATCTGAAGCTCAAAAGCTAACATCTACACATAAGAGAGAACATGACATTTGTCCGGGTTACCTCATTTGCAATGATGGTTTCTAACTCCATCCATTTACCTGAAAATCTCATTTTTCTTAAAGATGAATAACATTTCACTGTGTAAATGTACCACATTTTTATTATCCATTCATCAGTTGATGGACATGTAGGTTGTTTTCAGGTTCTGGTTATTATGAATAGAACAGCAATGAACACAGCTGAACAAGTGTCTCTGTAGGAAGACATAGCGTCCTTGGGTATACGACCAGGAGTGACATAGCTGAATCTTGTGGTAGATCTCTACCCAGCTTCCTGAGAAAACTTCACGCTGATTTCCATAGTGGCTGAACCAGTTTGCAAAAATTTTTTTGAGACAGTCTTACCTTGTAATCTAGACTGGCCTCAAGTCAGGATCCTCCTGCTTCAACTTCTTGGGTGCTAAAGTAGATACCACTATACCCCACTTAGCATGCTCCTTTGTAGACCAGCCAAGAATTTCCATGCTAGAATAAAAAAAAAAAAATTCTAATTCTTAAGTGATATAAGAAGTCTACACTTAAGATGTTTCTTTAAAACATTATAAAACTCTATTTTTATGATTTCCCCCCCTTTGGGTTCTCGGGGGAAACACTAAAATAGCTTACTTCAGATATTTTTGGCACTGGAAATCGAGGAAGTCGTCTTTACAGAGATGGGTGGGCTGGCTGAGTTATAAAGGTAGAGTCTGGGAGAAGATGGCTCCTGACCCTCTGGCCTTGCTCAGGGTGGGGCAGGAGGCTGTCTTGGACTATGAGGTTGAATGCCTGGATCTGGACTCTGTCTGAGGCAGGGTCTCACTATGTAGCCCAACCTAGGCTTGGACTCAAGATCTTCCCAGATGGCTGGGGTTACAGGCACACACATGGTTGGCATCTGCAGGCCCTTTTAGACTAGAAGGCAAGAACGAGCAGGTATTGAAGATCTGCAGCTTTGGATCTCAGGGACCCCAGGCTGGAGGGGAGAGCTGCAGCTTCTGCCTCAGGACTTAGCCTCTTTGCTGAAAGAAGCACTTCAGACAAAAGTCAGGTTCCTTCACTTGTAGTAAAACTAACCTTTCTTGGGTGAATTGATTCCACCGACACTGTGGCCTTCAGGACTAGTGTGGTGGCCTTCAGAGTCAGGCTTGCTGTCTGTCCTTTGCCCCCACAACCACTTTGATACCGTTGGACATAGGACCATCAGGATTGTATTATAAATCAACCATATGACTGCCCAGCTCTGGACACTGCACCAGCTCCCAGCTTCCAGCTCCCAGCTCAGATGGTGTGGCATGGTTATTCACAGTTCCCCACTCTCTCAACAGTGACCCAAAGGTTCAGACAACAGATTACAAAGTTACACTAACATTCATCTGGACAGAACTCATACCTGATGAGACAACAGCTGGCTTGAAGAAATGAACAGTGGGGAGGCTCCCCTAAGCTCACCTGCACCCACTGAAGCCTCGGAAAGAGCCAGGGCAGGGCAGTGTTCCACCTGACATGCTATAGACTCAGCTGCCATGAGTCAGCAGGGTCTTGGTAGTACCTGGACTCACAGTCTTATACTAGGTGGTTTGCTTGCTCCTTTGTGGTGACAGGGGTCATTGCCACAAGTCCTTGAGAGTTAGAGACCACATAACTACAAGAGCCATGGAAGACCACTCAGGCTGATCCATGGTGTCACTGTTGTCTGGAGCGGGGTTGAGGGGCCATCTTGATGAGGGTGGCGTTTGGATGTGACAGTGAGGGCTTCACAACAGCAGAGCCTTCAATGGGTCACTTCAGAGACCCACAGGTTCATCTGTCGGTGGCTCTGGGTTGGTGTTAACAGAGATGACAGGGGCACAGAGGGTGCAGTGAGCAGCAGTACACCTGGGCCTGTCTTCAGTCTCCCTGTGTCTCTATCATGATATTAGGCTCCAATCTGAACATTAGATGCCATACAAAACACCTTCAAAAAATTAAATGGCAAGGTCAGATAGCCTCAGGCAGGACTAATTTGTGAGCTTGACTGTCACAATGATGAATTTGGGACAGATTAACCCCTAGGCTCAGACCCCCACCCCCACTGCCACTGTGCCTGGGGGTGGGGGAGCTGGCCTTTCTTTTTCCTGGATGCAGTTGCCTTTGTGTGGGATCCTCTGTCTCAGCAGACACACCCGTGGGCTAAATGCTCTAGAGCCCAGAAAAGTGAAAACAGGCGATTGCCAAGACAAGCACGGAGGCTGGAAGCCGCTGCGCTTGCGCTGTGAGTCAGGCAGGACCGGAAACAGGATGCTTTCTGACTTCCAGGTATTCTAAATCTCTGAAGCTTTTATTTTTATCTCTTTAAAAAGACAGCGCTGCTGTAAAGTCTCTAGTAAGATAAACTAGGACTTCACCCCTTCCCTTTGAAAGAGACTGAGCTGGATTCTTCCAGGCTCAGAAAACCCTGGTGTGCCCCTTGACCTGCATCTGGGGAATGTGGGGCCCGTCCAGGCTGCCTTCTGACCGCCACTCTCTGAATGAACAAACCATAATGGGTCAATTCTCTGGTGTCTGCTATTTAAAACAACGGGTTCCTTCCTGTTTCCTATGCTGACTGAGGCTTCTTCTGTGTTAAAGAAAAAAAGAGAAACCCCGGAATACAGTGCCCCTCTGAGACTGAATGGGCTACACAGCTCGCTGCTGTTCCACAAAAGCTCCTGTTTTATCTGTACAGATGGCTCTCATTTGGTGTTGGGTGCCCGGCTCTGTGAGGTAATTTCCCAAATACTTGGCTCTTTAAACGGAGGAAGGGGAAAAACCTTTCTAAGCCATGCTGGAATCTTCTAAGAAATAGAACTGCTTCTGTGTTGTATTTTTTCAGGAATCTCTGACCTGCAAATGTTCCTATCAAGAGGAGAGAGGGTAGATGCCCCGCCTCCATACATACACCGGAAGTGAGGATGCCCTATACTCCCTCCCCCTCCCCCTTGAGTTTGGTTGGAGACAAAGGGAAGTTCAGTTACCTACTGCTTGCCCCATGTCAAGGCATGGCGGACGGAGGACAAAAAGTTTGGTCTTGGAGGGTGGGGCAGGGGCAGGCTCAGGATCGGGAAGCCTGGCTCTTTCTCCTTCCCTCAGATTGAGTGTGAGGAAGATTAGAAGATTAGAAGGGAACCCAGGTTTCCTTGAATTGTGTGTTTCAGGAGCAGGTAGCTCCTATTTTCCTGGGAACCCCACCCAACTAAACTAAAGGTCACCTAGCTTTCTGGCCTTGCATAGTTTGGTGACTCTTGGGGCTTTGGCTTCCCTAAGAGGGACAGTTAGCCTGGAGTCACCCAGTCACTCACCAGCACACTGGGCACCATAATGGCTTGGGATCACAGTAGTTCCCACCTGTGGAAGCTGCCATCTCCACAGGTTGGCCGTAGAAGACACATCTGGGCATACACTTGGGGAAGTGGGATTCAGGTAGTGTTGTGTCAGGTCATGAGGAGAAAGGAAAGCTTCAAGGCTGAAAGGGAAGAAGGTATTCCCAACAGAGGGGGATGACTAAGACATGGATGGCATCTGATGCCAGAATGGCACATTCAAGTGCAGACACTGGAGCTCTGTAGATAGCTGCAGGCACAAAGAAAGACAAGTGTGGTTAGGGTACCGTGTGCATGTGTGGGCACCTGTGTTTATGCATGTGAGTGCCACTTGGGAGGAGCCTAAGACAAAGCTTTCAAAGTAAGTCTGGGCAGGGTGTGCTGAGACCTATCCATATTCCCAACACCCAAGAGGCCACGAGTTCCATCTCATCATGGGTTATGTAGCAAGACCCCATCTCAGGAAATATAACATTATGCTGGAAGCAGACTAGGAAAGTGTGGTTGGCCAAAGAAAGTCCAAAATATTATTTTAAGACCTTGAGGTGGGCTGGAGAGATGGATCAGCAGTCAAGAGCACTGACTATTCTTCCAGAGGTCCTGAGATCAATTCCCAGCAACCACATGGTGGCTCACAACTATCTATAATGGAATCTGATGCCGCCTTCTGGAGTGTCTGAAGAGAATGATGGTGTACTCACATACATAAAATAAATAAATAAATCTTAAAAAAAAAAAGACTAGAGGTACCTAAGAGTTACAGAATGAAATATTATACTTGTATTTTGTTTATTTTGGGACACAGTCTCACTGTGCAGCCTAGGCTGGGATGTACCTTGTAATCTTCCTGCCTCTACCTCCAGAGTACTAGGGTCACAGGTCTCTGCTATGGTGCCCAGCACTGGACTTTGAAGACTGCATCCTGCATTCTCTTTAGGAAGAGAAAGCCTGCCAGTCAGGAGGTGGCTGTGTAGATCTAAGACTGAATGAAGAGAGGGAGATGAGGAGGCTGAGCAGTTACTGGTGTGTGGTGTGTGGTATGTGTGGGTGTGGTGTGGTGTGTGTGTGGCTTGTGTGTCTGTGGAATATGTGTTTGTGTCTCTGTGTGGTGTGTGATGTGGTGTGTATGGTATTGTGTATGTGGTATGTGTGGGTGTGGTGTGGTGTGTGTGGTGTGTCTATATAGTGTGTGGTCTGTGTTTGCATGTGTTTGCGTGTGTGGTGCATATGTGTGTAAGTGTGTGTGTATGATGTGTACATAGTATGTGGTATTTGTGAAATGTGTGGTGTATGTTTACATGTGTTTGTGGTATGGTGCATATGTGTGTGTTGTGTATGTGTCTAGTATGTATTTGTGAGTCTGTTTGTGTGGTATGGTGTGTATGGTTATGGTGTGTATGGTGTGTATGTGTATGTGTGTGTGTGTGGTATGTGGCATGTGTGTAGTGTAGATGTATAGGGCTTTTGTGTACAGACTAATTTTACCCCAGGATTTAAGAATGGGAGGGTAGGTTTGAGGTGTAGGGTAATGAGGTGGGTGTACTTGGAAGTCCTCTTGGCTTCACCACCTAGGTCATATGCTCTAATCAGTTTTATTAATAACAAGCACACTGTTCGGATCTTGAGAATAAAAACAGCTAATTGACCAAGAAGAGGGGAAGGAGCAGGGTTCTAAGTTTATTTAGGGGCTAAGGAAGGTGGAGCAGAGGGGAGGAAGCCACTGCCTGTGAAAATCCTTTCTACCGCACACAAGACACAAGCCATCCCCTGGAAGACTCCCCTGAGCAATTTGTTTTAAAAGCTGCTTTAGGTCGAGGAGAAGGAAGGAAGGAGTAGGGGTTAGGCGACCCCTCCCTAGAGCCCCTGCATCATTATCCACGATGATCACCCGATGCCTTCACTCCAGACTGGACCCCTACTGTCAGGAGTCCCTCCTTCAAATCATTGCTTTTCAAAGTTGGATTTCTGTATCTTTCTCAGAGTTTTCTCTGAGAGAAAGACCTTACCTTCACTCAAGTTCTGTGCCACCCCAACCCCCACCTAACCCAGATAGTGGTTGGGACATCCCCGTGCCTGGGAAGACACTGAAGGGGGCCGCTGACAGCTTTGTGGCTTCCTTCCTTGGCAGACCCAGACTCATGGCCCTTGGCCCCACAGATGTTCCTTTTGGGTTTATCTTGATAGCCTGTTTTAAAAACAGTTCATATCCACCAACCATTCAGATAATAATATTCCAAGTACTGAGCAACTGGGATTATTTTTGGCAGTGTTTGTTCTGACAGGTATAGCTCAGCTGGAAAACACAGGGCTGTGGTAGGGTGTGTGTGTGTGTGGTGTGTGTGTGTGTGTGTGTGT
Source organism: Mastomys natalensis (assembly GCA_021653895.1). Taxonomy (NCBI): domain Eukaryota; kingdom Metazoa; phylum Chordata; class Mammalia; order Rodentia; family Muridae; genus Mastomys; species Mastomys natalensis. The sequence continues at coordinate 219,541 of JAJTUV010001165.1, read as the reverse complement.
GTATGTGGGTTCCCCTTTCTTGCTCTTCCCACTGAGGCTGATATGCAGCACAAGGAAGTCTCATTTTCAGCTTTCTCTCAGATGACAGTCCCATGTGTCCTGGGTAGGAGAAAAGGAAAAAGAAAGCCAGACAGAAGACACATGGTGTTCCTGGACCAATTCCCTTTCCCCTGGGCTAGACCAACTTGCCACCAAAATGAGGATATTGACATGAAGCTCAAAAGTGTAGGAATCCCTTCCAGGGCAAAGCCTAGTGATCTAAAGGCCTCCATGAAGCCCTACCTCCTAAAGTCATTGCTCAGGTAGAGCTGGTATCGGAAAGTGATTGTCTCAAGCCATCTAAACCAAAATTCCACTTCCTGCCCTACTGCAGGCTCAGGAGGCCTCAGATACAAAGATACCTGCAACTTTCCTAGGCCCAGGTCTGCTGGCACCTCAGGCTGCCTCCCCTCTTGTCATCCAGTGTCCATCCTGTGTCACCTACTGTCAATCAAATGTACCTGATTTTCTTGAGATTGTTTTAAAAAATAATTTGCATTTGTGTGTGTGTGTGTGTGTGTGTGCGCGCGTGCGTGTGCCAGAAACGGGCATCAGATCTCTTAGAGTGGAGTTACAGGTGTTAGTGAACTGTTGGACATGAGTGTTAGCGTTTTCCGATTGAAGAGGCAGTGTTTGTAATCACTGAGCCATCCTACCTCCCTCCTCCTGTGATATTCTAATGTCTTGCTCTGTCTGTCCTCCATGTGCACTGCTTCCATTTGCAGTGGACCCATGGTCACTGCAGCAGTAATTTGTCACCTCCATGGCCTTTTGCCCTGGCTCCTCCACCCTTCCACCATTGCTCTCGTAGGTCTGGTTCTCTAAGTTTTACCCACTGGTGCATGCCTGCTTGAAGCCCGCATGATGCCTCCTTCCCGAGGGCACAGTGGAGTCCCAGGGCCTTCTGAGGGCAGCCAGTCCTGTTGCCCTCCAGGCTCTGTCTCACTTTTCCTCAGTCTCAAGCTACTGCTCCTTCAGTTCCTTCCCATGGCTAGGTCAAGATTACCACCTACGCTGTCTGATGGAGCGATGGCAGGCCAGGTCCTACAGGCGCCAATACTTCATGGTCTCTACGAATACACTTCCTGAAGTTGTACAGGCCCAGCCTATGTAACCTTTGAATACAGTTTCAACCTGAAGCAGTTTCTTCTCCCTGCTCTTGAGATTCTAGGAGGATTCAGAAGCCACACTGCCACATCAAGCTTCTTGGGGCAGATCCTAGCTAGAGAGAGGATAGGTCTTTATCGTGATTCTTTAAAAATATATATATCCATGTATTTGCAATGTTCTTTCTGTTTATTTGCTGCGTTTTCTTGCATAGAACCCAAGGCCCCGAAGGATAGAGCCACGAGGTATTTTTCTACATGCATGGCTGTGATAATTGCTAGCTGACACAAACTGTCTTAGCTCTGCACCACTGGAACATGTCCCTGAGAAAATCTACTTTGCTTGGTTTGAATGTGAATGGTCCCTATGGGTGCCTATGCTTGAACACTTGGTCTCCAGTGGGTGGCGCTGTCTTGAGCCCTCGCTGAATGAGCAGTGGCCCTGGCAGAGGCAGACTACTGGAGGTGGACCTTGAGGTTTTATCAGCCTCTAGGTTCAGGTTAGAACACTGTGCTTGCTGACTTACCATGTGAACGAGCCTCAGTGCACACTACCACCACTGTGGGGCTGTCCTTACCATGCCTCCCTCACTATGATAGAAGACCCGCCTGTCGGCCAAAGCCAATCTTTCCTTCTTTGCTTCTGCCTGGTCACAGCAATGAGGCAAGTAATCAAGACAAACATGAAAGGAAGAGGTTTACATGCCTCGTAGTTCTGGAGGTTTTTGTACACAATTGGCTTTGAGCAGAGCAGGGCACTGCTAGTGAGCATAGTGGGACTATATTTACTTCATGTCTCCAACACAAAAGAGGCTCACAATCCCCTTCAGGAGTGCATCACCAACAATCTAAAGACCTCCTACCTGGCTTCACTTACAGTTTCCAGAACTCCCTGGCAGCCCCATGCTGGTTGGGGCAAGTGTGTTTGGGGCACACAAGATTAAAGATCCAGGAGCGAGTGTTCTGTGAACCGTGCTGGATGAATGAAAGAACTCATGGTTTGGGTTGTCTTGGCTGCACATTTTGTTAATTACCTCTGGTCACGTTCAGCGCTCTGCCAATCACTGCCTGGGATCCTGAGTCCCTGGACTCAGGTTGGTGTGGGTGGAGGAAGACCTGGGTAACAGAGCTTCAGGGTCGTTATATCAGTAGATCACTTACACTATCTGCTTCACACCCTAAAGACTGGGAGAAGACTGCCGTAAGACAAAAAACTATTTGGGGGCCAGCAAGATAGCTCAGCAAGTAGACATGCTGACTTACTCTCCTGGTGATCTAAATTCAATCCCTGGGACCTACATGGTAGGAGAGACAGAGTCCTACAGTTGACCTCTGACCCCTACATTTGCTCTGTGCAACACACACACACACACACACACACACTAAATAATGTCTTTAAAAGATTTTATTTATTTATTTATTTTTATTTATTCACACTCTTATGTAAGTTTTGCAGGCACATACTACTCATGATGGCTCTACCCTTTAAATTAAAATAGAAACAAACCAGGAATATAGCTTTGGAAGGCAAAAGTCCCAAACTCTCTAAGAGAATGCCAGAGCCATCCCACTTCACTGTGGGACAGCCCCTTGAGGGAAGAACTGAGCAGGCAGAGACCACCAATGATGGTTCAGGAACCTCAGGGAGATGAGAAGGCTGAGCCAAATCCTAGGGGGAGGCACCAGGCAGCCTGCGCCTGGGGGAGCCTTCCCAGTTGGTCATCTGCTGGTTTCCTGACTTGTTGATCCATGAGGCCCTCTCCAGACTTCTCATTTTGAGTGAGACTCTGACTCAGCAGGCAGCCTTGGAGCCCCGCATTGTTGGCAGGGAGGGGTGGGGGAAGCACTGTATGCACATTTATTCTGGGTTTGGATATTTAAAGAGCTGGGCAGGCCGCACAGCATTTCGGAAGTGCTTGGGAAGGCTTGAGCTGCAGATCGACTTTTCTTTAAACAGCTATAGACATCCTGTCCCGATCTCTCGATCTCTCGGTTCACAAAGAGTAATTTTCTTTCCCTAACAATCTGACGTGGGTCCAGCCCATTGTGTAGGTCTCTCTGGCTCCCGGCTGTGTAGGTCTGGAGGAAGCAGGTGGCTAGTGGTGGGACCCATGCCCAGCTACGACCCAGGCCGGCAGTGGGTCCTCATCCAAGTGCGACCTTGCTCCCTGCAAGAAAAACTTGGCATGGCCTCCTAGGCTGCTGGGCTGTGGGGCTGACCAGCGCCAAGTTGTACGGGGCACCTGGGCCAGAGCTGACCCTGCACCTGGGGCGGGAAGAATGAACTCTCTGGGCATTTCGGGGTGTTGGCTTGAAGAACAGCCGCAGGGTCCCTGGGGACTCTAGGCCCTGCAGGCTTCCTCTTTGGGCTTTGCTGTTTTCCCTGGCTCAGGAAACTGCTCCAAGAGCTGGGACTTTGTTCCCAGCTCCCTGCGTCATTTTTACTATTTGAATGGCCACGTTGGGCTGTTTTCAGGGAGGTGCCCCCTTTGTCGCTTTTCTCAGGATGTTGTTTGGAATAGATTTCGTCAGACTGTCTGCCTTTGTTTTCCCTCCCCAGTGCACATGCAGGAAGCCTCAGAACCCGTGGAAGCAATGGGCTGGAACGGCCTCCCGACTGGGCATGCTTTAATTTTTCTCTTATGACATTTATTGTTCTCATTGAGGTTTTCAGAGGTCATTGTGTCTACATGCTTCATTATAGAACATTTGAAAAATGTAGAAAACGAGTACAGGTGATGAGTTGCACTGCTTGGAGAGTTGCTTTAATTTAAATGGGGTGCCTTCTGTGGGTGCCGTTTACACCTAGTCTAGCCCTTACCTCTGTAGAGTTGTTTCATGGCCTTCCACACTTTGGAAGCAGAGTTTAAACCTTTGGAGAGCTCTTTTGGCAAAGCAGTGACTAAGACCTACCAGTATTAGGGAGTAAAGCAGGTCCTGAAACTCTCAGAATCTAAATTTAGTTTCAAATTACATTTGTGTTTATTTGTGAATATGCATTGGAGGTCAGGAGACAACTTTCAGGAGTCAGTTCTCTCCTTCCATCATGTAGGTCATGGGGATCAAACTCACGTGGTTAGGTTTGGAAGAAGTCAAGCCATCCAGTGGGTGTACATTAGCGTCTCAATCTATGTTTTAAAATAAGCCGAGGTGAGTGGGATTTTCTCTTTTTCTTTAGTAGTTTATACATTTTTTTGGTAGCAAACAAGGAAAGAAGGCAGAATGCTGTGGGCCCTGGCAGCAGAGGTCTGGGTTGGGACTTAGCCAATGGATGCTTCAGTCTCCCCTTCTCTAAAATGCTAACAATATTACCTGAGTAGGTGTGGGTGGAGATTATCTGGTAGAGAGACATTACTTAACACTCGTAAAAGTTCTGGGAGTTCCTGTTACAGGCTGGATTGAGCCTATTCCAACTCTGCTTGAACGTCATGTGAAATCTTAACCCTCAAGACCTCAAAATGAGACTACCAGTCAGCTTTCTACTACTATACCAAAATACCTGAGAAAGCTAACTTATAAATACGAAAAGTTTATTTTGTCCCTGGATTTTGGTGGATCCAGTTCAAGATCAGCAAGATCATTGGTTTGGGCCTGTGGGGGAGGGTGTGTGTGTGTGCGCGTGCGCGCGCTGAAGCTTCTAGAACCTTCTAAGACAGTCAGGGCTACATAGAAAACCTCTGTCTAGAAAAACAAAAACAAATATAATTGCTATTGTTTAAGCAGTTAGTATAGCCAGTTGGCTTTAAAATTCGTGCGTTTGTATGGCCCATGCATCAGAGTTAGAAACCTAACAATACCATTCTGCTAAGTTAGCTCTAGAGGTACTTGGTTGTGGATCTGAGCAGACTAACCCAGTTCCTTAGCAAGTCGTTTTGTGCTGCTGAGACTCCACCCTGAGTTCCTTGTGATCCCTGGGCTGTGCACTGGAAGCTCATGAGCACATAGAAGAAAGCCCGACACAGTCTGGACACTTCTTGCTCAGCCCTGTAGACTCGCTCCCCTTTCCAGTGAGACGGGTGGCGACATATCATTCCCAGATTCATGCCCCGCCATAGCCATGTCCCCCAGGCAGCAGCCTGCTCTCCAATTCCACTTAGAGGGAACTCACTTGCTTCTCCTCCAGGAGTCTTGCCCAGCTGTCTTCCAGTACAGATGCCCCCTTTTATAGAAATGTTGTGTGCACTTAAGTGACCTGCTATCACCTCCATAAGGCACTGGGAGTTTTCATGTGTATTCTAGTTGGACCACTAATAGAAGTGTAGCTTAGGTAGGAGCTTGGCTCTAGATTTGGCTACAGAGGAAGCTGCTAAGGGTGGGCACGCAGCTTCCTCAGGGGAATGAGGCCAGCCCCTTAGCTTTCCTCAGGAGCATGGCAGTTGCTGCTGGCTGGGGGAATTTTTGCTAGTGTCAGAGACATGGTCTTACTGTACAGGCCAGGCTGGGTGGAATCCTTTTCCTCAGTCACCCATGAACTAGAATTACAGGCACAGGTGACCTATGCTTGGCTTTTGGAGTAAGAATAGTTTCTGTCTTCATAAACTTTAGGTTTTTCCTTGGGCCAGCTGAATAACCAGCCTGGCTTGTCTGCTAGGTCAGCCTCCTCTTCATCCTCATTTTCTGGCTAATAACTCTCATTTCAATTTTCTCAATTCCATTAGAGAGAGATGATAATGAGGCTCAAAGATGAGACACGTTATTCACAGGAAAGACCTTTGGCTTTCTAAAAAACGCATTTGAGATGGCAGGGTGAGTTTTGGGACACGTTATGGTTCAGCCCTGCTTCAGGCTTGGGTGGGGGGCGGGGTGGGATTCCTGGCACCTGGCATTGTGCTTTTCACAGTGTTGCCAGGGAGAGCGATTGTCTTTGCAAGAAGAGGAGGAATTAGTGTCACATGGTAAAGGCCCACTAGTGCTACTGGGTGAAAACTCAGAGCCTTTTGAACATGTCAAGGTGAAGACATATTCAGACAATTGCAAGCCCTGAGCAGGCTCCTCCCGGGCAGGGGTGCAGGGGCAGGGCAGCTGAGAATTAGTTACTACCCTCTGCTCAGGTCCCTAGGAAATAAATTATACACAGATTGTCTCTAATTCTCTACAAGGTCAAATTGCCAATCTTTTTTATCAATGGAGAAGCTGACGCTCTATGTAGCTCAGAGGTATGAGAGAGGTCATTCAGTGGATGTGTGCTGTGCTGGGATTCAGTATAAACTTTAAGATAGTATTTGGGCAGGGTATATTTGCTGTTTTTGCATCTCTGACACAAAATACCCTGTAGGAGTACCTTATGGGAGAGAAAGTTTGCTTTGTCCCATTGTATAGAGATCTGAGTCCATTATGGTCAGGAAAGTATGGCAGAACAGATGGTGGTAGAGACTCGGGCAAGGACCAGGGAGCTGTGCACGGGAAGGCTGGTGGCTGTCCCTTTGTCCTCTGCCCTTCTTTTACTTTGTTCAGATTCCAGTCCACGGTGTGACGCTGTCCGTCCTCAGGGAGGTGGTTCCCTTTTAGTTAACCCTGGTGAAAATCTCTCACAGATACCCTAGAGCTACACCTCACCAGTCTCCTAGGGGTTTCCAAACGTGACAACCGTGCTCCAGGTGACAGAAGCAAGCCTTGGCACACGATTTACGCGCCCCACTGCCTTCCTTCCACTTCCCAGTCCTCATCATGGCCAATGGAGACTCATGGGTACTAGAGCAAGGCAGAGAGCATGACTGTCACTGTTATGCAGATGGGAAAGTTCTGGACTACAACCCGGAGCAAGAAAGAGCACATGAACCCCAGAAGGGTGAGGGCAGTGTGGTGGGTTTACAAATCAACATGAAAAGTGAAGGCTCCCCTTATATTGCACAGACCGATGTTTGAAAGGGCAGGGCCTGGTGTGGTGAGATAACTGGACGGGTCCCAGTTACAGCTGAAGTAAAAGGCCAGCTCCGTGCCGTGCCTTCCCTTCCCACACCATCCCTGTAAACCTCTGAGGAGAGAAAAGGAGCTGCCAGGAGAAAACATCTAGTTTTCTGTCCTTACCCATCATGTTCAATGCAGAGCCTCCATAAACAAAAGAACAAACAAAACAAACAAGTAGAATGTTTTCTCCCAAACCTCTATCGAAAACCTTGCTTTAGCTGATGGATATTTGAATTGTTTCCAGTGTTTGGTGACAAAAAACAAAGGATTGAGTGTTCTCTCAGTTAATTGGCCACTTCATTACTATTACTTAACATTTTAATTCATTATAAAATTACTTTCTCTGTAATCTACTTTGTCATATATATATATATTTAGTTTTCTTTCTCTAATGGTTATTGAGGAAAATCCTGTTTTTATTTTAATTTTGATTGATTTGTATCTCTTTTTATTAAAACACCATTTCTTAAAAAAAAAAATTAAAGATTTTTTTTTTGTTTGTTAGAGTGTTTTGCCTGCATATTTGTCTGTGCTCCACGTACACCCAGGGTACCCACAGAGGTCAGAAGAGGGCATCAGATTGCTTTGAACTGGAATTGCAGATGGTTGTGAACTGCCATTTGGATGCTTGGAATGGAACCCTGGTCCTCTGGAAGAGCAACCATGGAGCCATCTCTCAGGCCCCAGCCAGCACTTCTTATTGGCAGTGTATAGTTGTAACTTGCTTTGTGATCTAGTCTAATCATCTCTGTTTCGATTGATTTGATTTATTGAGATAAATCAATTAAATCAATTTCTGTGTTTTTTAAAGATTTGTTTATTTTATTTTCTATGTATGGCTAGCTGCATGCACAGTCATGTGTATCACATGTATGCCTGGTGCCATGGATCCCCTGGAACTGGAGTTACAGTTGTGAACTGCCATGTGGGTGCTGCATATGGAACCTGGGCCCTCTGGAAGAGCGGCTGGTTTTCTACCGGCTCCCCTCAAGCTTTGTTTGATGAGGTCTTTAGGTTATTTACATGTAATGTGATTGGACTATAATTACATCTGAACCTACCATTCTGGTCTGGGGCTTCTGTCTTACATGTTTTTGCTCCTCTTTTCTTTTCTCCCCCTGCTCCCACTGAGACAGGGGTTCTGTGTACCCTGGCTGTCCTGGAACTTGCTCTGTAGATCAGACTGACCTCGAACTCAGAGATCTGCCTGCCTCTGCCTCCTGGATGCTGGGACTAAAGATGTTGGCCACTACACACAACTTCTTCCCTTTTCTTATCCTTCTGCTTTTTATTGGATTGATTGAATTTTCTTATAATTTTACTTATAATACTAGTTGGCTTGGCAGCTGCAACCATTTGGCTTGTCATTTTAGAGTTTGTCTGAGGCCTTTTCATGTGTAATATAAAGTACACAGTGGAAGCTCTTCCACTCAGTAAAGTACGTATCTGACCATCTTCATCTGAGCTTAACTTAATACCTTCTCTAGTACATTTAAAACACACTGGCAGGCACAGCCAGATGTCTTCCTGGCACAGGCTGGAGCTGCTTCTGTCTTAACTCTCCTGCCTATCAGAAGGACCAGCCTTCTCCATCTTAATCAATCTTAATCATTTCTGATTGTTTTAAACTATCTATACCCAAAAGGCTGGAGAGCATATCCACTCACTATGTTGGTTAAGGGAGGGGTCTGTGTGAACAGCACAGAGCTTATTATTCTACCTAGGACGTTCCTAGCTCGGCTGACAGTGATGCTTGGCAATTCAACAGGTCATAAGATCAAAGACCAGCATTCCTTCTGTTGCTCTTCTTTGCAATTATTGAAACATTTCTTTTAGCTTTTCACCAGATGCCAGGATTGCTAGCAGCTCCAGCTATCCCATCGAGATGCAGTGGGGCCCAGCATTCACTGGCCAGTTCTTTCTGGCATCTATTTTAGGAGGAAAGCTTTGTTTACATCGTCCCCTGAAATATTTTCACTGACCAGAACCAGGGAGCCGAGATTTCCAGGAGGGCAAATCCCCAGGTGGAAGTCCAAGGCTGTTTATAGAGAAAGGGAGATGGATGGTGTGGACAACGCCCAAACCACAGGCATCCACTGCAGAAGGGCCACAGGAACAAATGGTTCAACGACAGTAACTGAAAACGGACTCACTCAGCACTACACAGCTAAGAAAGGAACTTGCCACTCCCACTAGAAGCATCTGCACTTAGAGCCCACGCTGAGGCAGCCTGAAAGTCTCTTTCTGGATCTTTCTTTCCTTAAATCCATGAGTATATTTATATGTAAGGAAGTGAAAAACAAACACAACAACAACAACAGTCCCTATGGTGCCCTCATCATCATTATCTCTCAGGTGTCTCTTTGTTGTAGAGGCCACAAACAGAGGCAGAGCCCACCCATCCCTGCTCTATCCCACCCTCATCTCTTGCTTCCAAGCTGACATCTTCCCAGGTCATCCAGAGGTGCTCACTTCTTTGCCCTCTTGGAAGACTTTAACTGTATGTTGGACTGATAATAAAAGGCCAAAACTGTTAAGGCACTTTTCTGAGTGTGACTGTGTAAGTGTGTAAGTGTGTGTGAGTGTGTGTGCGTGCATGCATGTGAGAGTGTATATGTTCGTTTTGTTTCTGCTGCTTGGGATCTGATCTGTGGCCTTCCACATGAACTCAGCAGATTTTCTCTGAGCTATATCCCTAGCATGAACAGATTACAAAGAGTTATTGTTCTCAATTACTAGTTTGGGAAACTGAGTCACAAGCATGTTGGAAAACTCATTCATAAGTCCAAAAGCACAAGTTGGGGCTGGCATTCTTAGCAGAAGAGAGAATTTTCTTAGTTGCCACACTCCCAGAGAATGTATCATTCTAGGGTGGGGGGTACATTCTGGAATCTTCTGTCCAGAGCACTGTTTATGAGATCCCACCAGCCTAACCCAGGGTCCCTGCTCTGTCTTTCCTTCATGGTAGGACTCTCAGGCTGTGGCCTTCCCTTACTCCTCTGATCTGAGTCATCTTTCTTGGAGATAGCTGTTAAGAGAACACTCTCTACACCCAAGAAAGCCAGATGGTGCCCAGGTGCCAGATGGTACCCAGGTGTCCTCATAGCTTTATCTGTCAACTTGAACAGCCTAAAGTCACCTGAGAGGAAACCCTTAATTGAGGAATTCCCCAGATCAAACCAGTCTGTGCACATGTCTGTGAAGGATTGTCTTGATTATTAATTGATAAATGAAGCCCCAGCCCACAGTGGGTGGCATCATTCCCTTGGCAGATGGTCCTAGGCTGTATAGAAAAACTAAGTATGAGCCAGCAAGTAGCATTCCTCCATGGTTCATGCTTGTGTCCCAACCCTGGCTTCCATCAATGATGGATTGTGACCTAAAGTGTAAGACGAACACCACCCCCAGCCTGCATCCAAGTAGCTCTTGGTCAGTGTTTTATCACCACAACAGACAGGAAATGAGAACGACAGGCACCAGGCTGAAGCCCCAAACAGACATTACCTGAGAGAAAGCAACCTTGCTGTGCATGGCTGAGAGAAGGAAGTCTCACCAATCCTTTCTGTTACTCCACGGATTCTCTCTTTACCACTACTGGACCACAGGAGAAAGAAATAGTTTATCTCAACAATCATTTGGCATCTCCTTAGAAAAATGAAGCTTCTAAAGATTTTAAGATGATACTACTTTTGTAAATCTCAAGTTCATAATGAGCAAGTGAAGGGTGGGGAGGATATGGCCAGCTTCTCTCAGGCACTTTGTTTTTACTTTTGAGAGCGTCTCTGTAGCCCAAGGTGATCTAGAACTCTTAATCCTCCTGCTTATCTCAACCTCAAAAGGATTACCTTTGATGGTAGCGCATTGAAGGGCAGGCAGACTTTATCTATTTATTGTTTGTTTGTTTGGTTAAGCCTTTGATTTTGAAGTGACTATTGGCTGACATGAAGCTGCAGAATGGTACTTGGAGATCTCGGGACCCAGGTATCCACCTGGCTGCCCAGTACAATGTGAAACCAGGAGGTTTGCCTTGGTACACTGTGCTGTGTGTCAGTGTTGGGTTACAGGGAACATTGAGTCATCCTCACTGCAAGCAGGATGAGGAGTAGTCCATCATGATGACCTTCCTCTTCCAGATCCTCATCCCCATCTCAGGGCAAACACTTGTCTGCCTTTTCAGTTTTGTCGTTCTGAAAATATCGAGAGATCATAGACCAATTGCCTGTGATGTTATTGTTGACGTGTGTGGCCCTGAGCTGACTCTCGTTTTGTTTGGACTTTTGTTCTTGTTCCTTCGTCCCTGTTTCAATGTAGACTTGACCATTAGAATGCTATTTTGATTTTCAGAGTATGTTGAGTGTATCTCTTTGTGGCACACACACACACACACACACACACACACACACACACACCACTATTGCCGTCTACTGGTTCTTATTTTTGTACCGGTTTGGAGGCAGTGTAAGAACCTTATTTTCTTTTTCAGTTCTTTACTCTTTCTTGTTTATAATAAAATTACCTTAGATATTTCTCCTGAGTATACCTAGAACAACATTAAAGACATAATCTTTGCCTTAAATAAGAACAATCAAGAAAACCCAGGAAAGAAGTCTCCTGAAGGCATCTTATTTATCCCTTTGCTCTCTGTGCTTTCCATATCTACCAAGAATCCCCCTCGAACCATTTCCTATTTGAGAATCTCCTTTAGCTCCTCAAGATTGTACCTGCTGGCCATGAGCTCTGAGCTCTTCATATGGCAGGAGAATAAAGGTGTGCGGACATTAGATTAGCATATGACAGAAGTCTCCTGACAAGAACGATCCAGACTCTTCTCACCAGGGCTTCATGCAATAAGCAGAGCACGGGCAAGAAAAGCCTGTGCTGTACCAACCAGAGAGAGGCAGGGGCTATTCCAGTGACCTATACTGACTCAGCAGACTTGGGGCCCAGCAGTGTTGTTGATCATAGCTTTTCCCCACTTGACTAACTCCCATTCTTAAAGTGTCTCTCCCTTTCTTAATTAAACTGTCTCTATTAATAACTATTTCTATTACTAGCTACATATCTCTACTACCATTGATTTTATTATTAAAGTTTCTTAAAAATATATTTTATGTGTATGAGTGTTTGCTTGTATGTATGTATGTGTGTGTGTAGTATGTATGTATATATGTATGTATAGTGATTGTGTGTCTGTACTGCAGGAGTGCAGAGAAGGGCTTTGGATCCCCTAGAACTGGAGTCATTCATGGTTGTGAGCCATGACACGGGTGCAGGGAACTGAACCTGGGTCCTCTGAAAGAGTAGCCAGTGCTCTAACCACTGTGCAACCTCTCCAGCTTTCTGTTACAATTTCATTTTAATTGTTTTTCCTATTTACCTGAGATACCATTTCTCCTTCCAGGTCTTCAGGCCCTGCTGTGTCTTGATTTGAAATGTTTTGAGCTTATCCTGTTTGGGCTTGTCTCAGACTCTTGGGTCTGTAAGCATATATCGTTACAAGAAGTTCTTATTTCTTGTAAAGATTGCTGCATGCAGCCTCCCCACTTCATCCTTTTGCAGCAGTAATAACAGGAAGGATAGATCTTTTCCCATAGTTGAGCAAGTCCTCAGAGCTATGGGACTTCCTCCTGTGGATTTCTTTCAAGGGTTTGGAGTGAACACTGTCTGTAGTTCCAGCCTAAAGCCCCTGTGCCCTTCCTTTGATCACCCCCTTTCTGTTTCCGAGCTTACCCACCGAGTCTTTGCCAGTTGTACAATCACTTGCAGCTTATTATCCATCTCATTTCCAGATGGGGATTTTCTTTTTTAATAAGTGTGTTTGTAATTGCCCATTGAACATGTATATGAACAAAATCACAGGATCACCTATGGGTTAAATATCATCTGAGGAGTTAGGTTCACTGCAACCCCCTCAAATTATCAAAATGTGCCGCCTTTCTTTTGAGACAGGGGGACATATCAAGCTCACTATTAGCAAGCATTTCCCTGCCACTGTTGAGTTTGCCCCGTCTATGTTGTCTACAGTCTACACTGCTTTCCAAACTTTCTTTTAAACTGTGCTTATTCAGATCAATTGTCCATTTTATACATCATTTACTTATTTAAAAAAGATAAATTATTTTTATTTGTCTTATGTGAGTGTGGATGGGGGAGTGATGTGTACCACAGTGCATGTGTGGGTGTCAGGGGACAGCTTGCAGGAGCTGGCTTTCTTATTCCATTATGTGGGACCTGGGTATTGGAGTCAGGTTGTCAAGCCCAATGACAGGCACCTTTACCTGGTGAGCCATCTCACTGGCCCTTACATTTTGGGTATATGGTAGGTAAGCTTCTTATGTATTTTGTATATTAATCACTGGACAGAGCTATTTCAAATGCTTAAAACAGATAAGATTCCTAGCTGTGTTAGTTAGTTCAACTTGACACAAACCAGAGTCATCTGTGAAAAGGGAAACCCTATCAGGAAGACTTGTGGGCAAGCCTGTGGAGATTTTCTTGATTGCTGATTGATAGAGAAAGGTCCAGCCCGTTGTGGGTGGTACCACCCCAGGTAGGTGATCCTGGGTTATATAGGAAATCAAGCTGAGATTCCTGTTCACATTTATGTACCTGGGGCATGGGGGTAGTGGCTAGGGGGTAGGGAGACAGTGTCATCGACACTGGGGCATGGGGGTAGGGGGTAGGGAGATAGTGTCATCGACACTGATATCTTTCAGGGGTCTCTTTGTTTAGAGGCCACTAAAGAGTCAGAACCCATGCACTTCTGCTTTCTTCCACTCTCATCCATATTGCTCCCAAAGTGGCATCTTCTAGGCCACAAAGATGTGTTCTCTTCTTTGGCCTCAAGCTGAGTAACCCACGGAAAAAGCAAACTAGTCAGCAGTGTTCCTCCACGGTTTCTGCCTCTGCTCCTGTTTGAGCTCCTACCTCCACCTCCCTCAGTGATGGACTCTAATGGGATGTGTGAGCCAAATAAACCCTTTCCTCCCCAAGCTGCTTTTGGTCATGGTGTTTCCTCACAGCAACAGAAAGCAAAAACCAGCCCTTGCCAAGGGGCTCTGTATCATACATCATGTATCATGCAGTTTGCAGTTAGTGTCACGTCTGACTTTCCATATTGTGTGTGTATAGGGTCAAGTTCAGGAGGTGATTAAGCACAAGGCCTAGCATGTATGGTCTTTCTTCAGAGTACCTCAGATTCCCTCTTGGCATCTCGCTGCCTACTTTCAGTTCTTACCATTTTGATGTTGGCCTATGGTCTGGCACATTGCTTCAGGCATCTGTGACATCTGAAGAGTTGCCGCAGCTGATTGCTTATCCTAAGCAATGGGCGTGGTAGGATGCAGGGGTTGTCTGCTGAGCCGTGGGTCAGGAAAGACAAGTCTTGAACTGGGTTGTAGCTCAGTGGAAGAACAGTTGCCTAGCATATTGAAGGCTTTGGATGTGGTTCCCAGTGCCCCCTACCCCCAAATAAAAGTTTCATAAGTGGACAAGAAGCCACCAGATAGGTCTAAGGATGGGGCTTTAAAGGGTTCTGTTCTGTCTACTTGAGTATCTGCTAGCCTGCTGATTTTCAAAATTATTCTAGAGCTATAGATGAGGTGAGAATAAGGCCAGTTAAGAGACCACAGGGCTCAGAGTGGTTACCAAGATCCTGCCATGGATTTCTTTAATTTTTTTTTCAAAATGATTTATTTTTACCTTATATGCATGCACGTCTACGTAAGGTGTTGGATCTCCTGAACCTTGAGTAATAGATGGCTATTACTATTACTCCAGCTTCAGGATGGCTATTACTATTTCAGCTGCCATGTGGGTGCTAAAAATTGAACCCAGGTCCTCTGAAAAAAGCAACCAGTGCTCTTAACTGCAGAGCCATCTCTCCAGCTCTAATGGTTTTTCAATAAATGGTATGTAAGTACTTGTCTATCTCTCAAATTCTGCAAAGTCATTTATTTTAACAGATACATGAAACACATAGAAGTTGTATATATTTATGGATATACTATGCAATATCTTGTCTTTTATCCTGCGTGTATGTTTGGGTATATATGGTGTGTGTGGGGTGTGTATAGCACATGCGTGTGTAGGTGTGAGCACCCCTGTACATATGTAGAGGCCACAGGAAGACATTTGGTGTCCTGTTCTATCATTCTCTGCTGTATTCCTTTGGGGCAGGGCAAGCTCTCTCACAGAATTGAAGGGTTCTGGTTTGGCTAGCCTGGGTGGAGCTTCTTGTCCCTGCTGGGCTTATGGGCTCCCACAGTCATGGCAGGCTTTTGTGTGGGTGTTGGGAGTTTGCACTCTGCTCCTTAAAATATGTAAAAACGGTGTTCTTACTCTTTTCTACATATATACATGGCATGCTGTTTAACTGGATGCAACATTTCTTTATGATGGCCTGTGCATCTGAACTCAGCCAGCACAGTGGCTGGTGACTTTCTGCTATGCTCCAAACCTCCCAGAAGCACATCCAAACACGTGATGCATGATCTGCCTCGAGTTCCAGGCAATGCTTAGCCAGTAGCCACTTTAAAAGTGGGAATATTGGTTAGGGCAGACATGAAGGATCGCCCAAAGTATAGACCTAGAACCTTGTCTCAGGAATGTTCACAAGTGGTCTAATAAGTGTGACAAATGTTTCCTCTCCATTTTCTTCCTGGGACAGTCATAGAGTACACCAGCACATCTAAGCTCAGGGACGACCTAGGTATAAAGAAACATTCAGTTATTTAACTTGGCATTTTCTGGTTCCACCAACCACAGAGTGCCTTTTACATCTTCCTTTGGAGTAAGGTGACCGACAGATTGTTCTTTATTCTTCTGTTACGTTCCTGAAGTCATGGAAAGTATGGTTGTCCCTCCATACCAGGGTTCTCAGGACATTGGGGCTGGACTCTGAGGGAGATGAAGACCTTAGTCACTCAGGTAAGCCTGATGTCACATCCCCTTGCTGTTCTGAGTCTCCAGTGTCCATAGTACAGCAGTACAAGCAGGGTAACAAGCTAAGGGTGCTACCTCCTAGGACTGTTGTACAGTGACAACACGAGCTTGTGTGTGCAGACTGCTGGAACCAGTTCCTGGCAGACAGGGAGTTTTATATGCATTAATAATTTGGCCTGAGGACATCTCTTAATGGTTCGTGTTGCATTCATTACCATTAAATTATTATTGCTATGTAGTATTGATCTATTATTCTAACTTTTTCTTTGTTTTGTTTTTTGGTTTTTCAAGGCAGGGTTTCTCTGTGTAGCCCTGGCTGTCCTGGAACTCACTCTGTAGACCAGGCTGGCCTCGAACTCAGAAATCCACCTGCCTCTGCCTCCCAAGTGCTGGGATTAAAGGCGTGTGCCACCACTGCCCGGCGCATTCTAACTTTTTCTTAATAAATGGTCAAGAGGGAAGCCTAGCCCTGCATGACTGCAGAGTGCAGGCTCACTTCCTGTGTCTGCCTTGCTCCTGCTCTGTGTCATAGCATTCCGACTTCATGAATATCTGTGGATCTGGCTGGGGCTTGGGGTCACAGTAAGTTCTCCTTGAAGTGAGAATTCAAAGAATGGGGGAAAAAGTAGGGAGAGGCTTTCTCTGGGAGAGAGAGAGAGCTAGAATCAAGGGATGAGGAAGGGACAAACATCATTGAGTAAATGTCCCCTAGGAAGGGACAGCACTGAGAGCTTCAAGACCACCAAGGGAAGAGTCTGCCAGCAGCCTAGTAAGTCTCACATGGGATGCTACTGTGTGCTCCAGAATTAAGCTTCTCCAGAGAGAGAAATGCTGACTTACCACCTCTGCCTTCCAGGAAGGGAAATGACAAGTTTGGAGCACCAAGCCTCTGACACCTCCGCCCTGAGAAGAGAGGGCAGGGCTCTTCTCTTTAGAGCTGCCTTGTGTAGTCTGCTTGTCATCTGAGGGATTTCCACTTTGAACTCAGGCTCAAGGCAGCCCCACTTTTTCTCCTGGGCTTGCCCTCTGGAAGAATGAGGGGCAGAGGAACATTGAGGAGTCAAGGTGACATTCCCAAATAGAAAAAGTGCAGTCTTGACCTCCCAGGGAGTGAGAGCAGAGACCCCAAGGGCCAGGTGTACACTAGGCTGCATAGAAACCCCAGTGTAGGTGAACTCAGAGTGAAGGTCACGCTAAGTGTCCTTCTGCCAACACTAACTGAGGTGTAACAAACGCCTCTGTAGGAGCTCCGCTTTGATCTACGGCAGGTAATGAATTAAGGCTGGTAAAAGGAAGATAAACTGACTAGCATGGGCTTTGCCTTTTTCCCCAGGAAGAGAAAAGCTTCAGTCAGAATTGTTGTGCACAAAAAAATTCTCTCTTCTCTGGCCCCTGCCTGCTGTCTGCTGAACCTTCCACTGGTCCATACTCTGCAAGTCTGGAAATGATGACTCCTGATCACCAGGCCACTAGACAGCTTGCGAGGCTGGGCCTTCTCACAGCCTGGCATCTTACAGACAGCTTCAGCCATGGCGTCCTGTCTGAGTCCTGGAGTTTAGCACCAGGCCCTGGGAGGCTCACTTTGCCGGTGGAGGCTCAGGCCTGGTTCACTGTTCTGCAGACACAGGTAGAGCTGGCTGCATTTATAGCCTAAATATTGTCTTCAGTGCAAAGTTCTGACTGGAGGAGAGAAACCAAGAAATTGGTGTCCATGTCTGAGATAGCATCCCAGCCCAGGACTCTTTAGGTTTGGAGGGGAGCATATATATATATGCATTTTTGTAACAGGATTTGAAATAATTAAAATCTATAAAATCTCCATGCATCTCCTACCTTTACAGCCCCCTGGTCTCAGCAGTTGCACCCACCCTGTAGCCTCTGTCTGGTTTATACAACAGCACCCACTCTGTCTTGTTTGTCTTTTGGTGCATTAAAACAAAACAAAACAACCCCCCCCCCAAAAAAAACCAAAACCCCAAGACTTCCCAGGAAGTCTGGCTGGCATGGCTCTGGTAACTGCCTGTTGGGCAGCTCCTGGAGGAGTGGCAGGGTTTTGTGTGTGTGTGTGTGTGTGTGTGTGTGTGTAGTCTATGGGTCTCACTATTGTTCTATCCAGGCTCGTGATGGGCTGGGCTGCTTTACTCTTCTGAGCTCTGATGTTGAAGGTGGTAACCTTCAAGCCAGGGTGTATACCTTTAATTTATTCTGGAAACACTGCCCACGGCTAACCTGGACCTGCCTGGAAGCCAGAGGCGTGAGCTTCCCAGGAACACAGGATTCCACTGGGAAGCTCCTATGTGAAAGGCTTGGGGCCTGCAGTCTCTCTGTGACCCATGGAAGGTACCACAGGCCCCTGTGAGGAAGGGGTCATCCAGTTGGGACAAACCATTTCATCCCTTCTTTCCTGAAACACAATGCTGGGGGACAAAGCCCCGAGTCTCTAGCAAGTTCCTTGCCCTGGGCTTTCCAACATTCCATCTCTGCAGCAAAAGACAGAAACTGTGGCTTGATTTAATGAGCTCCATTGGGGTTGCTATGAGCTGCTTGCATCTCAGCATTGGGCTTGCACACTGTGAGAGGCCGGGACCGCACTCCCGCCTGCCACCTCCTACAGAACCTGCCAGGGACCTGCAGCACCCAGACCTCAGCTGGTGTCACTGCTTATAAGCATCACACACTGAATCCAAGTGTGGAATTAAATTAGATTCAAAATTGTCACACAACACCTGGGTCTCTGCTGATGGTCACCGTGACAGTAAGTGCGAATTTTCTGTGGCAGGTCCTCTTTTTTTCCCCCTCATTTGAACTCCTGCTTCTTGTTTCTTGTGCTTTGTATGGGCTGCTGTCTCTTTAAGGTTGCTCTTGGCTGACTGATAAAGACCAACAGTGAGCTGCCTCCCCGCCTCAAGGGTGTCTGTCTCTTTGCCATCAACACTGCAGCTGGTTTTTATTTCCCTCTTTCTCTTGGTGTCCTCAGTGGTAGCTGGGTCTAATTCTGTTCTCCATCCCCAACTACGCAACACTGGGACATAACACTCACGTATTAATTCTAATCAATAATGAAAATACGTTCCTTAGCTGGCAGAGGCCACCCTACTGTGCTCCGCCACGGCTAGATCATTGGGATCAGGTTTATAAGCGTAAATGAGTTTCCAACAAACACTGCTGAAGTCCTGTCTGAGTGTCAGGAGGTGTGTTGGGTGTTAGAAAGACAGATATTGCCATGGCTTCCGGTCAGGCGGTATAGTTGTTCAGCACAGGAGGAGACTGGTCCTTTTATACATACGGGGTTACCCATTTACTCAAGGCTTCCATACACAGAGACGAGGGAAGGACGCTACAAACCTGGGCAGCATGAGAAAGGCCAGTGTTAGAGTGCTCACTGCTGCCACATAGCAAAGCTGTACAATGTGCAGCCGGAGTGTCCAGGTGACTCGCCAACAGTGGGCAGCATCAGTCAATTTCCGGTGGGCTGGCTGTGAGTTTCCGTGATGGCTCCAGAGTGTCTGCTATTGCTGCCAAGTTAGACCAACTCATCACCTCTGAACCTGGCATGAGCTTAGTATGATCTTTTTTTTTTTTCAACATAAACTTTTATTGATTCTTTAAGAATTTCACATCATGTTCCCCAATCACACTCATTTCCCAGTCTGTCCCAGTCTGTCCTCCTCCTTTGTGCCTCCTCCCAAAAGTCCAATTTGTGTTATCTATATACTCAGTAGAGCATGGCTAAACTCTCAGTGGTCTGCCCTTAATGATAACTGAGTCTCCCCCCCCCATGCTCCACCCCCACCAGAAGCCACCGTTGTGGAGAGCTACACGTCACACTTCAATGTCTTCCTGTTTAGGTTGCTACTTTATTTTGGGTGGGGTTGGTGTGGGGTAGGGGTTGTCACAGAAGCCTTCCATGTCCCTCTTTCTCAATTGATGCATTCACAATCATCAACACTACTGCAAAAGCAGCTGCCTTGCCTTTATGGTCAGAGGAACACAGATCATGGCCTTCCACATGGTTTCTGGCAATAGCATAGACCACAATCAGGGACCCCAGCTGCAGTAGACCCATGGACCCAGATAAGGCCTTCAGAGGCAGTCCAGACTCTGGATATCACCATGCCCTCAGAGGGTAGTACAGGCTATCACATCACTTGGTCCCCAGTGGCAACATGGCCCAAGGACATTAATATGGTTTCAGATAGCGGCCCACACCACAGACATCACATGGCCCTAGGTGGTAACACAGGCTATAGGACATTGACACAGACCCTAGCTGTGGTAGGGCCATTGACCCTTGGTGGTAGCACCAGCCTGGTTAGTACCATTCTTGACTGATAGAATGGAGCAAAATTAATTGCTCTGGAACTCCAAGGGTTAAGTAAGATGACCCCTTACAGCTTCTACTTCCTGTCTCCTGGAACCAGGGCAGGTGACATATTAGTTTCTTCCGTTGGCAATTCCTGGCTGAGACAGGCCTCTGGCCATCCCAGCCAACAACAGTAAATTATCTTGAACTCCCAGACTAATTCATCTTTCTGTGAATTGTATCAAGTGGCTTCTGTTGATAACAGAGAGAACAGATGCACCCTACCCATACCTCTGGCCTATAAAACACGTACCAAGCAGGGAGGTTGCTGCTGTGTATATAGCATATCCCTGTTGACGTGTTAATGCAGGCAAGGAACATTTAAAGTCTTTCTTGTGTGTATAATTAAACCATTTTTCTACAAGAGCAGAAAACTGTGTACACAATGCAAACACTGCAATTTGTAGCAAACAACAATCTCAAATCTGAGCTGCTTGGGGCTGCATGTGTTGGTATTGTGTGTACATTGTGTGTTTAAAACCAAGGCTGCAGTGAGGTCACGTGACAACACAGGTAAGCTGGGCCATATCACGTTCAGACGTCTTATTCTATTACCTAACATTTTACAGCCCCCAGTTGGCTTATACCAAAGGGTTTTTAAGAGGAAGCCATGGGTTAGCATAATGCAAATATTATATCTACTCATGGATATCTACACCCACAACACACACACACATACACATGCTTGGTGAATGTGAACTACATAGAAAGATACAAAATATACATGTTCTCAGACCTTCGTCTCTCCTGGCAGAGACATGAGGGAACTTGCTGCTTCTGCTAGGGCAGTACAATGTCAGTCCAGTGGGAATTAAACCAGAGAGCACCTCCATAGTAGACTTAAGCTCATAGTACTTTACCTTGGCAGCTATAGTCTCAGCTCTTCATCACAACTGAAATACCTGATACAAATAGTGTAAAACAGGAAGGTCTTATTTTGGTCATGGTTTCAGAAGAGTCAGTCCATTGAGGCATGAAGGCCTGGTAGAGCAACCCTCTGCATGGAGGACAGGAAAAGGGAACGCTGGCTCGGGCCGGCTTTCTCCCTCCTCTACCTTTTAAATTACATCTGGGCCTCCACAGGGTGATAGTGACACTTGCTATATCCAGGCAATCCTCTCTGGAAGCATCCAGAAGAGCATTTTACCAGTCTCTTAAGCTATTCTAAACTCAGTGAAGTTAGCATGAAGGTTCGTCCTCACAGCAGCTCAGGTGAACTAAGTCACAAGTCATCATTTTCACCTTGGTCCTCTTAGTTGATGTGCACCAACCAAGTTTTGAGGTGTTGCTCTGTGCTGGAAACCTCAATAAGTAGTTTCCTCATCAGATTGGCTCCTGGGACTGTCAGTGAAGCATCTTCTTGATTATCATTGATAGGAGAGGGCTCAGCCCACTCTGGGTGGTATCATCCCTAAGCTTGTGATCCTGGGTTGTATAAGAAAGCAGACTGAGCAAGCCAGTAAGCAGCACCCTTCCATGCTTTTGCCTCTGCTTCTGATTGTGTTTCTGTTCTGATCTTTCTCAATGACCAATCATGATGAGATCCTAAACCAAATAAACTTTTTTCCTCAAGTTGTTGTGCCCAGTACAGTAGCAGAAAGCAAGTCAGGGTTAAGCCACAGTCTTAATTGTACTTGGGGACTGTTGTGGTTTGAATGAGAAATGCCTCTTACAGGTGCATGTATGGGGAACTGAGCACCTGGCACCTGGACACACCTGGCACTTGGATGGTAGTGCTATTTAGGGAAATCACAGGTCTTTTAGGGTGGAAGTCTTGCTGGAGGAAGTTTGTCACTGGGGGTGGGCTTTGAGGGCTTATAGCGTCACTCCATTCCCTGCTCTCTGTCTCTACCTCCTGTGTACAGTTGAGATGTGATCCCTCAGCTTCCTGTTCTGGGCAGCTGCTCTGTGACTTCCTGGACTCTCCCTCTGGAAGCCTGAGCCAAAACTAACTCTTTCTTCTGTAGGTCACTGGTGAACCGACACAGCAACTCACTGGCCACATTTTAGGACTCCGTACCATGCCTGTGTCTTCCAGATAAGACTCAGAAGCACTGCTCCATCTGTCAGCGTGGGAACTAAGCACAAATTCCAGGTTGAGAAGCTAGAAGCAGCCCAGGTTTGCCCCATCCCCAGCTCAAGTTCTTAGCTACATACACTGAGTCTCTTCCAGTATGCAGTGTAGAAGACAGCATGCAGGAGGAGCTAACCCCGTGTGTTTAAGTCGAGTGTCCTTCACCTCAATGAAGCTCTTGGTTTTATTTCCTCTCCAGGCCCCTCACCTGGGAGCCTGGCAGAGTGTTTCTCTCCTGAGCCTCCTTTCTTTCCCCTGAAGTTCAAAAGTGGGCTGTCGTTTATTCCAGCTGTCACCTCAGTATGTGTCACGGGGCTCAGCACCTGACTGGGCTTCATAAATGTTCCTGTCTAACCTAAATAGAAACTTGGCTGTGGAGAGGGTGCAAAAGTAGCCAAGCTCCTGGGCATATGCAGAAAACAGCCTGGCAGACCCAGCATTAACTCCACATCAGCAAAGCAAACTACTGCCCAGGGAACTCCAGGCACAACCAAAGGTCCATTCCTCTCTCACCAGAAACAAACAAGAAACGAATTAGGGATTGATTAGGGCATAATGTAAATATTGCCTTTGTTCATGTGTTTTTAAAGTATGTTCTATATGTGTGAGTGCATTTATACTTTAGGTGTCCTTTATTACTCCTTGTCTTCCAGACAGGATCTGTCACTGAACCTGGGTCCAGGCCGGCAGTCAGCAAGTGCTGGGGTTACAGATGCATGGCCAGCTTTTTACGTGGGTGTGGAATTTGAACTCAGGTCTTTGTGCTTGCAAGCAAGTGTCTTACTCATGTATATATTTAAACATCCAATGGCAGTGTCTTGAAGCTTGAAGGTGATTTCTCCCTGCTCCTCCATTGCTTTTTTTTTTTTTTTTTTTTGCCTAGCTCCATCTGTGCTTCCCAGCGGCCCAACACTTCTAGGAAAACCCACTCCACCTGCAAGAACACACCTGTATATCTCTTTGAGATTTGAAGCCCTGAGGTCCCCATGCTCCTTTGGCCTTATGCTGAGGTCACTGTCAGCTGCTATTATCTAACTTCTCATGCATAGGCAGATGCTAACTGGGAGTGAATTGTGTTCTGAGGTCATTTATAAGTGTGTCATTGAAACTGGAACACATGTTCCCATAGACACTGTGTTACTGAAGGATGGAATGCCCCTGGCCAACTCAGAAGACCTATTAACACACAATGTGGCAGAACTGGGCCATGGTGGAGTTCTGGGGGCTCAAGGAGCCCAGAAGCTGAAAGAGCCGATTCTCCCTTCTTGAGCATAAGACCAGCTGTCAGAAAACAGACAAAGAAATCAAGTACGTTGAAAGGCTTGAGCACCTGTGACTCTGGCTCTTCTGGAACTTTCTTCTCTCTACTGCTCTTTCATCAGTCACCTGTTATAGTTCTCTCTCACTCCTGCCAAGGACCCCAGGAATCTCCCCTCTAGCACTAGAGTCTAGCACGAGATGTCTCTCCGAGCTTCTTCCTCCCTCCAGGCGTCTCATTCTCTGGAGGAGAGTTCCCAGATGAAAAGGAAGAATGAATATGATAAACTCGTCCCAGAAGGAATAAGGCAAATCATTAGTGGCCAAGGCATCTGGGCTGAGACCCATAATGGTGTGATCACCTAGAACCAGGGCCTAACCTCATCTTCACCCAGCAGTGATGATGCAGCCCCAGGGCTGCCCAGTGAGTTCAGTGCAGCACTAGACAAGGCTGGCTCCTAACTCTTCAGCTGCCCCCTCTACCGTTCTCGCCTGGCAGTCTTAGCAATGCCCAGGGCCGCTCTCCTCATTTTTTTTTTATTGGATATTTAATTTACATTTCAGATGTTCTCCCCTTACCCCATTTTCCCCACTCCCAGGAACCCCCATCCCATCCCCCTCCTCCTGCTTCTATGAGGGTGTGTCCCCACTTATCCCCCTCACAGCTCACCTCCCCACCCTCGAATTCCCCCACACACGGCGACCAGCCTTCATGGGACCAAGGATCTCTTCTCCCACCTATACTGACAGGACCATCCTCCCTTGCATATATAGCTGGAGCCATGGGTCCCTCCCTAAGTGCTCCCAGGGGTGGTAACCTGGCTCTGGTTGGTTGGTATTGTTGCTCTCCTCATGGGGTCGTGAACCCTTTCAACTCCTTCAGTCTTCACTCTAACTTCTCCATTGGGAACCCCATGATCAGTTTAATGGTTAGCTGTGAGCATCCGCCTCTGAATATGTCAGACTCTTGCAGACCTCTAAGAAGACAGTTATGTTAGGCTCCTGTCAGCATGCACCTCCTGACATCCACATCAGTGTCTACCTTTGGTGACTGCACATGGGATGGATACCCAGGTGGAATGGTCTCCAGACAGCCCCTCCTTCAGTTTCTGCCTGCACTTTGTATCCATATTTGCTCCCTTGAGTATTTTGTTACTCCTTCTAAGAAGGACCGAAGCCCCGACTTGGTCTTCATTCTTCATGAGCTTTATGTGGTCTGTGAGTTGAATCCTGGGTATTTCAAGCTTCTGGGCTAAAATCCAATAATCAGTGAGTGAATACCATGTGTGTTCTTTTGTGATTTCCTCGTGTTAATATTGCTCCTTTTCCATCCTCACTTGGGTGGCCATGTAGACCTGCATGTTATTTAAACACCCGTTTCTGTTTTTCAGTTATCTGTTCAATCAGAGGGGAAAAAAGCATGGTTCACCTTCTGTGACGCTTTGTTCTGGACATTTTTTACTCTTTTCTGAGTTGC
Source organism: Mastomys natalensis (assembly GCA_021653895.1). NCBI lineage: Eukaryota > Metazoa > Chordata > Mammalia > Rodentia > Muridae > Mastomys > Mastomys natalensis. Next base: position 194,375 of record JAJTUV010001165.1, on the reverse strand, counting down.
TTTCCTGCCTCCAGTTGTCCATGATTGAGTTTTAATCTCTCTAGTTCTGAATTTCTGTTGATTTTTGCTCTGGGATGAAGCTCTCCGTCTTTTTGTTTTCTTGTGCTCTTGATCACAGTTTTTGAAGGTCCCGTGTCAGCTCTAAGGTTTGGACCCTCTGTCTCATTCTAACTTATCTTTTCCGACCTCTTCTATTTTCCATTTGTTGCTTTGTCTTGGTATGTCTGGCAGCTTTAAAAGTGAGTGTCAGACATTGTATATAAACAGTCCCAGGAGCCTGGATGAGGTCATCTTCCTTTTAGAGGACAATTGAGGTGGTTTCTCTCCCCCCCCCCCCTTCTGGGAGGCGGGTGAAGTATTTGGTAATAATGTGATACGGTTAAGGACTGTGATATTTAACTTCCATCACCAACTTGGCTGGATTAAGAATCCACTCAGGAGACATTTCTGGATGTGTCTTCCAGGGCATTTTGTGAGAGGATTAACTGAAGGAAGGTAGATCCAGCGTAAATAGGGAAGGTACCATCCCATAGTGTGGAGGCCAAAAGAGAATAGGAGGGAGGGAGGGAGGGAGGGAGGGATGGCCAGGCAAGGGTTGGCTTTCCTCTTTCTCTGATATCTGGCCTATCAAGATGTGAACAAGCAAATCAGAGTAGTGAGGACTTTATCTGTAAGCTTGGAGGCAGAGGCAGTGACCTCTGTAATCTAGCCAGCCTGTCAAATGAGTTCAGACAGCCAGGCTACACAGTGAGATCTTCTTGAACAAACAGGACAAGACAGCAAAAGCGTGAGTAGCAATCTCATGTTACCACGGCCGTGCCTTCCCATGCAGACAGATCACTAAAACCCTGATCAATCCTTTCGAGCCGTGCCTTCCCCACTGCAGACTAGATCACTAAACCCTGAGCCCAATCAATCCTTTCTCCTGCAAGTTGCTCTTGTCAAGTATTTAACTATACCAGTGAGGAAACTAACCACAGAGGTACCTGAGATTTTCTCCCTTCGGAAGCCTCAGCCGGAAGCTTGAGTGTTTATTTGTGCTCTTCTTTCATGGCACAGTCTGAACTTGCATGTTGTTTTTCTAGAACTCTAAGACTGTGGAAATTAATGATTAGCTTTTAATCCCTCAGTGGGTGATTTCTGTCCAGCTTCTGTGACAGTTAATTTTGTATCTGGAAAAAGGGATGCCTAGAAAGATATAAAGCTTTCCTTCTGATTATGTATAGAGCTGTTTCTGAGATTAGCATGTGAATGGATATACCCAGTAAAGGTTGCCTTGCCAAAGTGCTGGGTACCAAGGTAGCTCACCATAGAAGGTCAGAGAACAAAGGGCCTAGGCAGACTGAGTGCAGTCCATTTGAGCCAGTCACCTATCTGCTTTTGCCTCAGTGTGCTTGGCTCTCAAGCCTTCAAGTTGCACCAGGGCTTGCTTCTATACCATACCCACCGTCATCCCCAACACCCACCTAAACAGTTCTTCATCTAGTAGACTCAGACTGAACCTCACTACCATTTTCCTGGATCTCTAGCTTGCCAAAGCAGAGGGTGGGACTTCTGCCTTTTCATGTTGGTTTTACTTCTGTAGAAACCAGATTAAAACAGTTCCTTGAGCCCTAGGTTTGACGCTGCTATGAGTCACAACCCACATCCCCAGGAGTGAGGGACCTTAGTTTCTTGGGCTGCCACTTGGAAGCTCTCTTTGGGAATTTCCTTCACTTCCTGTTGTCAGGGCAGCTGCAGTTCTCTCTGTTTTGGCATCTAACACCTGGTACTGACTCTGGAGAATTCTAAAAGATTTCTCCGCTCCAGAGCTCTCTCCAGGGGCAGCAGGGGCTGGCCTATAATGAATGCTATTTCCTTCCTTTCCCTTCCATAAAGGTTGATTCCATAAGTACTTTCCAAGTTCATGGCGATCACTAATCTTGCTGTCAAGGAGCTTTATCTGTGATATCAGCACACAGATGACTGAGAACTCAGCAGTGGGGTGTGTGTGTGTGTGTTGTGGTGTTGAACATACATGTGTGTGGTATGTATATGTGTGCAGGATATGTATTTGTGGTATATAAATTGTATGGTGGCATGGTATGGGTGTGAATGATGCGCGTTATTAACACATAACATGTTATGTGTTAATAGTTGCTGTGTGTGTGTGATTATATGTCTTAGTATTTCTATTGCTGCAATGAAACACCAGGATCAAAAGTCAAGCTGGGGAGAAAAGAATTTATTTGGCTTACACTTCTATACACTTCCACACGACTGTTCATCACTGAAGGAAGTCAGGAGAGGAATTCAAACAGGGCCGGATCCTGGAGACAGGAGCTGATGCAGAAGCCATGGAGGGGTGCTACTTACTGGCTTGCTTATCATGGCTTTCTCAGCCTGCTTTTGTATAGAACTAAGGACCACCAGCTCAGGGATAACACCACAGTGATCTGGGCCCTCCTCATCAATCACAAATTAAGAAAATGTCCTACGGCTGAATCTTTTTTTTGTTTGTTTGTTTTTTGTTTTGTTTTGTTTTTCCTACAGCTGAATCTTAATGGAGGCATTTTCTCAATTGAGGTTCCCTCCTTTCAAATAACTCTAGCTTTTGTCAAGTCGACATAAAGCTGGCCAGTACAGTGTATGTGCATGGTGTGTTTGTGTGTGTTGAATTGTGTATGGTGTGGTGTGTATGGTGTGAGTGGGTGTGCATGTGTAGTATACCTGTGGGGTGTGTATGGTATGGTGGGATCTGTGTCTTGAACATCAGGCATCTGTCAATGCTTTTTTTGTGTCTTGCGGATTTTGTCCTCTGTAGGGCCCTCACAGCTTTGGTTTCTTTCCAGGGCCTTCTAACAGTTGGCCTTTGTGTTTAATCCAGTGTTATAGTTGTTCTCAGTGGGGAATTAATCTGATATCATCCACTCGATCATAGCTGGAAACAGATCATGCTGACTGTTTTAATTCTCAGAAGCCAGAAGGAGCAATGCCGGAAACTGTTGCTGGGAACTTAATTCTGTTCAACAAAGGACCGTTGATGGGAGATGCAGAGATGAGATGCGAGGAGAAACTGCCTGCTTGTCTCACTCAGAAGAGATGTACAGAACACCCAGACGTGTACCCTGAACTTCAGATATGCAGACGTCAAAGTTCCCACGGAAAAACACAGGCTCCCAGGGCATGCAAAGCAACTCTAGCATGGAGGAGAAACCCCGAGAGTAAATAAAATTCTAGTGCTATTGTGATGAAACCAGCAAAGAAAGAATGAGAACCAAATTGAAAATCTCAATAAGATTGTCACATTGCCATGCCTGTGGAGCAGGGCAGGGAGCAATGAAGACGGTATCAGTTGACATGTTGATCAAGAGCATCAGGAAAGGGAGGGTTTAAAGAGACAATCACTGATGGGCTGAGTGACAACTAACAGGATGAGGCTTCATGGGAATGATGAATATGAAAGTGGATATGTGTGTGCATGCTTGCACATACTTGTATGTGTATGTGAGCATGCAAGTGTGCTTGTATGTGTGGTATGTATGTGAATGTGTGTGTGTATGTCTGTGTGTGCATGTGTATGTGCTTGTATGTGTGTGCACATGTGTGTGCATGTGTGTGTGCGGTGTGTATGCAAGTCTGTGTGTGTGCGTTGAGGCCACAGGTGGATATCAGGTATCTTCCTTAGTTGCTCTTTATTTTCTTTTTTGGTTTTTTTTTTTTTTTTAATTGGATATTTTATTTATTTACATTTCAGATGTCATCCCCTTTTCTCCATTTCCCAAACCTAGAAACCCCATCCCATCCCTGTTCTCCTTTTTGCCTTTATGCCATTTTAATTACATGCAAGTATTAAGGTCAGTTCTAGGTTGAGGAACTAGCAATACAATAGATGCAAATAGTCAAGGAACAAGCAAGAAAATAAACATAAATAGTCAAAAATCAAGCAAGGCAATAAGCAAAGTATAACTCCTGTGTGAATAAGTAAATTATGATTTGATTTAAATAATTAAATAAATTTAAAAAAATAAATAGAAAAAAATAAACAAAGTTCCATGAACACTCCCATTATCACTGTTTCTAAGGGCTTATCAGGATGACACATATCTGAGCCTACTTCTCTGTCCTAGTCCAAAGTCATTTTCATGTCTGAAGCCTAATTCCTTGTTCTAGCCTAATATTTAGATTCCTGGCTGAAATTACTTCTTTGTTCTAGCCTGATATTTAGATCTCTGCCTGAAATTACCTCTTTGTTCTAACCTAATGTCAGATTCCTGCCTGAAGCCCATGTCAGATTCTTGCCAAGCAATCTCAAAAGCTCTCCGCTTCTCTCCCTTTTTTATTTCATAAATAAGACTGAGCCTATCTTAGGTCATTCTGATAAGAATGCCTTCCTACCCATCGTTGAATATGCATTATCAAAGGCAATGCATTTCTGTCTTAGGTTGGTAAGGCTCTGTGCAGAATCTTACCCATCCTTGGCTTGCCAGCCTGTTAATTTAATAACTCTGTCTGGGGGTCCATTTTCAGTTTCAAGCCACGTACTTTGGCTGTCAACATGTTGATGTTGTTAAAGACAAGCTTTAACATGGTGGACAGGAATAAAAGTGTTCTCAGGACAAAAAGGGCTAGCATGATCAAGCTATATATGCCATTCTTGAAGCTTGACCAAAACAGAAATACTGACCTCAGGCTATGGGTAATTTTATCAGCAGTATCTGCTGCATCAATGCTCAGCAGAACAGCATTCTTTAAGTTCATAAGCTCACTATGCAAAGTTCAAACACTCAGAGAGGTGTTAGAATTATGCCAAATACACTGCAAGTATCTTTAAACTTTTTTCCTAATTATAATGACTGCCCCTGTAAATTTTGAAACCAACACAAATCCAATGGTATTTGGCATGACATTCGATATGACTCCTTACTCTTAAACTCTGAACCTCCTTTCAATAATTTGAATAAGATAAAGAACATCAATCCATTGTTCAAATGCCTATCTAAATCCTTTTGTATATTCAACAAATTAGTAACATTTTTTGCTAAATGATTTACAAAAGTAGCTGTCTTAACATCTTGTTCAAAGTATTGCAGAAGCAGTGGTGTTAGCTATTAATGTAATTAAAGCTATTATACCAGCAATAATCAAGCCCACTTTCATTTTTAAGACAAGAATCTTTCTCTGAACCTAGAGCTTGGTGATTTGTTGAGACTAGCTGGCCAGCAAGCCCCAGAGATCTGCTTGTCTCTGCTTCCCTATCACTGGGATTGCAGGTGTAAACCATCATACCCAGATTTATTTTACAAGGGTGCTGGGGATCGAACTCTGGTCCTGCTGCTTGCACAGGCACACACTTTACCAACTGAACCATCTCCTCCGTCTTTATTTACTCAGGTTTTAAGGACTCAACTTCCAGAAGAAGGAGAAAAGAAAAGCAGGCTCAGTAAGTGGCCAGGAGAAAAGTACCACAAAAATAACATATCTTGCTTAGCTTACTTATCCATGGTAGGCATTGGTAGTGTGAGCTTGATACCTAGTACATAGTTTTAAATTACAAGTATGAGGTTCCAAGTTAGAACATGTTACAATCTCTTGGCTCAGATTCTGCCATGTGGTATCACTAAGAGTCACTTGAGAGCTAATTAAGTCATGTACACTTTGACCTCCTTAAAGGGATTTAGTGCCCTTAGAAAAGGGGTTGTCTCTTCTGTCCCCTTGTGAGGACTCCTTTAGAGGTTCCATCTATGGTGTAGATATAGCATCCACCAGAGGACAGAGCTGAGACACCTTTAGGAGTTCCTCAGCCTTCAGGAAACAAATTTATGTTGTTTAAGAAGCATCCATGGGTCAGGTGGTGGTGGCGCACGCCTGTAATCCCAGCACTTGGAAGGCAGAGGCAGGCAGATTTCTGAGTTCGAGGCCAGCCTGGTCTACAGAGTGAGTTCCAGGACAGCCAGGGCTGCACAGAGAAACCCTGTCTCGAAAAACCAAAAAAAAAAAAAAAAAAAAAAAAAGCATCCATGGTCTAGAGTATTTTGTCATAGCTGCCCAAATGGATTAAGATAGACCTGAACTACCCCAATTAGAAGGTGACATTAACCACTGAGTATTCAGAGGAGGGCAACCAGGATGGGATTGAACCCATGAGAGATTCATGAAGAAGTGGAAGAAGAGGCAGGTGTGTCACAGTGTGTATTCTCAGGTATGCATCTGGCTATTGAATGAATAGGCCTTTGTATCTTTCCCTTCACACTAGAAGGGAGATGGATGTAGATTGCCAAATAATGAAGGGATTTAACTTTGTTTCATTCAATTATTGTTCTGGGGATGGAACCCAGGTTTTTGCTCACAGTGGTAGGGCAATCTACCATCACTTAACAGTTGCTGCCTCGCCCATGGCAGAATCTTAAACTGCCAGAACTGGCTTCCTTTAAGACTGAGCATGTCCCACCCCACTGCTTGTTCCGGAAAGGTGGGTCCTGAAAGTCATCCAGTTGATGGCAGGAAAGGCAAGGAGACATCTTTGCTTGTCCCTACCCTTGCGCTCATTTATGAAATTTGAGCCAATATTACTTGGAGATTTTACATAAATTAAGATTCCTGACCTCAGTTGAATAACCAAAGGATCTGTGAATATTTAACATTTTCTGTCTGTCTGTCTCTCTCTCTCTCTGTCTCTTGGTATGCCTCTGTCTTTCCCCCTTCCTCTCTCATTATCTCTTATGAGGTTGCTGATTGGAGCCAACCTGTTATTCTGTTTCAGATTCAGCAGTTTGGAGTTGACCCCAGGGCTGTCAATTCATTGGCTGGCAGTGACTTGTAGTAAGTGTCAGTGACTGTACAGTTGCTGTAAGGCCTGCTGGCATGGGAAAAAAATGAACTCAACCAGTTACATTTTCTTTAAGCCTTTGGAACTAAGAACTTCAGGGAGAAGCAACATATTTCCAAGGGTTTTGATGATCAAGTAACAGTGGAAGAATCGTGACAGGCCAAGATCAGGCTGAACTGGTAAAGCTTCTGAAAGGTGAATGTGTGTGTCTGTGTGTGTGTGTGTGTGTGTGTGTGTGTGTGTGTGTGTGTGTGTGTGTATGTGTACAAGTGCGTGTACAATGTGCATGTAAAGGCCAGAAGTTGAGACCAGTGTCTTCCTCAGTTGCTGTCCATCTTCTCTTTTGAGGTAGGGTCTCTCATTGAAATCTGGAGCTCATCATTTCCCCTAGGCCTGGTGAGCCCCCAGGATCCTGTGAGCCCCAGGAGACTCCTGTGTGTCCATCTTCCAATGATGGAGTTACTGATACACAAATGTTGCTGTGCCCAGCTTCACACACGAGTCCTGAACTTGAACCCTTGTGCATGGCAAGCACTTTACTGACTGAGCTATCGCCCCAGCCCCTGAAAATGACTTTATTCTTGGGAGAGCTTCGAGGGAACAGGTAAGCATAGTGAGACAGAGGGTGGGATAGAGCTAACCTGCTGGGTTTTGTGTTTGTTGTTTTAGTTTTAGACTCTATGTATTTTCTTTGCATAAACCTCTTTTTGTTATGCCTTTTTCATTTACACTAACCTTAGTGTTCATTTGTCTTTGAATTCTAGAAAAACTCATCAGAGCCAGCTTAAGATTTCTGCTACCCTGATAACCTGTGCTTCTATAAGGCTGAACTTGCACCTCCAGAGCATGAGTCTTTCAATTGGCAGACAGTAGCAGGGCATATTGTTGTTGCAGTAAATCTCCCACCCAAATGATACCAGTAAAGGAAAATACAACTCAATAATTATGGTATAAATTGCACTCCTAGATTGAGCAGATTTACCATTATACTACTCTAATCCCCAGCTATGAGATCCCTTATAATTTGCGGTTTATCCAGGCCGCGTGCTTGTCCTTCCACCTTCAGCTCCTCCGTCATTGGCTTCCTACTCCTTCACCTTCCTCGGTCAACTTCCTTCTCCCTCCAACTTCCTACTCTGATCGACTCCTAGACTGAACTCCTATCCTTCATCGACTGCCTCTTATATCAAATTCCTCTTCTTCTCTCCTCCCCTAAGCCTTTTTCTCCGCCTCCCCTTCTACTGCCCAATCACTAGCTCTAGCCTTTATTTTACAAATTCAATTGGACGGAAGGTTCACAAGACATCACCTGTGTACAGATTCAACCATCCTCTGCAGCCCCTCCCAGGAAAGTGGAACTAGGATCAAAATACAAGGCTGGGGCTATCCACAACATATTGTGGTGAGAGACATCCATGGAATCCATCTCTGACTTTTTCTGCAGCAAAGGTGTACCTGACAGCCATAGACATGCAAGCTTCTTAAGATCTGATTTAGTCATATTTTCATTTCTCAGCCCTGATCAGGTAACTCCCAGGAAAGTGACAAGAACCTACTCACATGCTGCCATCAGATTTGTGAAGTTGAGGGTATTTAACTTGTTGATTAAATCCTTAGAAACAAATGCAAAACTGTCTGTGGGCTCTGCTGTGCTCAGCTTTGCAGTGGCTATCATAACGAATGCACTCTGTGACACAGATGCCTCAGCACAAGCCTTTGAGAGGGGTTCCACTGCAGGCCCTTAATGGAGAAAAGTAAGGCGTACAACAGAACTTACCATAAACTCAATGATGTGTCATTTCAGGCAACAGCTGTTGACAAGAGAAGACAAAGAACTTCAGGCCCCTGTCGCCCCAGTGAAGGCAGCTGGGGAGCCACTCGGAAAATGTATTATTGCGGAGAGCTGCCAATGATGATGGCGACTCCCTGGCACCAGCTGCACAGTCTGAAACCTATCTCCACTCAGTCACACAGACTGGAGGGGCACAGAGAGACACAACATCTGGGTAACTGGCTGTGCTGTCTAGTTTGCAGCCAAGTATTTTGGCGTCATGGAGTTAAGACTTGATTGCTCTTAGTGTAAATTGCTGGTCCCTGCTATCCTGCTTTTGTAGCTGAAGTTTAACATGGGTGTGTGTAAGGGGGTTCACACTTGCTGAATCACTGCAGAAGCAATCCATGCAGGACACTCATTGCATATGAGTGGGACAGGACAGGCTCTCCTTTCACATTTGGGGACTTTGACTAGAATTTTAAAGATGTCCTCTGTTGGAAAAAGATCCCTTAGCAATGTCTAGTAGTAATGACAAACTTTCAAACTGCTGTCATAAAAAACGAGAATAAATCTTAGTCTCTTCTTACATTTCTCTGTAACTTTATACAGTAATATACAAAAAAAATTCACTCTTTTTTAAAAATTTATTTATTTTATGTGAGTACACTGTCACTGCCTTCAGACACACCAGAAAAGGGTATCAGATCCCATTTCAGATGGTTGTGAGCTACCATGTGGTTGCTGGGAATTGATTGAACTCAGGACCTCTGGAAGAGCAGTCAGCGCTCTTAACCTCTGAGCCATCTCTCCAACCCCAAAATTCACTCTTTGCAGTGGACATCTCTATAGGGTTTGACAAATTTTATACCATTTAATAAATGTTGACAAACTAATTACATTGTTATGTATATCCGTCCATCACATCAATGGTGCTCCCCTTTGTGGTTAGCTCTCTCTACCACTTCACCTCTGGCAACCTCTGGTCTATTCCTTATGCTTTTGCCTTTTCCAGAATATTATACAAATGGAAATATATACAAGGTGGGGGCCTTTTGCCTTTGGGCTTTTCCTTCTTTTTGGAGATTGGCTAGCACTGAACTCAAATCTTTCTGCTTCTGCTTGCCGAGAACTGAGATTACAAATGGACACCAACGCACCTAACTTTTTAAATTTTAATCTAATTTGTTTAGTTGTATTTGTGAACATTTTCCCCCATTAGCATGTTCCATACACAGAAAAGAAAATCCCGGGGGTGGAGGATTCTGAGGATACCAAGAGACCTGAGAGGGAGCAGGGCATGGTGCTCTCAGGAAACTCAGGCCCCCCGAAGAGTTAGTGCCTCTCAAAGGAGGATATACACCAATCAGAAAGGTTGACCCGTCCGACCTTAGCCTCTGTGCAGCTCTAAGACCATGCCTTTCACTGTCTTTAACCAGCTTTGGGATCTGACCTGAGGCTGGGTAATTAACATGAGTAATTAGCTGGGCTTCAGTACTATGGGTAGTAGTGGCTTGGGCAGCACCAGGCTTGTGGAGAAAAGTGCAAATTAACTCTGCTCAGGCAGCACCCTTATTACGCTCTATCAACAACACAGCTGGAGCGGCCTTCCACTTGCTTAGTGTTCAGTCATTATGGTAATTGCCTTTCCAACAATGGCTATGTCAGCTCCAGCCTCCTTCTTGGGGGAACAGGATTTGTTTATAGAAGTAAATCTGTGGTGGTTTTGGAAGGGGGTTGGCTAGGCTAATACTTGGGTACTTGGTTTGATTTTACATTTCAAAAACCAAGTCCAAGCCATCAAGTTGGTTCATCTGTGAGGTGGTGTTGACTGGAAGATTTGTGTTATGTAGTGCCCTCACATTTAGGTATGCTTGCCTATGGTTTTTCAGATACACACGGTGTATCCCAGGATCCCCTTCTGCTGCCGTGTCCCTGAGTCCATGGTAGATCTTACAGATGGGAGCTATGGCTGGGTTGGAGAGAGAGAATACATATCCATACGAGTCATGTAGTGTGTGGGACAAGTGGACCATGCCACAAGACAGAAGAACTGATAAGGTTGAAGTAGGTTCAAGACCCTAGGGAATCTCAGAATTGAGAACGGTAGGCATGGAACCAGCTCCCTGCCAGGGTCCACCTGTTCTGGAACCCATAACCATGATGACCCACTGAGAGGACCATTACAATTGGTCATGGAGCATAAAAACCTAGAGTTCTCCATGATAATGAGGTGTCTAGATAGGCCCCAAGTGTTTAGCCAATGGGCTTCCCTGCCTGGGCATTCCTTCCTGTAAAAAGGTATTCATTAATCCCTGGTTCTCACTGAGTAAGGTATATGCATTCACATCTTCCATTAAATACAGCAGTTTGGACAAGAAAAGATTGTCTCCTTTATCAAGGATCACTGGGGGTGGTAGTGGTGTTTGTGGTGGGGAGTGGGGTAGTTGGGAGCGGGGAGATGGGGTGCTTTGTTGTAAAGAGCCACACCCTTGCCTAAATCTCCTGGAGAAGGCCTTCTCTCTTCTGGCCTATCGGTACCCTAGGCATTTACTTGGAACCAAACTGAATTCCGACCTGTCCTGGGCTCAGCCATCCCCTTCCTGCCTGGCTCTTGGACGTGCTTGGACGTGCAGCCTGTTCTCAACTCCTCATGGTGTCAAGCGGCATCTGCATACACAGGAGTTTGAGAACCACAGCATCTGTCCGAGATCTCCCTGTTTCTCACCCTGAAGAGCTTGGGCTGGGACCCCTATCATGGACTGTGTTCTGCCTCACATGAGTGGCTTGCCAGCGGAACTCTGGCACCCCAGTGAAGAGGCAGACGTGTAGCCCAACACAGTGTTTTGTCAAAATTCATCTTCTCACATATCTGTCTACAGTAGGGACTTTCAAGTGACTACCCTTCTGGCCTCTACAGTTGCTGAACCCTCAGCCCACCATTCTATAATGGGGGAGGGGCCTTGTAGTGGTTATTATTATTTTGAGGGTTGCTATACCACCTTGTTGTCTTTAAGTATTAGGAGTTTTCTACCCCACTTCAGGTCATACTGTTCCCAGATAAAAGACAAAGAAATCTTTAGATTTATAATCAGCTTAAAAGCACTAGAGCTGGGCAGATATCAACCCTCTAGGCTGTTCTGTCTACTTCCCTATGATGATCCTGGAGACATCATTTGTCATGTTCCATCTGGACTGCTCCTGCTCCATCAGGCCAGCCCTTGTGGCTATCTTCTTCCTTCCTCTCATTTCCTTTCTTCTTTCCTCCTCTTTCTCTACCTGGGATGCCCAGCCAGGGGACTTAAAACCCATCTACCTCTATCTACTACTCAATCACAGGATTTAGCCTTTTATCCACCAGTTAACTTGGGAAGCAATGCTTGCACAACAAAAGGTGATGTATGTGAGAATCAACTCTTCTTGGGGCAGCCACGTTGTGGGGTGCAGAATTTAGCATTTGAATAAAAAGCAACACCAGAATAAACCAACAGGGCTTCAGCCCCTAATCCAGAGTAGCAGGTAGATAGCACCAATGTGTGCTGGTGTCTTTTCTGGTCTCTTCTGCAGCCCTTTAAATCTTTTAAATGCAAGTAGTTATTTCAAGTTAAGTCTTTGAAGCACCAGGTCAAGAGAGCTTGGTTTAGCCCTGGACGTATGTAGTGTCTCTACAGATCCTTTATAGCTGCATGGAGAGAGTGCAGAAGAGCCTAATGTACAGCTAACTCTGTGATGTCCTCCCAGGCTCTTGGTGTCAAGCTAGCTGCTGGTACTATTTGGGAGGTTTGGAATCCCAGCCGGTGTAGACCCTTTGTTCTTTGTGAACATTTGCAACCGAAATAAGATGACAAATGGAAGACAGCCTGGAAATGAGGTAGTGACTGGCTGGAGAAGTTAGGTCACGTGGTGGTGGGTTCTTGAGGTGTGTATCATCTCTGGCCACTTCTCCCCACCCTGTGTCCTGTGAGGCTGTGAACAGTTTTCCTCTGTCATACGCTTGTGCAGCTCTAGATCGAACTCTGAGACAGAGAGCCAAAATAAATCTTTCTTCCTTGAGATTGCATCAGTCAGATATTTGGTCACAGCAACATGAAAACAGAGGCAGCTCTCCCTAGGATCTGTGTAGAGAGAAATACCCTTGTTTTCACCTCTTGTGTTTATTCATTGATTGCTCTGGTCAGTTGTTCTCAATAAGCAAAGCCTGTCTGTGCGACATTTTCTTGATTGCTGACTGATGGAGGAGGGCCCACTGTGTGGGTGGTGCCACTCCTGAGCAGAGATATAGTCCTGGGTTTTCAGCTCTTATAACTCTTCCTGGTGCCCATCTTCTGACCACCTCTGCTCATTTTTCTAGGCACCAACCACAGACTCTGTCTCCGTCTCTCTCCCACAACCCTCCACCATCCATGGATTAAATCTCATCACATTCTTTCCATACAGTCTAGACTCAGTTCAAATCTCCTTTCTTCAAACTCATGATGGGAAATTGTCTTTGGCTCTCCTCTGGAACTTGTTCCCTGAGCTAAACCCTGTTCCTGTAACACTCCTCACATCCTGTAAGAGTGGACATCCATTTTCTGTTTTCTGTGGATGGACCTTTAGCCCACTTCACTCTGTTTTCTACCCTTTCTTCTTTACCAAACAACAGCATCTATACTAAAGATGACCACCTGCTAATTTTTACCTTAGTTGATCTTCCACAGTTTTGAATTCATGGACTGTTTTGGCCCTTTAGCATTGATGTCTCTTGGACGTTATGATTCCAACTTCCCCCTTCCCTTCTTCACTTTTAATGATTAGCCTATAAAAGTAAAGTACACTGACCCACGTGACCAGTGCCCTTGTCTCTGTCTGTCCACAGCCTCTATTTGGGTAATCTTATGTCACATCCATGGTTCTATACCCCAATCACAATGCATCTCTCACATCCATGGTTCTACACACCAATCACAATGCATCTCTCTGATTGTGCCTTCATTTAGCTTTGCTGGACTCCATTTTGTTTCTGTTTAGGAAAGTCTCATTAGATATCTCAAAGTTAGCATATCCTGAAAATGATCCAACTTCCTCCAGAAATAGGATTATTTCTATTTCTGTACTAGCTTGCTTTCTGTTGCTATGATAAAACACTGACCAAAATAGACTTGGGGAAGAAAGGGTTTATTTGTCTTATAGGTTATAGCCAATCATTGAAGGAAGCCAAGACAGGAACTCGAGGCAGGAACCTGGAGGCAGGAACCAAAGCAGAGATCATAGAGGGACTGCTTCCCAGTGGTCAGTGCACCTAGCTCTCTTCTTCAACCCAGGACTACATCCCTGCTGAGGAGTGGCACTACCCACACAGTCAGCAATCAAGAAAATGCTACACCAATAGACTACGCTTATTGAGAACAACTGACCAGAGGAATGAATGAATAAACACAATTAGACTTTAATACTCCTAAAGCATGGAGTGATTTGTTTTTTATTCTTTTAGTCTTTATTTAGAAATTTGATAAATACTGTTAACCTCAATTTTGCATTGTGAAAAGAATAAAAAAAAAATAAAACAGAACAACAACAAAAAAAGCCCAAACCAGTGAGGATTATCAGGCTGTGGAGAGGCTCAATGATCAAATCATTTGGTGTGTAAATATGAGGACCAGAGTTTGTTAGCACCCACATAAATGCTAGGTGGGCATGGCTGCCAGCCCATAATCTTAGCACTTAAGAGGGAGAGGCAGAGGCTCCCTGGAGCAAGCTTGCTAGGTAGACTAGTATAATGGGCAAGCTCTGGGTTGAAGTGAGAGACCTTGGCTCAGTGGATAAGGTAGAGAGTAATAGAGGTCAGCCTCCATCTCCATTCTCACATACCTGTGTACCCTCACATGTGCCCACACAATTCAAGCAAGCATACACACATGCAACACACATCACACACATGTACATGTAAGAAAAATAAGAGAATGACAGCATTTTAACATGTTTAAATGGAAGTTATATACTCTAACATGTCTCAGCAAATAAGAGACAATGTGACACTCATGGGATTCCTGGATTTGTGAAATAGCAATGTACTTAGTAATGCAAGTTTGTCCTATTTTCAAATGCCAGATGAGCTGAACAAATTCATCTAAACACTTGACACTATATAGACAAAAACATCTGGATTGCTGGACAAATGCTTCAGTTGACTAATGTGTTTTGGGGCTGTGTACATAGCCACGGGTTACTCAGACTAGTTTTTGGGAGGTGGCCACATGACTAAATGGACAGAGATACTTCTTCTTCCAGAAGGATGACGGGTGGAGAGCGTTGAACTCGGTCCTGCTATAAACACAAAGGGATTCTGTACACATGTAATCCTCACACACCTGCACAGCTGAGACTATGAGCATCAGAAATGAGGCTGGAGATGAGAGGAATGTGCCCAGTACTGACAGGGGAATTCATTTTTGGTCCCAATAAACTAGAAGCTTGGATTTGAACATCCATCAGAAGACAGGAGACAAGCTATTGGAATCTGAGCAGTGTGAACTGGGAACTCCTAAGCACACTGGAAAGGAGATCAGAGGCCTGCCTGCCGGCTCAGAGGAAGACAAGGAAATGCTCTCAGCTTGAGCGATTGCTCAAAGGTTCTCTAGAGAAAATTAAGCTCAGGTCTTGACCTTAGGTTTTAGGTCCAAAACATGACTTTTAATCTGCTCAGAAACATGGCTCAGGAATTATTTGCAAAAACATGACAATCTGTCCCCAAATAGACATCTCTGGAATGCCTGAAATCCCAAATCACTGGCCAGTGACACCCCAGCAACACAGCTCAAAGTGATTCTCAGGAGTAGGCCTTGCTAAAGATGAGCTCATGATTAAAAGCACCAAAAGTACACGCTGAAATAATTAACTGTGCTGAAGAATAGGCAAATTCAGCCAACAGTTGGATTCAAGTCCCATGAATTTAAAATAATAGATAAAGCATCAGTGAGAGGAAAGGGTGCTAAAATTGCTTAGAAATAGTGTGAGTTTTCAAGTCCTAGAGTGGAGATCAAGACACTCCAGGAATGGGGAAGCCTTAAGATAGAATGGGGTAGGCCTTCTACATATGAGAAACACACACACTATCAAAGAAATAGTCAATGGATTGTGCAGTTCATTAGCCTAGCCGGAGAGAAAATTACTATGCTGAAGGTTAAGAACATGAATTGTCCCACCTCAAGATCTGGATCAAAAGCTTGTGTCTTCTAGACTCAAGATTTGGATCAAAGGTGTGTCCTTCATTTCTGGATTGTAGTTCATTTCAGATATAGTCAAGTCGACAACCAAGAATAGCCATAACAACTGTGCGTCTCCCCATTTTAACATCTTACAAAGTCCCCTTTGATATATTTATGAGTTCCAGGAATTGAAGAAAGCCATCTTTCTGGGCCATTCTTCTGGAGGAGGTGCACTACACTTTTAATTTAGCCATTCTACAAGGCACATTACTAGTGCTGTCTCACTGTGGTTTCAACTAGGATGTCCTTAGTGACTAATAATGAAGAGTGTGCTTTCATGTGTTTACCTGCTGTTTATGTATTTTCTTTATAAACAATTCAAATTGTTTCCAGTTTTTATTGTTTTATGTTTTTATTGGTAATGAATTGTAAGGGTTCTTTATGTTAAATGTATATTTTATAAATTTTCTCCCAGCCTGTAGATTGCCTTTTAATAAATATAGTACATGTATTATGTGTGCCAGAGTGTGGGCTTGTGCACATGAGTGCAGTGCTCCTAGAGGCCAGAAAACAGCATCAGATCTGGGAGATGCAGTTACAGGTGGATGTGGGTCCTGGGAATGGAACTCAGGTCCTCCCCAAGAGCAGTACTCACTCTTAACCATGGAGCCATCGCTCCAGCCCCACCTTTTAGTTACTTTATCATTGCTCCTGAAGAGCAAAAGATTCTGTTTGTGTGGAGCCTAAGTTCTCAGGAATATATTTTATGGTTCTACTTCTTGTGACCTACCCAAGAGGTCCCAGGCTAACTTGAAGTCATAAATATTTTACTGTTTATTTTATTTAAAGGTTTTGCAGCTTTGGGTTGATAGTTAGGTCTGTGATCTTTCAAGTTTATTTCTATGTATGGTATACAGTAAGGATCCAGTTCATGTCTATGTGGTATGCAGTAAGGGTCAAGTTCATTTCTATACATGGTATACAGTAAGGGTCACATGCAGATACAATTGTCCCAGCACTATTGGGTTTAACATACTGTCCTCTCCTGTAGAACTTTTTTGATACCTTTTTTTCTTAATGAAATTGAGTTCAAGTATCTGTTTCCTTTTTGTAGTGTCCATTCACTTCACTTATGTATATGTGCATTCATGTGTATCCACATATAGCCTCCTTTAAGTGAGGAAACATAATCTCTCCAACTTGTTCCTTTTCAAAATGGTTGTGATTTCTTAGTTTCTTTCCTGTGGCTGTTATAAAACATGACCAAGGCAACTCAGGACTCTTAACCCTCTGAAACAGTAAGCCCTAGATAAACTGCTTTGTTTTCATCATGGTGGGGAAGCCTGGCAGCGTGTGCCAGTCATGGCACAGGAGCAGCATTGAGAGCACACATATGGAACTGCAAACAGAAAGCAGAGAGCCCCCTGGGGAATTGCACATAGCTTTGGAAACCTCAAACCTGCTACAGTAGCACACTTTCCCACACCCTGTAAACCTGCCTAAAACAATATCACAGAAGGCTTGTACTACAACAAAGTTATTTTAAAAAAACAAGGAAATATTGGCTTGCTGTTTGATTATGTTTTATATTATAAATGAGCTTTAGGAATTTGCTTATTTCAAGGAATTTGTCTTTCATCCAAGTTGTTAATATTTTATTATATTTGTTCAGCATGTTCTCTTATTGTGCTGCTAATGCTACTGGGTCTGTACTGATGTCTCCTGTGCTGCTAATACTGCTGGGTCTGTACTGATGTCTCCTGTGCTGCTAATACTGCTGGGTCTGTACTGATGCCTCCTGTGCTGCTAATACTGCTGGGTCTGTACTGATGTCTCCTGTGCTGCTAATACTGCTGGGTCTGTACTGATGTCTCCTGTGCTGCTAATACTGCTGGGTCTGTACTGATGCCTCCTGTGCTGCTAATACTGCTGGGTCTGTACTGATGTCTCCTGTGCTGCTAATACTGCTGGGTCTGTACTGATGCCTCCTGTGCTGCTAATACTGCTGGGTCTGTACTGATGTCTCCTGTGCTGCTAATACTGCTGGGTCTGTACTGATGTCTCCTGTGCTGCTAATACTGCTGGTCTGTACTGATGTCTCCTGTGCTGCTAATGCTGCTGGGTCTGTACTGATGCCTCCTGTGCTGCTAATACTGCTGGGTCTGTACTGATGCCTCCTGTGCTGCTAATGCTGCTGGGTCTGTACTGATGCCTCCTGTGCTGCTAATACTGCTGGGTCTGTACTGATGTCTCCTGTGCTGCTAATGCTGCTGGGTCTGTACTGATGCCTCCTGTGCTGCTAATACTGCTGGGTCTGTACTGATGCCTCCTGTGCTGCTAATACTGCTGGGTCTGTACTGATGCCTCCTGTGCTGCTAATACTGCTGGGTCTGTACTGATGTCTCCTGTGCTGCTAATACTGCTGGGTCTGTACTGATGTCTCCTGTGCTGCTAATACTGCTGGGTCTGTACTGATGCCTCCTGTGCTGCTAATACTGCTGGGTCTGTACTGATGCCTCCTGTGCTGCTAATACTGCTGGGTCTGTACTGATGCCTCCTGTGCTGCTAATACTGCTGGGTCTGTACTGATGTCTCCTGTGCTGCTAATACTGCTGGGTCTGTACTGATGTCTCCTGTGCTGCTAATACTGCTGGGTCTGTACTGATGTCTCCTGTGCTGCTAATACTGCTGGGTCTGTACTGATGCCTCCTGTGCTGCTAATACTGCTGGGTCTGTACTGATGCCTCCTGTGCTGCTAATGCTGCTGGGTCTGTACTGATGTCTCCTGTGCTGCTAATACTGCTGGGTCTGTACTGATGCCTCCTGTGCTGCTAATACTGCTGGGTCTGTACTGATGTCTCCTGTGCTGCTAATGCTGCTGGGTCTGTACTGATGTCTCCTGTGCTGCTAATACTGCTGGGTCTGTACTGATGTCTCCTGTGCTGCTAATGCTGCTGGGTCTGTACTGATGCCTCCTGTGCTGTTAATCTGCTGGGTCTGTACTGATGTCTCCTGTCATTCACACTGATTTGCTTTTCATGACTGCTCACTTGGGCTACAGCTTTACTAATTTTTTTGCCTTCTCTCCCAATCAAGTAGCCAGCTTTTCATTTCAATGATTTTGTTTTAACATCTTTTTATTCTTATCTGATCAGTGGCTTCCTCATTTCTCTCTAAATACCCTTGGGTTATATCCCACACATTTTGTTTTGTTCTATTTTCATTTATATTCAGTTCAATATGTTTATTTTTATGTATTTAAATTTATGAGTTGTTTAAAATTGTGTTACTTGTGTTCTGAATATATTAATTTTTACAGAAATTTCTCTTATGTCAATTTTTTAAAAAATATTTTATGTCTGGGAGTTTTACTTATATGCATGTTTGTGCACCACATGCCTAGTGTCCACAAAACCATAACATGGCACTTGTACCCAAGGAACTGGGCTTATGAGTGATTGTAGGTTGCCAAATGGTGCTGGAAATCAAACCTGGGTTTTCTGGAAGAGCAGCCAGTTCTCTTAAACAGGGAGCCATCTCTCCAGCCCTTTTGTTGTATAGGATTATATTTGTTCAGTTTGTATAGTGTACGCATTCTACTCTTACAGATTTGTTGAAACTTGTTTTATGACTCAGAACTTGATTTAATTTCATTAACTATTTGCATCACCTTTAAAAGATTGCTTCTACTGTTAGGTTGACTGTCTCAAAGTCAAAAATGGTTAGTTAGATTGATTGTCATGGTTGTGTAAAAATTCTCATAAGAAAACATGAACAAATGTCTTATCCCAGATGGCAGACCAAAGTAAGGATATCACCTAATTCTATCCTGGTGAACCAATAAGATTTGTTTGGGTGATTTCCAGGAATATAGGTGAATGGTTACTTACAGGAGCAGAAATGACCCAAAGACAGATGTATCACCATGATCCACCCCATGTCATGACGGCTCATGAATGCTGGAAACCTGGACTGCACTGCAGCTTCTTCAGGCAGCTTGCCTGGTTGATCTGAGAGCATCTCTCAGCAATCCTTACTGCTTATTTTAAAATGTGGTGGAAAGAGCCTAGAGAATCTGTTTAGTTTCAGGGACTTCCTGAAGCCACTGAGTTGTGTTCCTCTTGAACTTTAGGAACTTTCCTGAAGGATAGAAAGTTTTGGAGGAAATGCTGCACAACAGCAGAGTCATCAAATAGTCTAGATAACTATTGGTAATTTTGCATTTAGCCTATGGTCATCTTACCATGAGATGATATCTTATTTGTTATAAAATATCCCTCTTGATCTCATATGAGTTTTTGTTATATTTTAGCTAATGCTCCTTACTTTTGTTTGCTGTTACATGTAGTATCTTCTTGGCATCTGCAATAGTGTTTGGGTTTGGTGACTGTATATGGGATGGATCCCCAGGTGGGGCAGTCTCTGCATGGCTTTTCTTTAGTCTCTGTTCTATTTTACACTTCATCTCTATATTTCCTCCTGTGAATATTTTGTTCCCCCTTCTAAGAAGCACTGAAGCATCCATACTTTGGTCTTCCTTCCTCTTGAGTTTCATATGGTCTGTGAATTATCTCTTGGGTATTTCGAGCTTTTGCGGTAATATCCAATTATCAGTGAGTGCATACCTTGTGTGTTCTTTTGTGACTGGGCTACCTCACTCAGGATGATATTTTCAAGCTCTATCCATTTGCCTGCGAAATTTCATGAAGTCATTGTGTTTAATAGCTGAGTAGTATTCCATTGTACCACATTTTCTATGTCATTTAAAAAACTCAGGTGACAACAGATGGTGGCAAGGATATGGAGAAAGAGGAATATTCCTCCATTGCTGGTGGGGTTGCAAGCTGGTAGAACTACTGGAAATCAGTCTGGTGATTCCTCAGAAAATTGGACATAGTACTACCTGAGGATCCAGCTATACACCCTGGGATATAGCCAGAAGATGCTCCAACATGCAATAAGGACACATGTTCCACTATGTTCATAGCAGCCTTATTTATAATAGCCAGAAGCTGGAAACAACCCAGATGTCCCTCAACAGTAGATGAGTAGTTTTTAATGATTCCATTTTATTTATTGGCTTATTAGGGACACTCCTCTGCCCCTGCCCCCTAATTTTTGGTGTTGATCTAAAGTTACAGTGTACACCATGAACATCCAGCTGGTCATCCTCACACGGTATTAGATTATCTATGTAGTATAAGAACATGCTGCCATAGTTCTGAATTTTATCATGAAAGCTATGCAGCACACAATACATCATTATCACTTTTCCTTTAATCAGTCAATTTCAGCTAAAGAAATGTAGAACACAAGGCACAGCTTCTGTATTTCCTGTTACCAGGCTGTTGTTACAGCAGTGTTGTTCCTACACAGTTCATCCTGTGAGATCTGAACTGCAGACCTGGTGTTGTTTCCCTTTGGGGGACTGTGTTTCCCTGATGCTTCTTGTGGTGCAGATATACTAGCAATGAACTCTTAAGTTTTGTTTTTTATTAAGTGAGAATGAGTGTAATGAATAATGACCATGGTGAAAGTAAATCCAAATAATTTAGTAACTGTAATAACTTTGTATTATACCACAGTGGCTTGGACTGAAATTAGATTCTTAAATATACATGTCAGCAAGATGGCTCAGCAGGTATGAATGCTTGCTGCCAAACTTGATTACCTGAGTTTGATCCTTTGACCCACATGGTGGAAGGAGAGAATCAGTTCTTGCAAGTTGTCTTTTGATCTCCACATAAGTACTATGGCACACCCTGGTGCAATGCTCACACATGTACACACACACACACACACACACACACCACACACACCAATATACCATATATTACCAAATAAGATCTAAAAATACTGTTTCATACTGTTTGCAAGAAATCTACCTAGAACATTATGTTTCAAGAAATGCTATAAGGAGAAAATGCTAAATAAACTGCTTGATCTACATTCACCAGCACATAAGATATATTTTAAGACAAAAACTATTAAGAATAAAGAATGTTACAGAATGACCCAAGAGAAACTCAACACAAGACATAAAGTTCAGAACTTTGAAAGTACCTAATAAAAAACTTTGCAGTACCCAGGGATTTAACCCAAATCTCTCTCTCTCTCTCTCTCTCTCTCTCTCTCTCCTCTCTCTCTCTCTCTCTCTCACACACACACACACACACACACACTACCTTTATAAGAGGCCATGAACTTGAGAGGGAATGGAGAGCATAGGAGAAGCTGGAGGTAGGAGAGAGGGGGTGGGAATAATGCAAACACAATGCACTCTTGCATGAAGTTCTCAAATAAAACCCACAACAGAAAACTAACACGAAAAGGAACTAAGAAGGTGCAAGGTCTGTCTCCTCCCAAGACCCACTCACTGTCTACAGCACAGCGCTCCAGCCTCTTAGTACTCTGGGAGCTGAGGACCTCTGCTCAGGGCCCCATCATGACTGAGTGGGACTGGTGCTGTGCCTTCCTTCATGGGAAGGCTCTTGTGGCCTACGCATCACAGTCTCCTAATACAGCTCTTTCTGAGGGATACAAGCAAACAAAAAGGATCTTTAAGAAAAAGACCCTAACCATAGTCTAATATATGTTTATTGATTGATAAACTCTCAGATAACTAAAGTCCTGATACAGGATCAGACGGTGCCAGCGTGACATTAGGCGAGTGTGTGTAACCTGAAGGTCTTCAGCACACCAGCAATAAGCTACTAATTAATGCAATGGCAGCACTGTCTTCCATGCAACAAAAACAGCAATAGGCTATACTATGCGCCTTTAACAGATTTTTATAAAGATTTGTAAAGGATATAAAAATAAAGACCTAAAACTAAAAAAAAATATTATGGTGGAATGGCTCAATATTACCAATAACATGTGTACTCAGCTAACCCATAAAGACAACACATCTCTATTCCCAGAGGAAATTCTCCAAAATGATCTTGAAAAAAAATTTTTTTTCAAGACAGGGTTTTACCGTGTAGCCTTGGCTGTCCTAGAAATCACTCTGTAGACCAGGCTGGCCTCAAACTCACAGAAATCCACCTGCCTCTGCCTCCTGAATGTCTCCTGGTGATCTTGAAATGATTATGGAGGAGTAGAACACCCAAGAATGTCCCAGGCGGCATTCGTGTGTGACTAATAAAGGGTGTGGCAGAGTATACCAGCTCCAGTGCTAGTTTAAAGCTCTGATGGTTAAAGCTATAGAACTAGTAAGGGGTGGACACACAGCCATAGAGACAGAGCTTAGATCCAGTAAGCCCCATTCTGAAACCCCATCATCTGAGAAAAGTCATTACACTGACAGAGAGAACATTCGTGGTTCAGTAAGCTGTGTCCATGGTAACTGGTTCTCCATAGAGAAAGGGGAAGGTGGTTTTCTGCTTCACCATAAACACTGACTTTTCAGTGCAACACAGACTTGGATGAAATGCCATCAAACTAGAGGAGTTGAGGCAGGAAGGCAATTCTTAGGGAACAAAATGCTAGTAACTAGAAAGCCATCTTGAGTACTTAGTGCTATGGCTGAGTCATCTAAGACACCATAGACAAAGCAAAAGGCACAGCATGGAGGGCGGGGTCTGCAATTCCACAGCAAGGAGTAATACACAGGTCACAGTAGGATGGAAAACCCCACAGAAAAATGAGCAAAGATGTCAACAGAAAATTCTCAATGGGAAACCTAAGAGCCCATATGGAAGTGCTCAGCCACACCAGTAACCATGGAAATATAAATGGTAACAAATCACACTTCTGCCCTCTAGACAGGCAAAATTTGAGTCTGGGAAGAGCCTGTTCGTCCTCTGTCCTCTCCTGGTGGGAACACTATGAAGGCAGGGTTGGAGAGGCCATAATAGTGACTCAGCGGCTCCCAGAGGAGCATCCATGACTTAGCTTCACTGCCTTCATCTGGGGTAACAGACAAATCTTTGCTAGGGACAGGGCCACACAGCCTTAGAAAAGTGATCTGCTGACATGCCAACTGCTTCCTCCCTAGATGTCTTCAGCCCTTAAGCACTGTCACATCACCTTTTCTTAAGGATCATGCCCCATGTCCGGCATATGTAGTTTACTGATCTTTGTCGCCATCGGAGGCATCTTGCCTTTGTCTTTTTGATATCCAGTGACACCTTCCCAGTGCAGTGATATTCTATCACAGGGGCTGTATACTTGTGGCAGACATAAAGGATGAGCTCTTCTGCACATATTGGTGTAAAAAGCAAGCAGCAAAAGGGTGTGGTAGATTTCAGAGCATGCAATGGTGTGGAATTTAGGGATACCTACTGGGCATGTAACAAAATAGTATCTGCTACTGTTGTGACAGTGTCAGAAACATAGCTGACACACTTGATGTCTTTCTACCATGACAACATATTGAACAACAAATTTACAAGGTTTAGTGATTTCTTTTTTTAAAACATTTTTTTTAGATTTTATTTATTTCATGTATATGAGTTAACTGTCGCTGTCTTCAGACACCCAGAAGAGGGTGTTGGATCCCATTACAGATGGTTGTGAGCCACCATGTGGTTGCTGGGAATTGAACTCAGGACCTCTGTAAGAGCAATCAGCTCTCTTAACCGCTGAGCCATCTCTCCAGCCCCGGTTTAGTGATTTCAACAGCAGCAGTTTGTCATGTAACCCACAAACCTGGGTAGCCCAGCCCAGATGAATGCAGGCTCATTTATTTTATTTTTATTTACTAATAGAAACTCTCATATCAAATATCATACAGTAAATATAGCTATGTGTCTATATGCATATATATGAGTTATAGGACAATTACAAGTTAAAGAGGCTGGAGCACAGTTCAAGAGCGTTCAAAAGTGAGAAGAAAGAGAGACAGAGAGACAGAGAGACAGAGAGACAGAGACATAGAGACAGAGATGGACAGAGACACACAGACACAGAGACAGAGTATTGATAAGATAAGAAACCAGACCAGTGCTGAGAGGCACAGCTGCTATGGGAAGTGGTGGGTCAGATCCAGGTCCAAACTGGCAAACAGGTGACCGGCAAGCAATAGAATATCTTCTGTCAACAACCAAGAGCAGAGTTGAACAGAAGCTTCAGGAACAGTGGGAAATCCTTGGTTCCTAAAACCGTACTGAGAATCAAGTGATTGTCTGATGTGAGTCTGTATCTTCACAGTTAGATGTCCATCACTTTATGGGCTGCAGTTGAGGGAGCTCCACCCTTTCCTTGGACCTGTTTTCTCCGTGATGTTATACGCCTATGTGCTCCCACAGTCACAACTCACCAATAAACTTACAGCATGGCTCCTTTTCTGTTCCCAGGAATGAGTCATTTATCAATATGTGCTGGATGTCTCACAGATGGCACAGATCCTGAGTCCTCCCAGGGGGCTGCAGTTATCTTCCCTTAAAATCCAATCAAAAGGGAGTCTGCTAGGGTGGAGCACACCTGAATGCTGCTTTTGTGTTTTTTACAATGTAACACCAAGTAGGGTATGGTCCTATCTCATATGCATCCTGATTTCACTCTAGGAGGGAGTGGGGATTGTTTGGGGCAGATTTCAGTTTCATACATAATACATTATTTCATAGGTATGATTCAGGTTTGGCAAAATGTTAATAGGTTGGGTATCTGAAAATGCTTTACACTTTTGGAAAAGTTTCAGATATACAAGTACAGAAGAAACACATAGGTTGTTCTCTTTGTGCAAGCTGCCCCTTTGTTTCTGATGTCAAGATCACATTGGGAATATTCAATTCTCTCCTTAGTCCTCTTCTAAAGGCTGAGCTCAGTGCCTCAAGCAACAGCACACGGTGTCTCTGGCACGGTGTATGTTAGGAAATGGAACTCTGCTGCCTTATTGAATCAGGGCTCCTATTTTCCTATGGAGATGGGATATCAAGTACTAGAAATGGGTCCCTCCACAGTCAGCCTGAGGTCCTGGCCACTCACCATGGTGGGAGTAGATAGATACAGGCATCCCACCCATCAGATGGTGGGCATTTACCAGGTGAAACAAACTTCAGGGCTGAAGCACACATACATTTATCAACAGAGATAAGTTTGTATTGAATTAAGACAGAGCACTCAGAAGGCAGATCCTAGAGAGTAACAGGGTTAAAAGTCATTGTGAAGCACTTTCTCCATTCAAATGAGCAAATGAAACACCGTGCCCATCTGGTCCCGAGTCACAGGAGCCATGTGGACTGACAGCTTCCAACAGGGCTGAAAAGCATCCCCACGGGGTCTCGAGATGGCTTTGCTGCTGGCTGGAGGTAGTGTGGCCTGCTTACTGGGCATTTTAGTGACCAGATGTGTGACTCTTCGTGGAGAGACATGAATGAAAGTTGATCCACAGCAGATCCCAGACAAGACACCAGTGACATGAGAGGAGCCACTCCACCAAGTTTACGTTGGTGGACCAAAGAGTTTATTGGGGTTGCTTTCAGGTGTACTGACTGGCAAAGGGTTACTTATAAGATAGATGGCCTAAAAAGGGTCACATGCCAAAAAGTCTTACCCTGGCACAGATGAGGACTTCCCCATGGCTGCACAGACAGACATCTCTTTAGCTAACCATACACACCCTGACTATCACAGCACCTTCCAAAAACGGCGTGCAGCTGAGGCACAATTATGTATATCTGAGGCCCCGTGAGGAGACCTTGTCTGGAAAGACCCTCCAAAGTCCCTATGTCTGTGGGAATGCTGACAGGCCCACTTTGTCGAGCATCTCTTGCTCCATTAAGATGGCGATGGCCTTTAGGCTTGGAGGAGAGCAGCCCAGTGTGAGAAGACGCACTTCGTTGATGATGAAGGTGACATGTAAGCAGTCACAACCTTTTTATAGTTAAAATGCCACTTTAACAAGGTACATCTACAGGTGTTCATGCTTTCAGAGACTGTCTTTACTAAGGATAGAACACTTTCCCTAAAAGGCCTGTTACTACCACAGCTATAGTAGCCATTATTATCCTCAAGTAACAGACGAGGCTTTGAGACCCCCCGAACTCCACTAATGCCGGCTGTAGTGCTAATGGGAGAGGTAGGGGCTGGCCCCCCTAAATACTCTGACTTCTTTTTAGTGTTACTCATGGCCTTAAGCCACCTCCTCCTCCTCCCTTTTCTTCTCTCTTCCCCATTCCCTCCCTCTAGAGACTGATGCCCAAGCACCCCTTTCTCACAGTCTGGATATGAGATTCCCACAGTGACACCCTAAGGTATCCCATGTATTCAAGGGACTGTTAAAAGTGCGATTTCCGAGTACATTTTGTTCCCCAATATATCTATTGACTCTTTTCTGAGTCTGCTCTTCCTTATTTCTTTACCTTCTACTTTGTTTCACAACCAGCTCCTGCGTGTTTATGGCCAGCCCTTCCTCTGTATCACTAAGAGCGGAGACAGTGATTCCCGGTTCTTTCTGAAGTGCTGATCAGATGATCAGACAGCCTCACAGGCAGCATCTGGTTCCCGTGTCCTTCAGCACTCCTTGTAGGGTCACCTGGGCTGCAAATTATTTCTGATCTTGTGATCTTTCTGTTTTCACCCTTCTGAGCTTTTAGGTTGCCTCCCCAAGTATTCCTGACTGGATACTCCCATTCCTTGGTGGTGGCTTCACGCAGGATCTCTGCTTGCTTACTCATTTGGGATGAGGCATTCTTTCTCTGTTTTTAATTGAAAATACATTTTTTCATTCAATATGTTCTGATTATGGTTTCCCCTTCCCCATCCTTCCAGATCCTTCCACTTCCCTCCTCACCCACATCCATGCCCTTTCTATTTCTCATTAGAATACACACGGGCATCTAAAAAATAATGAATAAAAAGATAAAAGTACAAATCAGAATAGGACAAAGCAAGAAACAGAAAAAAAAAGAACCAAAGGAAAAATATAAAAACATATATATGAACATACAGACACTGCGTGTATTAGTCAGGATTTTACTGCTGTGAACAGACACCATGACCAAGGCAACTCTTACAAAGGACAACATTTAATTGGGGCTGGCTTAGAGGTTCAGAGGTTCAGTCCATTATCATCAAGGCAGGAACATGGCAGCATCCAGGCAGGCATGGTGCAGGAGGAGCAGAGAGTTCTACACCTTCATCTGAAGGTTGCTAGCAGAATATTGGCTTCCAGGCAGCTAAAATGAGGGTCTTAAAGCCTATACCCCCTCCAAAAGACAGACCAAAAGAAAAGCCTACACCCACAGTGACACACCTATTCCAACAAGGCGACACTTTCTAAAAGTGCCACTCCCTGGGTGGAGCATACACAAACCACAACACTGAGCTGTCCCCATTTACATACACAGAAAACCCACAAAAAACAAAATCAGAAACTGTAATATATAAGCACAAGATCTGTAAGAAGGGGAGAAAAGATCAGGCAAAACACTGTGAGACAATAAATCCCCAGAATACTGAGTTTTGTGTTGGCCATTTACTGCTGGGCTTGGGGTCTGCCCTTAAGTTTGGTTTGCATACCCAGTGAGATTCTGTTGGAGAAAACTAACTTTTCCTTTGTGAGCATTTATCAGTTGGAGTTAGCTTCTGGGTTAGGGATAGGGCTTGTATGTATTCTTGTCTCTATGCTGGGACCCCATCTGACTTAGATTGGTGCAGGTAGTGTGCATGCTGCCGTCTCTGTGAGCTCACACGTACACCAATCCCGGTGTGTCTAGAAGCCTTGCTTCCTTGGCGTCTTCCATCCCACTGGCTCTTACAGTCTTTCTGCTGAGGAGGCATGCTTGAGCCAGCTCCATCTCTGCTGCATGTCCTCAACCAATACCAGGCCTGTTCCCCACAGAGATGTGCCCCAGGAACCTTTGGCCTTGGCAGGAGCACCACAGACTGAATCAGCACCTCCCATTGAGTGTTTGTTTGCTTTTGTGTCTTTGGCCATATTAATTTTGATTCTATGGAGCCCTGCCTCTTTTTAAAGAAAATCTATGTGTAACTGAGATCTGGAGAGCAAGAGAATTCATGAGTAAACTCAGAACTTTAATCTGAAGTTCAGAAGCAGCTGCTAGTAGTTTTTGGAATTCTCTAAACAGGAATAAATGTTTCGTTTTGTTTTTCACCATTTCCCCACCTCTTTTATTTTATTATTATTATTTTTCACCTAAAAGTGGAATTCATAACATTCTTACTCCCTGTGAAAGTTCCGATTTCTGAGGGTATTGGCAAGATGGTTTGGAGGTTCTCCACATTTATTGTAATGCATTCAGCTTATAATGGGTGGGGTCTGGCTCATTCCTGTATTAAGAAGACTAAAATTGGAGGAAGGGAGGGAGGGCTAAGAACTGCATTCCGTGCTTTATCTTTAGCATTTACAAGAACCATATAAATGTATCCAAAATCCCCAAAGCAGGAAGCAAGTAGTAAAACGCATGTGTTCATAGGAAATTCCATGGCTATTTGCTGTGCAGTGTGTTCTGGGAAGAAGTAATGGCCAGAGAGGAGGGGGCCTGTGGTCAGACACAAGACTATGGAGGTCACTGAACTCCACCGGGCTACCACTGTATCCATCCTTCAGGTGCTTGCTTCTCCCAAGGGACTGTGTACAGGATATCCCAGAGGGCTGGGAGTCTTGGCCACTTTTATGGTAGTTTGCTTCAAGATGGAATATTGGTATTTCTGGGTTTAGTGAAAAGATCCCGGGGCTGAGAAGGTAGGTGTTGTATTCTCTGTCAGTGTCTTCCACTTTCCATAACAATATGGACAAAATAGTTGAGTCTGTCCCCTTCTGTGTAGCAGATGGCATGACCCAAGGCCAGGAGCAAGGGTTTGGAAGATCTCTCTACCTGGGCCACAGGACTTAGGCCAGTGAGTACCTTTGAGGCTTGGCTGTTTGGTAATGGGATCCAGAATTACTTGGCTCATGAGGATGAAATGAAGGACACACAGTAAACACAGCATGAGGAACAGATTCAAGATCGTGTCCTGTCGACCCTCATGACTTTATCATCAGGAGCAGCAAAACCAGCAGCCAGTAGCAGGCAAGTCTGCAAGCCAAGGGTTTTTTTTTTTTTTTTTTTGGCTCCTGAGCTAACGAAGTTCCAAGACCTTATCCTCCCCAATTCCCTACCCACCTCAAAGTGGAACACTTTTGTCTCTGTGTTCTTAGGGTTTATTGAATCTGAATTCTACCCCAATCTTTCTGAAAATCCACCATTTCCACAAGCTTAAAGTTAAAGAATACCTCTCCTCAGGCCTGAAGTGTGGGCTGGGGCTGGGCGGTAGCCATGAGAGATGTAAGGCTCAGGCAAGGAATCAGGCTTTCCTTCCTCCTCAGCTCTACTGGAAAAAGACACCACCCAAAGGAACCACTAGAAATCACTTACGAGTTAGGCGGAGAGGAAATTGCTTTTCTCTTTACAAATGACAATGAGCTGTGTCACTGTGGTAATGGGAACTGTGTCTGTTGAAGAGAAAAGCTGTAATTGTGGACTGGAAAACTATGTGCATATTATCAAACAACTATGACAAACTTAATCTGTACCTTTTGTTCTCCAGTAAGGTAAATATGGTAATTCTTCAAAATACAATTAATCTTAATTTAATTAGTTGCATTTTTCTATTACCTCATTTATGACTTCCTGTGTTTGAGCTGTCTACCTTTTTTCTCCCGTCCGTCATCACATCCTATCTTTAGAACAAGATTTTGCACAACTTGTTTGAACTTGTTATTCTCTAAGCATGTTGTAAGGGTCCCAGGTCTCTCTGTGTCGCCTTCTCTGCTGACGCCATCAAATATGGAGCGCTTGCCCTGTAAAAGCCTGGTCCCTGACAATGCTGTGTGCTAAACAATATCTGTTTGAGTCCCTCCTCCTTCTGCTGAACATCCAGTCTCATTCTTTTTTTTACCCACAAAGCACCTGAATTCTCAGGGCTGTCTCTGAACTTTCCTCTAGCATGACACACTGCTCCAGTTTTTCAGGGTTACTTCCCAGGTCAGACTCCACCCACAGGTCCCAGTCTGCATTTCATTAGGATTTGCCCTCCGCTACTTGGCCATCAGAGATCTTCAGTTCATATCCTAGTGCCAGGCTCCTGTTGACTTGCTGATATGCCTCTGTCCAGCGTGATCCGTGTCTCCACCCCTATGGGTGCACATGCAAACTATGGTGACACTGTGCAGTCATTCACCTCCCAATTCCCACTGGTTCCAGTTTATGCTGGGACACTTAAAGAAAAACCCCAGCAACCGAGGTGCCTGAGGGCCTTCAGCTACTTGGGGTGCACACGAGAGTGCAGTGGGAGTGAAGTGAGAGAGGCATGTCCCACACCAGTGTCCAGAGGTCCCAAGAGATGAGGCTTGAATTACTCCATGTTGAATGCCCTGAATCCATATTGAGTACCTGCGTTCCTTCTCATTCTTTCCCACCACAGCTGTCTCCTGGGTTGCCTGGCAATGAGCCCCCTTGCTTCTCATCTGGTGTCTTACATGATGATACTCATTTCTTCCAAGATCTATGTTGTCATTCCACACAGCTTTGTGCCCAGTTACTGGGCACATGATATAATATGTCCTGAGCCGAAATGTGCTGTCCCATGTCAAGAAGAAAGGAGTTCTTTTTCCAACTACTACAGTGCCTGTCTCATAGATACTGGCAGAGTGGGAGAGGAACTGGGGCCATTTCACTAGCGAACAAAGTAATGGTTAATACTCACAGGGATGTGTCCTATTGGAGTGGATTAATTTGGTGAGACTTAAGAGGGTGCTACTGAAAAACTCATGAAAGACATCAAACAAGAAATGACCATTCAAATTTTTTCCAAACACATGATCTGCTGAAATAAAAACAGCAAGAGTGGGGGAGATTAATTGCTGTCATGAATACTGGGATGACTTACCACACAACAATATATGATCGATATTCTTGGGACCAGTGTTAGCTCAGACACTGTATGCCAAAGGCCTTCAAAATAGGAACACCCCTTTCTTTTGGGGCATATAGATCTTAGAAGTAGCTGTGAGTACTTTCACTGATAAGAGGTGGGTTAGGAGGTGGTCACAGCAACCATGGGAAGCTCAATGAAACTGTCTCCTGGGATCTAAGACTGATGGACAGAGGTGCCATGGAACTTGGCTTCCTGTACAGGCACCTGCCAGTTGTTCATAATGAGAAAGTTGTAATAGCTTCATTTCAACACAGAGGCAAGTAATTACGGTAATGGATAGTAAGAACAGCACTGGGATGAGAGTAACTAGATTGTGCAAATTCCAACAGCAAAACCAAGCAGAAGCCAGTAGAGATTTCTAGATGAGATCACGAGAGAGACTGGATAGAAGGCTGATGTCACTCACAGTTGTGGGAAATGGCTATCCCTTGTGCAGCATCAAGGCTGTGTCCAAGATTGGATGTCCCTCTAATCTTTCCCCTAAGGACCCCACAGCTACTTCTAAAGTACCCAAGAGGAAGGGAACATTCAAATTTTTGAAGGCTTTTGAGTAGTGTCTGAGTTCTCAAATGTGCTGATTGAATATCATTGGTTGATAAGTCACACCAATACTTATTAGCATGCCCCTTCTCCTGGGACATGTAAATAACACATTCTTTCAAAACATGGTCTTTGTTTGTTAGTGCTCAGTTGTTTCCACAGATTAAAATCCCTCAGATTCTTTTCAGGCCCAAATAAATACTCAATTATGTGAATGAACAGAAGAATACATAAATTAATGAATTGAAAGCAATGTCCAGCAATCTTAAACGGCTTTTCTAAATCACACAACTAGGCAGCAAGCACAAACTAATCCCACCCCCATCTTGTTTTCTTCCTTTTTTTTTTTTTTTTTTCACTTTTATTTACTTACTGATACATTTCCTTGGGTCTCAAAATGTTGGCCACATTGATGTTCAAGAAGTCTATGTACAATTGCAAAGTGGCAAATAGAAACACTACTTTCTTGTATTATAAATCTGACCCTGCAAAGCCCCTCTTTGAGCTACTGCACATTACATACAGTTTATAGTATGGAAGACATTTGTCTCCTTCATCACTGCATTTGCTTTTCAGGAGGTGTTTAGATGTCAATCCTGTAGGGCTTTTTGTTGCCATGTTCAGTGCTGGGGACTGAATCCTAGGCCTTTGGTAAAGCATGCGTTCCAGCCCCATGCTTCCCTTCTTCTTTTACAAGGTGGTTTTAGGCTATGTTGACAGAACCTCCTGTTCTTGTAGCAAGTGCCCTGTGAAGGCCTCCAGAGCTACCATTGTATAGTCAAGACAGTTCTTGACTTCTGTGTCTTCTGAGTCTTGAAATCATTGCTAAGAGACTTAGGTGGGCAAGGATAGAAACAGGGTCTCGAGTATTTTCCATGTCGTTTCTGCTCTTCCCTCACTGGTTCCCATCATGAAGAGAAGGCTTGGGGTAAGGCAAAAGGAAGGTAGCAGAAAGGCAAATTTTACAGTGAGACCTGACTGGTCTTGGGCCTTCTCTCTCTGCATCACTGCTCAGTGGAGCATTTTGTGGAGATCAGAGGCTGATAGTGTTCAGCCATCATGCATCCTGAAAGGAGTATACTTCACGGATGTGTCCCGAGGGGAGACAGGGATTGATGTGTGAAAATGATCAAGTACACTTACATGGTGTGGGCCAGACATGTGATGTGGGTTCTTGCTGAAGTCAAGAGCCATAGGAAACAGGAGATGTGTGGAGTGGCCACCAGTGTCACAGAGCGCCACATTCCACTGCAAACTTTCCTATAAGTGAGATTGCACTCTCAAATGCTGGCAGAATGTGCGACAGGAGCAAGTAACAGTCATTTATTAGCACCATCAGGTATTATGCAGTGTAATAATCACAGCCGCCACACACCGAATGTGACTGGTGATGCGGTGGGCTTGTTTACAACAGTGGCAGTGTGACCATGTTCTAATGCACTGGGACAAGACATTAAGATAGCTCAGTGCTGTGGTGCACAGCTGGAATCACAGACCTTTACAGTGGAAGTAGGACTTCACACATTTGACCAACTTGGCTACAAAGAAAGACAAACCACAGAGAGGGGAAGGGGATGGGGTGGGGGGGTGGACAACTATCATGTGCACGTTCTGTGATGCAGAGAGAGAGAGAGAGAGAGAGAGAGAGAGAGAGAGAGAGAGAGAAGGGCTATATAACGTTACCCTTCAGTATCTCACACTGTGAAGTGGAACAAAATCATACCTATTTCAACCTTGCTAAAACCCAGGTGAGTTGGTTGGTTCACTAAGAGCTATGGTTGTATGACACGGCTGCCTTGTGGAAATGGTAGCCTGGCGGAAGAGCCTCACTGGTGCTGCCAGTGAGGGGTTGGTTCCGCCCAGAGCTCTGAGTGTCGCCTAATGCTCAGATCATCGAGACTTCAAGACGGAGAAAAAATGGTAAGACTGTCAACTTGTAAAGTCCTTCTCTCCCTGAACTGGGAGTTGTATCTAGGACTTTCGCATCTGTGACCCATCATGTCCCGAGTGACCCCTTGCAGGTTGGCTGGCACCATGCTTAACGGAAGATGCTTTGCTCCAGGACTTTCATGGTCAGTAAACTAATGAGACAAACAGAACAGACCCTTATTGAGGTCCCTCCCCGCTCTGCCCTTCATGCTGTAGATATACAGTATCTACTTTTGTACACAGACCAAATGAGGAGCGAGACTTTCCTGCTAGCAAACTGGCCAGATGCCACCTGTCATCAAGGTCATCAAGGGTGGGGGTTTTCAGAGCACGGTGGAGGAGAGTCATTGTTGGCCTCCAAGTTGGGGACTGTGTTGGACTTTCCAATATAGTTCATCCAAAGGCCTTTGTGAATTCTAAGAAGGAAAAGGCAGAACAAAGGGGATTTAAGGATGGGTATCTTTAGGGATTGAAAAAGTGTGTGTGTGTGTGTGTGTGTGTGTGTGGAGAGAGAGAGAGAAGGAGAAGGAGGAAGAGAGAGAGAGAGAGAGAGGAGAGAGAGAGAGAGAGGTTAGGGGGAATTGCTTCAATTTCATAAAAAGGCAGTTTCATAAATAACCATTGCCTTGGTTAGTGGAGAGAAACTGGGGTACACAGGTAGCTGTGCTGCAGCACAGTGAGAGGAGGAAGCAGAATCCAAAGGACTGGACCCCGAGCACTGACACTAATTGAACACAGATCCCACTTGGGCCAGGGAGAAGCTCAGGGGTTAAGCACTGCTGCTTTGCAAAGGGTCCAGGCTGGGTTCCCAGCACCGCACTGGGTGGTTCAAACTGCCTGTAACTTAGTTGAGGCATCCATTTCCCACTCTGGCTCCATGGCACTGCACACACATGATATACATACAGCTAAGAAGGCACATACATATTCACATAAACAAAGTTTCTAAACATACTCAATATTTTAAAAAGTACTATTATCTTATTGAATCATTACATTGAACATAAGAAAGGAGATGTAATTCATCAATTACTTTGTGTATGTGTGTAGGCAGACAGATGCCATGGTGCCTGTGTGGAGGCTAAGTCACAACTTGTCGGAGTTACTTCTCTCCTGTCATGTCCCCACTTTGTGGACAGATGGATTATAACAAAATATGTAAACATATCCTTTGGAAAGTTACAGTGGTAAAACCTCCATCTACTGAGGAAGCGAAGACGTGGTCTGACTACATCTAATGATGTCTAAGTGAAGGAAATGCGTTGCAATATAGGGCAAAGGAAGAAGCTCATAGCACGGCCCAGTGGGAGCTGTTGTCCAATTAGTATCAGTGCTCGGTGTCCAGTCCTTTGGGATTCTGCTTCCTCACACTGCTGTGGAGCAGCTACCTGTGTTCCCAGGGTTTCTACATGTTTTATTTTTGTTGTTGTTGACAGAGAAAACATCCATCCCAGATGATCAAAGATCTCTAGATTCCTATTTATAGATTTCATAATGAGACCGCTTGCATCTCAAATAAAGGCGCAGCAGACTCTCTCGAAGCCTGTTTTCAATTTTGACTCACTGCTCTCTAGATCTTCTGTAGTTTCCAAGGTTTATTTTTCATTGCATTCCTGGCTTAATTTTACTTTTGCTGAATCATAAGTATTACTCATTCTTGGATTTCTACTTAGCTCTGGTGGGAGAAATAAAGTTTGTTTAGTGTGTGTGTGTGTGTTGTGTGTGTGTGTCGTTTGATTGTATGTGTTTGTGTGTGTGTGTTTGTATGTATGTGCATGCTCCTGGGGGTGCATATGTGTGGGCTGTCAATATCATGCATTGTTTCTCAGGACATCCCCAATTTGTTTTTAAGCAAGGCTCTCTTGTGGAATCTGGAGATCACCAGTTTGACTAGATCAGCTAGCCAGCAAGTCTCAGGGATCTGCCTGTCTCTGCTTCCCTGCATTTGGATTACACGTGCATGCCCCCGTGCCCAGATTTTATCACACAGGTTCGAGGATCAAACTCAGGTCTGATGTTTGTGCAGCAAGCAGCTTAGCAGCTGAGCTGTAAAGCTCACAGAGGATGATGTACCCACTGGTGTGTTAGTGGCATGACTGTTAGGGGATTAACCAGTCACTTTGTGATTGATTGGGTTTGAGGTTTTTTTTCCACAGAAAACCTCATGCTTGCCTGATGAAAGGGTGATTTCAAGGAGGTATGGCCAGTAGAGCCCATCTCCACTGTTTTGCCAAATGGTCACACTGTCAGGCTTGCTTCTGAATATTTTTGCTTATACCCATGTATACAGTATCACAAGCCCTATTTTCAGTCTCAGTCAGAGAAGTTGCATTTTACAGTGAGCAGCAGGTCAGAGACTCACAACTCGAAAGATGCTGAGAACAAGTTATTGCTGAATGCCTTACCTTAAATAAGACATGTAAATCACCCCTCACGGGACACTGTGGAGCATGGGCAGCGTGGAAGAGCCAGAGGGTACAGAGGGATAGTGAGAAACGCTATCATTGGACATGACACAGCTGTTTTACCTGTGAACTCACAGCAGCTGTGGTGCCTCACAAGATGTTTAGATGTTTGCACATCAGGCCTAGCACATTCCAGCATTGCTGGGGTGGGGGGGGAGCTCTCGAGGCTTTACCCCCAGCTGAGGAGCTCATGGTAGTTAATAACTCCCAGTGGAGTGGGAGTCCACTGATAAGTAAGTAAACACACACACACACACACACACACACACACACACACACACACACACGTTGTGAATGGAAAGTACGAGGGTTGTCTGTTGGGAAGCAGAAGGGAGAGGAAGGGAGCTACCATAGGGAACACAGGGATGAATATGATAAAAATATATTTGTACATGCATAAACTTGCCAAAGAATAAATAAATAAATATTCAAAAAATTTATTTTGGTTTTTTGATACAGGGTTTCTCTGTGTAGCCCTGGCTGACCTGGAACTCACTCTGTAGACCAGGGTGCCTTCAAAGTCACAGAGATCTGCCTGCCTCTGCCTCCCAAGTGCTAGGATTAAAGGCATGCACCACCGCCTAGCATAACATTTTTTTTAAAAATAAAAGAATGACTTTAGCTGAAACAATGTTATGGAAGATAACATTTATGGTTTCTTCCTACCCAGTGCCACTGTTGCTTTTCTTTTCTCTCTGATTGGCAGCTTGCCTGAATACAACTTGGCTAGTATTAACTGTCTTTCTCCTCCAACCATGAGGATTACTCTGTGCCTTCCAGCGCGGAGAGTTGCTTAGCACTCTTGACAGTTCTAGGAGGTAGACTACCCACCCATCATCCTGTCTCCTCCTTTTCCTTCTTATCAAATCCCAAGTTTATTTATATATGAAGATCACTGTTGTAAAGAAGAGAGGCTACCTCCTCAGCTCCAGACTATGCCCCCGTATTCTATTCTTCTTATCAGGGATTGATTTAAGAATAGGTTTCTGGATGCTTCTCATTAAGGATGTGATTGTAAACTGCAGCAGCCATCCTGTGACCATGAAAGGAAAAATGAATCATCAGCCTGAAGGAATCTGGGTTGTTGATGTGATGAAGATTGATTTAACCAATTCCTAAACTACTTTGCACGAGAAATGTTTGTGACTAGGTTTTAGATAGTCTTAGTTTGGGGATGGCTGCTCACTTGCTTGCTCTCTCTCCTCTCTGTCTGTGCTTCCTTCCCTCCCTCCCTCCTCCCTCCTTCCCTCCCTCCCTCTTCATCTCCTTCCCTCCCTCTAATTTTTTCTTCGTCCCTCAAGCCCAGTCTTTTCTTTTTCTGGTCCTGGGATGGAGAGTAAAAGTTTTTGCATGTTGACACAGGTATCTATCACTATACCCTCAGGTTTTTTTTGTGTGTGTTTTTTATTTGAGAAGGTGTCTCACCAAGTTGCCTAGGCTGGCCCTGAACTTGCTTCAGCCTTCCGAGCCTCCCCAAGGAGCTGAGGTTACAGGTATATACCACCATGGCCAGCTATATTTTGACTCTTAGCAGTGTTAAATGACTTACAAATCTCACTTTGGATCTTGGCACCTTAGACTGGCTGACGTTTATATTAAAATGATTTGAGCCAAATCTCCAATCTCTTCTTCATGGAGACACAAGAAACTACAACAGCAAAATGCATGCTTCCGTACACTATACTGTACAGAATAGTGTTTGCACAAGCTGGATGGGCTGTCAAGAGTTAACTCTGACTGCTGCTTTGACTCTGAGTGGCCTGATGAGAAACTATCCCATAAAATCACGTCACATGCTTCTCATAGACGCAGCAATGTCATCACCTCTTGCTGTGGTGCATTCCAGAGCCCCATGCCAGAGACAGAGGCCACAGCACCAGTTTCACCCTAGAATCACTGTGGTGGTGGCGATTGTCTGCACAGAGCCTGTTTCTGTTAGTGAGCAGAGGTTTTTCTTGGGAGAAGAAAGCCAAGATTATGCAAACTCACAGTAGAGGAAGATCATAGGAAGAGTTTGAACTGTCGAAATTTGTGTTTTCAAGGGTTCCCTGCGGTGTTCTTTTATGCCTAATGCTCACTTAAAGAAAAAGTAATGTAGTCTCTAAAACTAAACCAGAATACCACGCAGCTAAAGAACACCGTGCATCTGTTTAAGGAAAGCCCTGGCATGGAGACGGGGGATCCGCAGGAGCCTGCTCATTTGGAAGTGGCTTCCACCTTCTCTCTACAAGGGACTTTCCCAAGGTGGGGACATGCTCAGCTGTCCTGAGTTGTTCCACATGGAAGCTGTAGCCATCCGCAGTTGTAAACCAAGATTCTTTGACACGTAAACCCCAGATGGCGCTTTGAATTTAAGGCCCATATTGCACACAGATTTCTGCAACATGTGGTTTATTTCTTTTTCCTTATTGTTAATCAAAGCATGTTCATTTTTGGATGAAAAAAAAAGAAGATAAATATACAACAAAAATCATAACCCCAAGATTCTTAACATGTTAGCAAATTTTTTCTAATCATGTTCATTTATATGTAGAGCATTGTTACTATTATTTACAAGAATGGGATTGTACCCTGACCTGCTTGCAGCTGCATGGTGTCCTACATATCCACTCCCAGCAGGTCATGGCTCACAGGTGACCCGAACATTACTCTCTGGGAGGCTTACGACGCAGTACTTCCCTGACTTGGTGTTCAGAACACGAAAGCAAGAGAAGAGCTGCTGTGTGGGCTGCCCACTGTTCATCCTGCGTCCTCTCTGCTTTTCACATCAGCCTTCAGAATGCTTCTTTGCTTCCTCTTTGGAGATAAGGAAGCACATTTCGGCTGAGAGGAGATTAAACTTGGATTCACTTAGTTCCAACGCCAATTTTCCAAGGCACCATGATGTATGCAGCTGCCACGACCTCTATGTAGGTCAGAGGGAATCTGAGGTAGAGGCCGCATGGAGAGGAGATACTTCCACTGGGGATGGAGAAGATTCAGAAGAGGACAAACAATGAAGACATGCAGCAGCTCAGGAGAGGAGGTGCACAGGCTACACTCTGTTACAATTCAGTAGCCAATAGCTGTCGCTTGAGCCTAGGTGGGAGAGGCCAGATGTGGAGTAAAGGTGAGAAGGCACCAAGGCTTTCTTGGCCTAGAGCTGGCCCAGGAGGAGCCTCAAGGTTGGTGATGGTTGGTTTGGCCTTCAGCTTGCAGATCTTTATAGAACCCAAGCCTGCCTCTCCTGGGGAGTCCTTCCTGCCACAGAGTGTGGGGTCCTCTTAGCAATTCTCGAAAACTATGGAAATTCACCCAGACTATTGGCTAATGAAGATCACTGTCTAATAAGCTCACTGTCCTGAATATGTATACTTTAACCCACCACCAGGGGATGGGAAAGAAAGGCGAAGACATCACTTGCAGGCACTTTAATGGGGCACACATAAAGAAATGATTG
Source organism: Mastomys natalensis (assembly GCA_021653895.1). Classification (NCBI taxonomy): domain Eukaryota; kingdom Metazoa; phylum Chordata; class Mammalia; order Rodentia; family Muridae; genus Mastomys; species Mastomys natalensis. The sequence continues at coordinate 154,351 of JAJTUV010001165.1, read as the reverse complement.
TAACACAATAACTCAAGTGTGGTTTTCTGTTTGTGTTTTTGTTTGGACCTGGGAAGGCAAATGAGTGTCCCCAGAAGGAGGTTTGAAATGGGCTTTGAAGGATGAACAGCAAGTGTGCTCAGAAGGAAGGATACTTGGAAATAATGATGGCCAGTTCACTCGTTGCTGAGTGAAGGAAGACCAAGGTGAGGGGGGAGGAAGGTGGGGCCGTAAGACAGTTGGGTGACTTCTGTGGCAGCTGGCTCATCAGATGGGGAACTGTTTAAAGCAGGTCAGAGCCCTGACATGATCTATGTTTTTGGCAGATACACCTGCTGAGTGTGAGGAGGCTGGCGAGACCCTCGGCTAGTGAGGAGGAGTTTGTATGAAGGAGGTCTCTTTTAAGAATTCTGGGAAAGAACAGATATGGTCTCGGGGACAAAAGGAAGACATTCTTAGGGAAGCCTGAGAGTGTATATGATCTTTAGAGAAGCTGGAGGGGTGATTCCCCCAACCTAGCTCTGATCCTTGCCAGGAAGCCATCGAGAATACATGATCTGGATTGTCTATCTCCTACCCAACCCCGTTTTTGCCCTGAGGTCTGTGGGCTCCCTGTGCTAGAGGGAGTGTGAGTTCCTTTAAAGGAAAGGCCTTCAGTGTCTATGAATGGCATCAAAACATTAGTTGACCAGTCTGGTCTAGCCTGGGAGGAAAGGCCCTCGCATACTTCTCTGTGCTGCCTTTCCAAGGGCAGTCAGGCTTTATGTAAAGGTTTTGCTATCAGGGGCAGGGTATCCTAGGAGACTGACCCTGAGGAGATGCTATGCTCCACTGGGCAGGCAGGTCTGCTCCCATCTTGACCTGGGGAAGAGAGTCAAGTCCCAGGAGACTTCTAGGAGAGTGAAAGCCAAGGAGAAGGCTAGGGGTGGCTCACCAGACAGAATGAAACTGGCTTCAAAGAGACAACAGCACTGTCATTATAGGCAGGGACACAGGAGCAAGATTGTGGGTTCAAATCCCAACCCCAGCCTCTCCCTGCTGTGGGCATCAGGAAGCTACATTATTTTTCCTGTCTTGTTTCTTCATCTGCCATCGGGGACAGTGATTTCATCGACTGTTGTTGTGAGATAGGGTCACACTATGTAACACTGGTTAATCTTGAGCTAGAGATCTCCTGCTTCAGTCTCTTGAGCGCCAGGTGGGTGACAGGCATGCACAGCCATGCCTGGCATCGTTATGACCCTCACACTGAGTGCCCATGGAAAGGATCCCCTGAGTTGTTAGAACCTCAGTAGCACTGCCTCCCGCATCGGTGTCTCTGCCTTACACTGAGCAGTGAGCTCTTGGGAAATCAGTCTGTCTTGGTTCAGCATCTTCTAAGGCTTTTCCTTCCTCCACCTAGATAGGCAGAGCCGTGGCGCAGGGGTACCACTCTTTTCCCCTTTCCTGAAGGCCCAAAGACAAACCCATGTCTAAATCTATCACAGGAGGGTGAGGAGGAGCACAGTGCCCCACACAGTCAGGATATGCCAGCGGGGTAGCTGAGACAGCAAGGGAGGCGCCCCTGTGAAGACTCTTGCTGTACTTGGACCTCTCCAGATCACCCTTCCCCGGAACATCAGAGTGGCTTATTTTATCCGTTTTGAATTTGAGTTCCAGGAATATTTAATGGGGTGTGTCAGGGCAAAACATGTATAATTTGTAGCCTCTCTCCAAACGAGACAGGGCAGGCTCCTGCTTTAGCCAAGCTTGTCAGCTGTAGCAGCTGGTCATGCCCTCTTTCTGTGGCCTCAGCATCTGCCTTTCTGAGTTTGGGGTTCCCCAAGCGCTCCCTCCCCTTCAGGGCTCTCCTAGGACACCAGGGCAACCTGACCCGTGCAGTGTAAAGATTTCTGAACTGTGAGAGTCTGATCAAGAGATCATTTTTCTGTCAGCTGGACCTGTAGATTTAAATGATTTCAATAATCTCTAAGTGGGGATGTTGAAGCTATAGGATGACAGGAGTGTGGGGCTATGGAGGGGAGTCCTTTTCTACCAAGTGGTTCTCCTTAGAAAATGTCCTTATGTCTCCTCTGGGCAACAAATCAGCTCCACCCACGAGGGAAAAGCCTTGGAGTCTTTCTGTCTCCGCGTGGGCGAGGCAGCTCGCAGGCCCCGGTACATGGTTTTGTCTTCCCTCTCTTTCCCTGAGAAGTTTCACAATCGTGTTCTAATGTAAAAAATACTGTCCAGTCCTGTGGCCCCCGAGAGCTTTGCTGAGCCGTGACGGATGGCTGTGGATACAGTGGGACAGGCCGACATCACCCACGCCTCTCCCTGGCTCCAAATGGGACCGGTGAGGCCAGCCTGGCTTGGATCATTTGTCTCCAAGTACCAGGGGATTTTCAAACAGCTGTGGAACCAACCGTTTCCAAGCGGAGCATAGTTCTGGCTTGTGATCATAATAACACACACATGTGCTCCACAGACGGCCCAAGTTCCCAAGGCACTGGGTGTGGTGGCCTTTCCTGCTTGGGGTGCTGTGTCACCGCCTGGGTCTCTGTTTCTCCACTTCCACCCCAATGGCGACACCACTCAGAACCAGTGTGAGACCTGGATTTAGGGCACACTTGGGTATGGGGCATTTCCCTTCTGTAATGGTTTGAGAAAAGTTCCCCACAGGTTTCTGTTTTGAAGGCCCTGTCACTGGTTGATGACACTGTCTGGGGTTTATTAACCCTTAGGAGGTAGGCCTGGCTTGTGAAGCTCTATCTGCAAGGCTTTTGACTTTAGTACTTCCCTCTGTTCCAGGTTCCGCAGGTCCATACAGCCACCTCCTCAGGCTCTTTCTGGTCTTGACAGAATGGTTCCCCTGCCTTCCCCTCCAAGGTAGACAAAGTCCTTGGAAATAAGAGCTCAGACAAACTTTTCCTTCCATAACTTGTTTTTGTCAGGTAGTTTGGTCACAACTACTTAAGAGATACACAGCACTGGCAGGGACTTCGTGGGCCTCTGAAAGGATGCATCTTGCTCCCTCTCCTTCTGTACCCCCTCCCCGGCATCATCCCCCGCCCCCTTGAGTCTTTTTCTCTCCTGTCCTTCCCTAGAGAGGCTTTCTCCAGAGGAGGAAGAACTAGGTCTGTTGGTGTGAAAAAACACTGGCCAAAAACAACTCTGGTTAAAAAAAAAAAAAAAAAAAATGTTTATCTCAGCTTACAGGTTCCAGTCTATCACTGAAGGAAATCTGAGGAAGGGACTCAGGCAGGCAGAACTTGAAGCAGAGACCGTGGAGGAACACTGCTCGATGGCTCTGTTTCCTCTCAAATAACCACAGGGCCACCAGCTCTGAGGTGGCAGCTGCCCCCAGTGAGCTTTCCCTTCCTCCATTGATTAGCAATCAAGAGAATGGCCCAGAGACATACCCACAGGCCAATCTGATGAGAGCAGCTCCCCAACTGAGGGGTCCTTCTTCTGAGGTGTCTCAAGTTGACAACCAAAATTAGCCGTCATACAGTAAATTAAAATTGCAGCACAGAAACATTTTTGATAGAAAAGAAATGGTATTTGGAATGCACATTTGTAGAGAAAGCATAATCTCATTTGAAAAAAAAAAAAAAAAAAAAAAAACCTCTGTTTTTCTTGTTACGTTGTCCAGACTGGCCAGGACTCTTGGACTCAAGGGTTTTCCTGTCTCAAGCTCCCAACTATGAGGGACTCAGGCACATGCCACCATATCTGGTTACACGGTTCCATTTTTAACCTGGTAAGAACTGAGTGCATACTTGTTATTTATTATTATTTATTGAAAATAGATTCTTCTCTCATACAGCAACACACCCTGACCACAGTTTCCCCTCCCCCACTCCTCTCCTCTGCCCAGATCCACTGTTTCTCTTCAGAGAAGGGCAGGCCTCCAAGAGATAACAACCAAATAGGACAAAATAAGATACAATAAGACAAGGGGAAGCACTTCCTATTGATATTGGACAAGGCAACCGAACAGGAGGGAAAGAGACTCAGGAGCAGGCAGAGGAGTTGGAGACACTCTTTCTCCCACTGCAGAGAGTGTGCTGGATCCAGCCAAAAGACTGAGAAGTGATGAATCCATTTAAAAATGAAAAATACCACACACACACACACACACACACACACACACACAACACACACAGAGAGAGAGAGAGAGAGAGAGAGAGAGAGAGAGAGAGAGAGAGAGTAGTACCTGATAAACTAGAGATAAATCTAATTGTTAGGAGTTATTTCTGAGCTAGGCCTGGTGGCTCACGCCTTTAATCCCCAGACACAGGAGGTAGAGGGAGGCATATCCTTACGAATTCCAGGCCAGCCTGGTCTACAAGTGAGTCCAGGACAGCCAAGGCTATTACACAGAGAAACCCTGTCTCGAAAAACAAAACAAAACAAAAGTTATTTCTGGTTTGTGAAATTATGGGTGAGTTTTATTTTCTCCTCAACTATGTCCCCCACTTCACACAAATCAATACGTACATTGCATCATGAAAAAAAAAGTTGTTCTCCACGGTACAGTAATACTTCCCTCTCCACCTCCTTTCTCTTTGCCAAGCCAGCAGGAATCCTTTAATTTAGTTTATTCATTCACTTTACATCCCTATCCACTCCTCCTTCTCCCAGTACTCTCTCACACAGGATCATCCCTCCATTCCCCTCCTCTCCTTCTCTGAGAAGGGGGAGCCCCCCACGTGGGTATACTCCCCTCCACCACACACGGAACGCTGCAGGGCTAGGTGCCTCCTCTCCCACTGAGGCAGACAAGGAGGCCCTGCTAGGGAACAGGGTCCACAGGCAGGCCACAGAGTCAGAATCGCCCCTGCTTCAGTTGTTAGAGGAGCTGCATGAAGACCGAGCTGCAATCTGCTACATATATCCAGCTCTTTGCTCGGTGGTTCAGTGTCTGGGAGCCCCCAAGGGCACAGGCTAGTTGACTCTATTGGCCATCTCAGCACACAGGCTGAGAACAGCAGTGCATGTGCCCCCTTTCTAGAGCTGGGAGGGCAACTCAGGGGTGTTGTCTGTCTGTCTGTCTGAGTCGGTTCCTGTTGCTGAAGGACTCTGGTGCCTGGTTTGGAGCTTTTCATGGCCCTATGATTCCTCAGGTGGGACTCTCAGCTGTCTCAGCCCCCAGTAGCATCCCATGAATTTGACTTGAAAAAGACAGCAGTGTCTCAGTTTCTTCATCTCTGGAAAGTGTTAGCCAGATTTCCATCACCATGGCAACATATCTGAGACATTATTTATTAAGAGGAATGGTTTATTTTGGTTCACAGTTTGAGAGAGTTGGCCTTGTTGCTTTTTAGCCTGTGAGGCAGAACATCAAAGTGGGGATTTAGCAGAGGAGACTGTTCACTTCCTGGCACTTAGGAGACAGTAGAGACTAAGAATCAGGGTCCTAAATTCCCCTCCGAGAGCATGTCCCCATGCCTCAGATTCCACTTTCTAAAGGCTCCACTACCTCCCAATAGTGTCACAGGTTGGAGTCTAGGCATTGCACACACAGGGCTTTGTGGTGGGAAAGTCATCTAAACCACAGCTCAGAGGACCTGATCGTATACTCAGTACTGCTAGACCATTAAGTGGCTTATGACTGTCTTAGGCAGGGTCCTTCATCTTGGGCATTCTGAGAGTGGGGCTTCCTTGGACATTAGGAGTGTCCCTGAGCACTGAGGATCTTAATGGATCTCTGCTATCTCTTCTTCTTGCTAGTGCTGTTAGACAGAGGCATCTCCAGAAGAGGAACTGTTCTTTAATCAGAACAATGGAAGGGCGACAGTCTCTCCGCAGGAGTGGAACTGTACACATTGGGGTGCTTCAGGTTTTAGAGGATGGAAAGAGGACTTTTTCGGGGTGGAAGATTCCACCTGTGGTTCTGTTCCCCTGCAGTCTTTAAGTTGAAGGTGCTACTCACAGCCAGATATTGATAGATTTACCAGAATCCCACAGGTCTCAGTGAAAGCCAACTTTCCGGCTCTGGACCACCTGAGGCTTTTATGATGCTAATCCTTCAGATGTCCCTTCCTCCCTCCACCTCTCCCAGTTGTGTATCATAGACTAGAGGACACCACCTGCTGGGGAATCCCTAGGACCACTCTGGCCTTTCCTTATCTCTGCCAGGGAGGAAGCCTCCCTTAGCACAACCCTCTGCATCCCTCTTTCTCCCATCTTCGTCATGCTCATCTTCTTGGCATGTTAAATATTGACTTTCTCTCTGACCCCATGACCCAAGTGAGACTGATATACAGAAGTGTGTGGAAAGCACCAGGCTTCTTGTGGGTCTCCTCAGTAAAGAGTGAGCCCGTGAGATCAGGGACTATGTGGTTTACAACCTCGAACCCCCTCCTGGACTGAGAAGGTGCCGAATCATAAAAAGAATGGAAAGGGTGTGGTGAGGGGGGGCAAAAAGGGGTGTGTGAGGCAACTGCAAAGGGTGTGTGAGAGCAACTGCTTGTCTTGCCCATGAATGGTTGTAATTTGAGTTTATCAAACCAAATGACAACACGTGAACAGGGAACAGGTTAACCAATGATCATGTGGGAGACTCCTGTGCATTAAACAAGAAGCAATCCAAGTGGTTACCACCTCAGAGACCTGTTCACAAGGAGAGGGGAGTGGGGGCTGGAGGCAGGTTTGGTGGAGGAACTAATGGTTTTTAGGGGAGATAAACAGGTCCAGAGGAGAGAGAGTAGCCTGAAACATTTGGGGGGTGGGGGACCTGGGACAAAGATTGTAGGGCTACTCTTCAAAACGACAGGGAGGGAGTCGCTGGTGAGGGAGACCCCTGGCAGATCCTCTTTCTTTAGGTAAGTCTTGGAAAAAGCCTCTCCCTGTAGCTTTGGGGTGTCACTTTCTGAGCTCCAGCAGAGGTCAGGAGAAAAGGAAAGATGGGCAGAGAGGAGCAAGCAGAAAGTCCTTGTCTTGCTTTGGTTTACCAAGGTCTGATGTCTGATACTCTAGTTTCCCTCCTTCCTCCCTCCCTCCCTCCCTCCCTCCCTCCCTCCCTCCCTCCCTCCTCCCTCCCTCCCCCCTCCTCTCCTCCCTCTCTCTCTCTTCCTCTCTCTTCCCCCTCTCTCTCTTCCTGTATTGCTTTGCCACGTCCTTCCTTCTTGGAAGAGTTCTGTGAGAGAGGCCACAGCCAAGCTTGTCTCCAGCAACCCGAGGAAATGAAACCCAGGATCATCCCACCCGAGATCATTCTCCCTGCGCAGCTGCAGCCAAGCGGCCTCAGGAAGCCAGACCTCTAATCCCCAGGCTCCGCCTCTGCGAGCCCACGTTTCCTAACAAGAAATGCAGATTCCAGCACACACACACACACACACACACACACACACACCACACACACACACACACACACACCACACCACCCCGCCTCCAAGGCTCACCTGGGTGCGGTCTGTGGCGCGCAGAACTGAGAGCCAATATGTAGCTCATCCAGCAAGGTCCTCTGAGCACAGAAAACGGTTCAGCCCATGTTAATTGAATCAAAGTCAAAAATCTGATCTCTAACTGCTGTACGGCCCTGCCCAGCTGCGGAAGAAGCCACACACCCGCACCCAAGAAGCCAGGCATTCTGGGTCCGTTGCTCTGCAGCTTGTTTTGCTGGAGCCCTGGCTTGCTGTGTGCCTTCGGTTTAAGTTTTCTAGATGATCCCTACCTTGTCCCTCACGTGGCAATTCCCTGCTTCTTCAGGGCTGTGCCTCGATCTTGCATTGGGTGGTGTCTAGCTGACAGAGGCCACGGGACACAGCAGCTACCTTCCTGTTGAAGTCCTCTGCTGCTGCTGCTAATTCTGACTTCTGTTCTGAGGATATGGTAGTAAGGACAGCAGCCACAAAGATCAGGGTCCTTTCTGTGCTCAGTATCGGCTCGCTGAAAAAGATACTGACGTGGTGCAGGACAGCAATGGCCAGTGTGATGCGCAAAGATATCAACAGGAAATACGTTGAGTGGAACACTGCAGGGTGCTGTTGCCGAAAAAAAATCACACTTCCAGCATCAAAAAAAAAAAAAAAAAAAAGCTGCTTCCTCTAAACCAAGACTTCTTTAAAGGATGATATTTTTATTAATTTTGTGATATTTTCTCCCCTCACTCCTTCCTAACTCCTTCCAGATTCACCTCCCCTCCTAACTTCCTGCCTGTGTTTTTGTTGTTTTTAATTAGCCCACTCTGTTGGATGTGTGCTGCTCATATATCCTCATGGGTATGAAGGCATCCGCTGAGGTACTATTCCCAGGGCCACACTGTTAAAAAGGTGACTCTCACTCTCCAGAAGACCCCTGCTCAGCTAGGGCTGGGGCTCATGACCCCTCCCATCCATGTTGGATTGTTGATTGGCTTGCTCATGTGTGGTCTTGTGTGGGTAACCACAGCTATGAGTTCATGAGTGTGGCCATATTGTTATATGCAGAAGATGGTGTTTCGCTTGAGTCCTCTCTGATCTCTGTGGATAACCCTCCTCTTCTGGAATGTTCCCTGAGCCTTAAACCAAGGCTTTTTGAACATGTTTCCACCCTTGACACATTTATGTCATTTAACCAAGACATTTTATATGGTGTCAAAATAGGCATAGAAGTCAATCGTTAAAGAAATGTATTCATTCACTGCATGCCTCCCCCCATCCCGTGAATCTGTGTACACATGTGCACGCATGGCCTTCTGTCGCATGCATGCTCATGTCTGAGTGCACATGCCATAGCAGCACATGGGCATCAGAGGACAGTTTGCTACAATCCAGTCTCTCCTTCTACCATATTGATTTCTGGATCAGGTCACCAGGCTCAGCCTTTGCTGAGTCCCCTTGTCAGCCTAGACAATTTATTTGAAAACATTTCTTTGCTATATATATATATAATTTTCCATTTATTAAAGATAAAAGTAATTTTTTACACCAGTGAGATGGATATGCTCATTTATTTTAACATTAATAATTAAATCTTAGCTGAATATTTTATAATGCAGGATGTACAGCATCTTCACCAAGTTGATCAATATTTTGATTTATAATCGTCAATGTCTTAAACACTGTTTTTGTTACTATGTAGTATAAAATATCAAGAGCATGCTAGGGAACTGTCACAAATGCTGGAAACTCAATCCTAATCTGAAGCCAAAATTCATAGAAGGATTTTTTTGAACTCAAGTCAGCATCTCAACCAGCCATGTTTACAATCAAAGATCTTAACACAATACCATCCAAAGGTTCGCGGACTCCATACTTAGGTGCTGATGGACAGTGGTAGAAGCGTGTTAAAAGGCCTTGTTCTCTGTAAGTAAATCGTTTCTATAAGAGCTGAAAACACTGTGGTGAATAGACATACAGTTATGTAGCTCTCAGCATTCCCAATGCTGAGATCCTTCAATACAGGTGACCCCCCAGCCAGAAAATTATTTTTGTGGCTACTTCGTAACTGTAAATTTTGCTATTGTTATGAATTGTTATATAAATATCTGTATGCAGAATATCGGATATGTTGACCCCTTGAAAGGATCATTCAACTCCCAAGGAGGTTGCAACCCACAGGTAGAGAACCATTGATATAGATAGGCTCTGAGCCCAGATGTTGAGGGGGTTCATTGATGGTATGTGATATGAGAACAGACACAGTGTACGTGTGTTATGCTCAGAGCCAACGCTTCAGTGAAGGGTACAATGCCTGCCACACAGACTGTTGCCACCAGAAACACCCTGGATCTCTTAGTTATTTTGGTTTTGAAATAAATTTTGTTATTTACACATCCGTTTTAACTTTAACTGTTGTCCAATTGTATGCAATCTGAATTCAGTTGAGATCCCTTATGGGGTCGTAACTCAAGCCAGGCTAACTCACTGGCTTGCTGTAGACACAATTACTGCAACTATTTCTCTTACTCCTTAGGCTGGTGGGTAGCTCAGAGTCCAAACTGTGTCCAACCCAAGTGTCTTGGGTTTTCATTGCTGTGAAGAGACAGCATGACCAAGGCAACTCTATAAAAGACAGTATTTAGTTGGGGCTGGCTTACAGGTTCAAGGTTTAGTCCATTATCATCAATGCAGAAGCATGGCAGTGTCCAGAAAGGTGTGGCATTGAAGGAGCTGAGAGTTCTACATCTTCTTCAGAAGGCAGCTAAGAGAAGACTGGCTTCCAGGGAGCTAGGATGAGGGTCTTAAAGCCCACACCCACAGTGACACACCTACTCCAACAAGGCCACACCTCCTAACAGTGCCACTCCCTAGGCCAAACATATTCAAATCATGACACCAAGTGCGGTATGTATTTATGAAGCCATCTCACTATTATTTTTAATTTATATTTTCCTTCAGTCCTTCAGTAGACTTTATTGTTATTATGAGTGAAACTGGCCTGTATGAGAGACTTGAAGTCACTTTTTGCTAATGAGCAGGGTGCATAGTGTTTCTGCCATGGTGTCTTCATGGGATGGCTACAGGTCTCTTGAACCCCAGGTCACAGCCAAGACCTGCCCTGTCTCCCTGAGTTCATTTAAACCAAGCCTAAAGCTTCTTTTCCTCTCAGCCCCGTGTGAGCTGGGGCGCTTTTCACAGTTCTGTGCACTCACACCTGGTGGCAAAGGGAGGCTGTGTCACCTGCATGTTAAGACAAATGGTTTTCAAAAAAAAGTCTGGGAGATTTTTCAAAGAGCCTTCTTAAGATGTGCCCACCCTTTTTCCCTTCTCCTCCCTCCCTCCTTCAATTCATCTCTCTCTTCCTTCCTTCATCCTCTCTTCCTCAATTCATCCCTTCCTTCTTTCCTCTTCTCCCTCCTTCCCCCTCCTTCATTCCTCTCCTCCTCAATTACATCTTCCTTTCCTTCTTCTCACCTCTTTTCCTTTTTCCTATCCCTCATTTCTTCCTCAGTCCCTTCCTCTATCCCTCCCTCCTAGTTCTCTCCCTCCGTCCTTCCTCCCTTCCCCTCTCCTTTCCAAATTCCTTTCCTCCTCCTCTTCTTATATTTGTTACTTGAGAAAGTTACTTAAGTTTTTTGAGACTCAGAAGTTTGCTTTGTCTTTGCAACTTTTTTTTTTTTTTTGCCACAAATAAAATTTAAAAAAGACCTCCTCAGATGACTATGTGAATTGACTTAAATTATTCAAGAAAAGCACTTGGTATATTGCCTGACATAGATGAAGCACACAAACTTTAAGCTATTATTTATTCAACAAACATTTGAAATAAAAGCCCAGCAGAGAAACATTCTCTTTATTTAAAAGCACACACTATAGTAACAAGATGTGCGTTCCACTCACTTCATGGTGGCCATACTACTTCAGGTTTCTCTCTTCTGCTTCTGCCAACTTGCTATCCCTTGGGTTGCACAGGCTCTAACTCTCCCATTTGAGGATGCTTGTTGATTAATCTGTGGCTAGTTTCCTTGTAGCCCCCAAAGTATATGCAGTACTCATCCATCAAGACACCCAAGTACTTGATGAAGCCAACCTGTTGCTGGGGCCCTGCTGGGGTCTGCTATATACAAAGTAATAACTCTGAACTTTGACGGCCTGAAGCTTCTTGGCTTCCAGTAGCCCCATCACCCAGAGTAGCTTTTCTGCAAATGCCTCTCCTTTCTACTGTACAATTCTCTGGGTTTGAATCCCAGGACAGCACCAACCAAACTTACACTGACAAGAACAACCGTTGTCATAGAGAAGCAGGCAGTCGGATAGACTTTCTGTTCAACTCCAATCAGAGAGATCCCAGAGGTGTACGAGATGTTCTGCACCCTCAACAGCCATCTCCCTCTCTACCCAATCTTGGCATGCCTTCCCTCAGCACAGAGCCACAGTAATTATCCATTTTCACTCACTTCACTGGCCGAGTCTTGTGTGACCACGCATGGAGGAATGAAGATCTGGAGATTGTCTCAGTACTGTCAAGTTATGGAAAGCAATAAATGTTATCATTTGTTTTAGGAAGCATCCTGGAAGGAAAGCTTTGCACTAAAAAGATGATATTTCATCTAACCAATGGCTGTCAACGATTGTTTTAAAATTAATTTATGTATTTAGTGTGTATATATGGGTAGCAGGGGTTATATGCTAAAGAGTGAGCACAGAGCTCAGAGGTCAACCTGTAAGAACAGGTTCTCTCCTTCCTCTGTTTGGTCCTGGGATTATACTCAGGTCCCCTGGCTTGACGGCCAGCATCTTTATCAGTGAGCTATCTCACCTGCCTGGTTATCAATAATTGTCATAGAACTGGAAGCCACAATCACCACAGCAGCAACTGTAGACCACCATATCATACATATGTGACCTCAGACACATCTGCTGATGGAGACCCAGGACATTTTGCCATAGTCAGTGTCCATGAGGCCCATGTTGACCAGACCAGCAAACTCTGGTGGCCTCAGTTGGAACTCAAGTCTTCCAAAACATGGTCCCAACTTTATCTTTTTTAAAGAAAGAAAAAGTTTTATAAGTATGAGTGTTTCCCCTACAAGTAACCTGCGGCCCATCTGTGTGCCTGATACCTATGAAGGCCAGAAAAAGGTGTTGGATCTATTGAGACTAGGGTTTCACATGGTTGTGAGCCACTATATGGGTGCTGGGAACGAACCCGGGTCCTCCGTAAGACCAGCCAGAGTTCTTAGCCACTGAGCCATCTCTCCAGAATTCCAATACCACCTTTTACCAAGGGGGTTACATTAGATCCTTGAGAGCCTAAGCACTAAACTCAATCCCTCTACTCTCTGCATATCACCTCTGCTGTTTTAATTAAAGCCCTGCTTAATACCCAGGTATTAATACCTCACTGTCTCTCCCTTCCTGTAAAAAGACCCTTCCCAAACAAGAAATTTTTCATTGGTAATCTTAGAGTTATTCAGGGTATTTAAAAAAAACACATCACAGTGACATATTACACACTTGTAGTTTTTCCATGTATATGTGTGTTCTTGCATCTGTGTGTATAAGCATATGTGCTTGTGTGCATGCGTGTGCACTCATGTGGAAGCCAGAGGATGGCAGAGGAGGCCAGGGGCTTGGATGTTTTCTAGGTTCTCTCTCTACCTTGCATATTGAGGCAGAATTTTCAGTTGTACTTAGAACACAGATTTGTGTACCATGCCATATACACACCAGTGACACACACACACACGCAACGCAACTCAAACATATAGTGAAAATAGGAAACTTTAGATATCTCATAAAATAGATACCCAAAGTATCTCTTTTCTAGTTAGTCATCTCTTTCCTAGTTAGTTATCCCTTTCCTAGTTAATTATCCCTTTCCCATTTAGTTAGTGCTTTCCTAGTCAGTTAGCCGTTTCCTAATTAGTGGCAAACTTGACACAACCTAGAGTTATCTGACTGGAAAGCATAAGCTGAGGACTTGCTTAAATCAGATTTGCCTATAAGCATGTTTGTAGAGGATTGTTTTGATTATTAATTGGTGTAGGAGGTCAAGACCACTATGGGTGGTACCATTCCTTAGGCAGATGGCCTGGGCTATATAAGAAAGCTAGCTAAGCATGAACAGATGTAGCAAGATTCTTGGTTCTGTCACTATGTTCTCTTGATCCCAATGAAAGATCACCTCCCGAGCTCTTGGTCTCAGCAAACAGGAAATCCACTGCTCTGTTTTTCTCTGTTTCTGCCCTCACCTATCCTTCCCCATGTTAATCAGATCTAAGGACATTGATAACCTTAAAAACCCATTCTACTGAAACTCACCTTTGTTCAGTGACTTATCATAGATCACGTCTTTGGAGCATGAGGTGATAATCTCCAGCTGCACTTTTATGAAATGAGAGGAGTCTGAGCTTGGCTAAGCTTCTGAAGTACTCTCTGATTGGGAAAAGAATCAGGAGGAAATCCATGAAGGGTAGTGGTAAGTTCCAGAAAGGAGTACTCCTGACACCAGATGCTGCAGTAAGCAGCAGACTCTAGGAAGTGACATTAGGCAGAGTCACTTAGAAAGGAATGAATGACCTTCACCGTCTGAGAAGCAGGCAAACATCACTGATGTCATAATACATGGCTTTAGACATCATTGTACTTTCAGGAGTCAATTTAAGTTCAAGTTCAGGGTGGCACGGTGGCTTAGCAGGGAAAAAAACACTTTCAGCAAAGCCTGATAACCTGAGTTTGACCCCTGAAACCACTTTGTAGAAAGAGAGAACTGACACTCAATGTTGTCCTCCATCTCCACACCATGCTGTGGTGTGTGTGCACATATCTGTGCACATACATGCAAAGTGAATAAATTAAATATAGTTTAAGATCTAAGTTTAAAAAAAGAGTGTGACTGGGCTGGAGGATGGCTCAGTGGTTAAGAGCACTGACTGCTCTTCCAGAGGTCCTGAGTTCAATTCCTAGCAACCACATGGTGGCTCACAACCATCTGTAATGGGATCTGATGCTCTCTTCTGGTGTGTCTGAGGACAGCTACAGTGTACTCACATAAAATAAATAATTCTTTAAAAAAAAAAAGAAAAGTGTGTGACTGAGAGTTCTGGGCCTCCTTTCTCCCTGCTCTTCTCACACATTCTCTGTACACCTATCTCATTCTTTATGTTTCTGCCTTCAGTGCTCAACTTTGCTGTCTGATCCTGTTCAAAGGCTTATAGATTTTTTTTTTTTTGGTGGTTTGTTTTGTTTTCTATCTTCAGTAAGTTCAGGCTTCTACCAAGATAAGAGTAAATGGGAAGCCAGGCTTAATAAGGTTTAGAACTGTACCATGTGTGGGGAAGGCCATGAGCAGCCCTGAAAGCCACTGATGGCAGAATGCACAATCCTCTTAGTTGGCGGATTGGTGGCAACTTGGCTATGATTCAGCATCTTGGGCACAGTAGCAGTTAATTAAGAGTTGGACGTGAAGTTGGAAAGTAGAAACAGAGGTGTTCTAGGTGCGAGGGTAAAGGAGCTGAGGTAAAGGGGGGCAGAACTGGGGAGGGCATCCTGACAGTGCTGTCAGCTGCTGTGTCTCATCTATGTCTCTTCAGATGCCAGAGACAAGCCCTTAGGTAGTGTTCTGGCTAGTGTTTTGTCCAGGGTCATCTGGAACCTCAACTGAGAAAATGCCATCAAATTGGCCCCTGAGTCAGTCTCTAAGGCATTTTCTTAATTGATTGATGTGGGAGGGCCCAGCTCATTGTGGGCAGTGCCACCCTGGGCAGATGGTCCTAGGTTGTGTAAGAAAGTAGGTTGAACAAGTCACGAGGAGCAAACTAGTAAGCAGAGATCTTCCATGGGTCCTGCTTCAGTTCCTGCCTCCTGGTTCCTGCCTTGAGCTCGTGCCCTGGCTTCCATCAGTGTGGACTGTGAAGTGAAATATAAGTCAAACAAACTCTTTTTCCCCAAGTTGCAATTGGTTTTGGTGGTTATCACAGCACTGAAAAGCAAAGTCAGACAGGTAGGGTGAGCACATCTTGGTTTGTTATGGAGCAATCAGTGCCCTTTTTAATTCAGTCTCCTTTGTTTATCAGAGGTCCCATTGGGATGCTGAACCAAGCTTGAAGGAACTGAGGAAGAAGACATCTCTTTGTGCCTTGTAGTCCCAGACCTAGAAAGAGTAGACCCTAGCTCCTGGTTCCTCCCTTAGATCCTACCAAGAGAAAGGAGAGCTGTGTGAACTCTA
The DNA here is from genome assembly GCA_021653895.1 of Mastomys natalensis. NCBI lineage: Eukaryota > Metazoa > Chordata > Mammalia > Rodentia > Muridae > Mastomys > Mastomys natalensis. The sequence continues at coordinate 138,793 of JAJTUV010001165.1, read as the reverse complement.
GCACTTGAAGACTCCGGTCTAAAGGAGGATCAGAGAAGACAAGGCTACGCTGCTCTGGCCCAGCTTGTTGGCTTCCTTAAGGGGGGGACACACAGTTGTTGGCATCTGGAATGGAGCTGCCTGTTCCCAGACTGGATTCACGGAGAGGTGATCTGATATAACCAGGGTGCCACACAGTTTCTGGCCATCCACTACAGATTTTCTTGGTATAAAAAATAAAGGGCCATGTGGGATGGTCTCTGCACCCTTCACAGGGCAGCCATGGTCACAGGGATGCCTCTCCAGGACACACTGGAGCTGCCCTGCTTCAGAAGCACCTGGTTGGTGGCCTTGAACTTGGTCTGCAGACCTCAACAGTAGCCACAGAAGACCGGGGAGGAGAAGGAGGTTGGCAGGAGCTGGGGTAGAATTTATTTTCCTGCTCCCAACTGGTGATCAGCTTATACGCTAAAGCAGAAGGATTACTAACTAGGGTAATTTTACCTCGGTCAGAATGTAACTACAGATGTGGGCTTATTGGGTGAAACAGCTAATCCCTCTGCACTTGGCTCACTTAGGAAACCTGATGCCTGGGCTTGTCAAGGCAGTATTTCCAAATGGGCGCGGCTCTCCGCAGTCCTATTCTCCAGGGCTAGTGGGCAGCTGTCTGGAATTGTCTGGAACCTTTCTTATTGGGGGTGGTAACTTTCAGCAGATTGATGATGGCAGGGGAAGGAAGGAGCCTCTGTGTGGGTAAGAGGGAGAGCATAGCTGAAGGAAAATGCCAGGTGCTAGAGTGTGGGCGCACAGAAAAGCCGGACGGAAAAAAGCGTTGGTACGTCTAAGGTTCACTGCAATCTAAGACCCGAAGTCCTTGAGGGATTGGGATGCAGCAGGAGGAGGGAGGGGCAGAGGACAGGGGGCACCTGGGCAAACCAGGAGCCACCCAGGGATATGCAGTGCGGATCTGTGGGAGGCGCCAAAGCCAGAAGACTGCGTTAGTCACGGAGGCTGCTGCTGAAGCAAAGATGAAAGACTTTTCAGTCCACTCAGTGCTGTTCAGAGTAGTCCCCTGGGCAGCCACCCTGGAGCCTGTTATCTGAGGAACACAGCTCTTTGAGGGCTGAGGTCTGGGCGGAGGGAGGGAGCGGCGTGGGGCAGACGATGGGCGGGGCCAGTGCGGGGAGGGGCGAGGAGCTCGGGTGGGCGTGGCCTCCTGCTCGCGCTCCAGGCCTTTACAATCGTCTGTGCCGCAGGATCTGGTGCTGGGTGTGGCCAGCCACGCAGCTCGACCCTGGAAGAGCCTTAGGGGACTCACGCGCCTGTGGACAGCGGGTGAGGTGTCCAGACAGTAGGGCTGCATTCGAGGCGCAGAACTGTGTCTGCCTGAGCCCAGAGCTTGCCTTCTCCTCCCTTCCTTGCAGTCCTAGGCTAGAAAAAGCAGAATGAGGTAAAGCCTCATTCCAGAAACTTCTAGAAATGTCCAAGGTTCTTGGGATACTTTGGAAAAGCAGAGTGTCTGGCACCTCAAAAGCCCCTTAACAGAGAGACAGCATCTGATGGGGGTGAGGCGTGGGGAGTTAGGTGCAGTCTTGGTGGCTTCGGAAGCCCACGGTAACTATGGACTTCAATAAAAGCCATTTTCCTACTTCTTTGTTCCTCTAACCCGTGTCCTATGTAACGACCCCACCCTCCCAACCAAGGTTTGGAGTCCATGATTCCTCTCTTGCAGGGCAAGGTGGACCACGGAAACAGGGCGCCTTCGCAGGGAACAATTTGGCCTTCTGGGCCAGCTTCTGGGTCTGGAGGCTGCATTGCCATGGCAACAAGTTCTTCCCGTGGGAATAGGGAAGTCCCGAAAGTGGAGCAAATTGGAAAGGGGCTGTCTGAGCGCCAGCTGGGGCTCCCTGCCGGCGGCGGGCGGGAGAAGGGAGGTTAGGTCTAGAAGGTGGGGGCAGGGGCTGCGGAGTCTGATTCTACAGCCCTAAGCGGGTTGGGGCAGCATTTCCAGTCAGATGGAGCTACACATGCTGGGCATGTGACATGAGGCCCTCTCCCCTTGGGCCAGTGAGCAGATGTGTTTGCTTAGACCAGCCACTGACAAGCAACTGGCCTGGGCTAGGAGGCCTTTCACCTCTGGGATCCAGCTTCCTGTAGGTGGTGAGACAGTGAGACTAATGGCCTGTTGAGAGACAGTTCAAAGAGGAGTTTAAGGTTTAAGCTCCGTATGGTTGAGGCCACTGTGTTCTTTTACAAAACTTATCAAGTTTTAAAGGTTTTTTTTTTTTTTTTTTTTAAAAACCCATAACTTATAGTTTTAAAAAACAATCTGGAAAAGTAAAAAAAGGTGAAAAATACCCACAAACAATCATTGAGAACTCTGGTCATGTAGCCCAGGCTGGCCTCCCAACTCCAACCACGAACCCCTGTCCTCCCCCTTCTGCCTCCTGAGTCCTGGGGCTACAGCATGCATTTCCATGAAAAGCAGTCATCTTTCTGAATTCCGTGTAGAAGGAGATCGTGCTGTCTCTGTGACTTGACGTTTCTCTCAACATGTGAAGGCATGAAGAGACATAGAAGCCCTATTCTACCATATTCTCTAAAGGCATTATATGGCACACTGCAGCCTATTAGCCAAAAGATACTGCTGGACATCGAGTTTGCTTCACAAAGTTTACTGTTCTGCTTGGTGATACATACCTTTATACACATATTTTTGAATACTTAGATTTCTCAAGGTGAACATCTAAAAGTAGAATCAGTAGGTTAAAGGACACAGGCATTTAAAATTTTTGATGCACATTTCTATATTTGGAGCCTGTAGAATTTTTTTTCAGGAGCCAGTAGAGTTTAATTGTGCCCACCCATATTAGGAATAACAGGGAAAGGCCCATTATACACGGTGTCTTTTTATGGATAATTCCTTGCTTCTAATGCAGACTCAGAAAGCACTTTGGAGAACAGGCTTCCTGCTGGGAGCATCTGGGGCTCAGCCCTGCAGGAGGCCCTCTGAGGGGGCAGGAGATGGAGAGTATTCCTCACAGTGCCCCACTAGTCGCTAGTGACTGCAGGCAACACACAACCTCCTCTCTCCTGTTGGTTGGAAAGTGTGGCAGGTACATTCTCAACTAGGTCAAGGGGCTGTGGCCAGAGCACCTCAGCTACAAATGAATTATGACTCTGTCCCCGAATCCATGCCAAGGGGTGGGTGAGGTTAACCCAGGACAAAATTGCATAATGGGTTAAGACTTCGTTTGGCCCTTCACCTTCCCTCTCTGCTCTTTAAACCTTTTCTTGGTGCCAACAACTCCAACTGCTCCAGATCCCAGATGATTTAACCCTTCAGGGCACAGTGAGAATGTAGATGATCTCAGCAGCTTAGGTGGTTGGAAATAAAATATGCTGCTCTCTCAGACACATTTGTGATTTAGGACAGAAACTTAAGAGGAGGGAGATTCTCAACTGAAAGAATTCTAAGATGTAGCAGCCAAAGGCCTTGTGTATGTGGGATGCCTGAGTCTGAGGTTGGTCCAGCCAGAGAATTTTGTCCTTTCCTGGCCAGGGGCGGGGAAGATGACAGAATGAAGGCAGGGGCAGGCAGGAGGGAAGAGTCTGTGTGCTTCTTATTGAGCCCTAACGCTTACACCAGCTTTAGCCCAGAAAATGAGGCACAGAGAGCAAAGTGGGCTGAATGTGTTGCTGGAGGGAACTGGAAGGGTGAGATACTCAGCAGAGACCGGGAAAAGATGGGTGTTGGGTGAGTGGGAGGGAATAAAGAAGGACCAGGGAGACACTGGCAACATAACTCCCAGTCTCCCAGTCCCAGGTAACATCCCACCCAATCCAGAAGTTGATGGAGGGTGTAAGGGGGGGGGATCTTGGAGAAGGCACTTCTTTCCTTCAGCCTGTGTGCTCTCCAGTTATGTTCACATCAGAAAATGAGTGTCCCTAGTTCAATTGTGGGCTGCCTGACAACAGCTTTTACCTCCCTAGTTAGCCACATGCAGTGACCATCAGAGTCACTGTCAGATGGACTACATTTCTCCACTAATACCATCTTGGAGGCACAAGAGGGTAAGGCCTCTTCTCACAGACAGCTGTATTTCTAGGTGAATTGCCCCTCCAGCCGACCACAGTTGCTAGTTAGTAGCTATCTGCTGACTAACTCTAGTGGCTATATCTCAGTTCTCACTGTCTTTCTTGTCTGGGTCTATTTCCAGGCCCACCATTTTGAAACTAAATATTATTATTATTAATCATTTTATTCATTTACATTTCAAATGATAATCCCCCCAAAGTCCCCATCACATCCCCCTCCCCCATCCCTTTTGCCTCTTTGAGGGTGCTACTCCACCCACTCATCCTCTGGGCCTCTGTACTGTAGCTCCCATTCTTTGGTGGGTCTGTCCTGTGAGCTGTTCCCCTTTCATGTCCTAATCACAGGCCTTCCCCAGCATTCTGCCCTCAAAGCAGCATGAGGTAGTGGAAAGAATGCAGGTTTTGGAGCCAGAGCAAGTGTGTTTGACTCTGGACTGCACCCGTTATTAGCTGCATAACCTCTCTGAGCCTCCATTTTCTCCAACGTAAGTGCAGAGCATCATGAGGTTTGAAGACACTGTAGTAAGGGGCTAGACGGGAGGTTCTGGAGGCTATGCGGCAGTTGGAGGTGTCCCTGGATGACTCTACAGCATATTATCCAATGGCCTGCTGCCTCTCTGCTCACCTCTGAGTGGAGAGGAGCCAGCCTTATGCTGACTTCTTTCAACATCTGGTCCTCATCTCTGTGTATCTGCTAAGTGTTTCTGCTTTTGATGTCCTGCCACGACTCAGCAATGGCCTGCACAAACCAACCGTGTCACCCTTCTCTCTGCAAAACTTCCTGCCAGAATTTTCGTGGTGCAATTTCCCAGATGCTCTGGCTCGGAAGGTTTTCTAGATTCTTGAGTGTAGATATCTTTGTTCTTTGGGGTGATAAGGATTGCTGGTAGAATTGGCTCCACGTGCATTTGCGAGGTACCCCAGGGGGACTTTGAAGGGGTGAGGTCTAGAGAGATGAAGTGGCCAGGCTGAGGCCAGCGTTTGCAGCGTCTCAAGACTGGGATGTAGGTCCTGAGCTTGTTCTGTTTCTTGCAGATTCCTTCCAAGGAGTCAGGAGCTGCTGGTCTCCCCATCTTCCAAACAAGGTGGCTAGCCTTTCCCAATCTCCCCCCTCACCTTCCCTCACCTCCCTGCCACCAACAAACTTCTTGTTAAGACTCATGGACATCCCAGTTTGATGTGTCTTCTGCTGCTGGTTCCTGGGCACTTTAATTTTGGCTTTCATCCCAGCCCTAGAATAGTGCTAATAGGTGAGTCTTCCTAGTGAGTACTAGGTTCTTTACTCTTGCACAGTTTGGGGCTGTCTCCACACATAAGCCTCATTTAGCTCTCTAAGTTCCCCTAGTTTCTCTTCTGGAGTCCCCTATGTTTCACCCTCCCGCCTGGGTTATTTGCTCTGGCCTCTCTTGAATACTGATGAGCCCCAGATTTTGCTTTATGCTGGTGAAGTTCTTTGTAAGCTTCATACTCTCCTTGGTGACCACATTCACTCCTGTGGCTTGGAATCTGTTTCAATGCCACGATATCGGTTATTCCAAACATTCATCTCTTGCTTTCCCAGATATTTATTATTAATTTAAAATACCCAGATCCTTCTGCTTGGAGTGCTCATCCTATATCCAGTAATGTAAAGCTTTAGTAAAGTGAACATTGCCAGCCAGCTGGCAAAGGATCCACTCCGGGCTCTGAGTCACTCTCAATGCCGACCATCTCTTAAATATTTCCTAAAGTCAGAGGTGGAATGGCTACAACTTACGAGGCTCTTGGGGTGAAAAGAGAAAGAGGCAGGATGGGAAGGGAAGGCCTCAGCTACGAGGTGATCTCAGCTGAGGAACCACAGCTTGACCCCTGGGAGCTCAGAAGCACCATAGAACAGGTCCCACCTTGAAGCCTCTGCTGTGTGACTACCCCTGTGAGGCAGCGCCCTGAGAACAAGTTTGTTTCAGCATCTAGCACATGAACACACCAGTTGCCTAAATTAAAATCGGGAACCATTTATATTGCCTTCCTTTTCTTCAGCCTTCATTTAGTCCAATCCAGTCACTCTCCAGAATTTAAATGCATTCTCCTAATTATGCCATAATTTACTCTTTTTATGTTTTAAAATCATATTTTGTGTGTGTATGTGTACATTAAAATCAACTTGCAAAACTGGGTTCTCTCCTTCTGACATGTGGGTCCTAGGGAATGACATCAGCTCTTAGCCGCAGGTTCTTTTACCTACAGAGCATCTTGCTGGTTCCTATTTAATTTTTTCTGTTCTTGTGGTCATTATCTAAGTTGACATCACAGCTTTCTACTTTCTATAATACAGCAACAGCTCTTGTGTAACTGATTAGTTTATTATCTGTAGATAATAGATTAATAGGTAGGCAAACTCATTTTTCTAAAATCCCCATCTTTTCATGGTACCTTTTTTTTTTTTTTTATCAGTTTTTCTATGATTTGCATGATGTTTTAGATTTTACTTGTTTGAGACAGAGTCTCACAAGCCCAGGCTGATCTTGAACTCTCTAGCTGAGGTCATGTTGATCCTCTGATCTTTCTGCTTCTAACTTCCAAATAATAGGATTAGAGCTCCTCGTTGGGCCTAGGGCTTCGTGCATGGGAGGCAAGCACTCTGCCAATAAAGCTGCATCCCCAGCCCAGCATGATATTTTAACTGACCAAAAAGACCATGCATGATTCTGGTTCCTCTCATCAATCCCAGCTCACCCCACTCTTTACTTCTTCGAACCACAGCATCAGTTGGGGTTTTTCAGTCTGCTGCAGCATCTTTGACTCTGTCAACACACACTTTCTTCTGCTTCAGCCTCTTTCCCACCTCTCACCAACTGCCTCATCTTTACCGTCATCTTTACGAACCTTCCAACTTATCATGCATCCTTTATACACCCACCTTCCTCTTTGCTCCAGACTCCCATAATTCTTTTTACCTTCTCATTTCTGTTATCACATGGCCTGTGTCCCTCATGACCATGCTAAATCTCCATCTTATTTCTCTGTATACCTTTTCTTATCTCTTTCCTCTCACCATTTACTGTGTTTATAAAGACATTTTTGCCTTTCATTTCCTCTTCTCTAGTAGTTTAGCAAGAGTTCATTTAATTATCTGCTGTTTAACAGCCAGGGATTAATTCGTTGTTAGTCTACTTGAATCCCAAGTGTGATGGCTTCAGGGATGGAGCTTACATTTCTTATCACTATATTACCAAGGCCTGGTGCATGGATAGAGATGAATGGAAGTTTCTCTATCTGAGCTAATAAATGAATAACGATAATATCTTAGCTCTTTTGCCTGTTCTGAGGGCTAGCACCTGTGCCTTCCTTATAGGGAATGCTTAATTAACATATGTGTTTGATTTGGTGCCTGTATGCTTACAGTTGCTATGTATGTGTGCTGTGCTGTGTATGTGTGTGTATATGCATGAGTGTGCATATGCATGCCAGAAGAAGGGAGGCTGGGAATCAAACCCAATGCCTCACATATGCCAGGAAAGCCTCCAACCTCGGCAGACAGTGCTCTCTCTTGTCAGAATACTTTCTCTGCCAAGCTCAGGCCCCTGTAGATCCAGTCTTGTAGAAGAGAATGACTTTAGTGGCTGAGGTTGGGCAAGGACTGGAACAGTGACTAGAAGGACTTCTTCAGCTTCCACCTTAGTAGATCTGAGGCTCAGAGCAAGCCTAGAGGAGGGGTGACTCAGGCACAAAGCCATCAGCAAGGACTGGCGGCAGTGGGCTGGGCATGTCTTGTTTTTGTGTTTGTTTTACCTTCTGGCATTTTAGGAAATTTCTGTTAAAATGTCTGAACACCAACTAAGGACAGAAACTTCCATACAAAAAGTCACACATAGCCTTTTAAAAAAAAAAGCTTGAAAAATTTCCAAACAAGTGTACGGGTATGGCCTTCAATAAAGGGAGATTTTATTTCCAGAGTTATTACATTATCATAATCGAATGCTCATTTTTCTTCAACTAAATCACAAGATACACAAAGAGTCAGCAACAAGTGCTGGGTTTCCTCCCCAAGTCAGCCAGCCAACTACCAAAGACTTTTGAACAACTGTCACTAATGTAGCTAAAGAGCTAGCTACCAGAAAACCTGGACGGAGAACTAAGTGAGAACAAGAAAAGATTAACAGCAAGGTGGAAAATGATGAAAAGGGTCTAAACAAAATCCATGGATAAAATGGAGATTGGAAACTAAAATGCTCACCAGTGGGACACAGCAGCAGCCCAGAGCGGGTGGAGGAGAGAGCAGCAACGGAAGCAGAAGTCTTGCCTCCAGTCTGTGCACCAGCTTAGTGTAGTGTGGTCACACAGGCAAAGAGGGAAAGAGTTCCAGAAAAAAACACAGCTAAAAAAGGTTAAAATGTAAGGAGATACGGCATCAAGAAGGGCAAAGTGTAACTACAAACTATAGAAAATGTCACAGAAAAAGCATAAGATGAAAATTTGCCATCAAGTGAAACTAATTCTTGAAGAAATACACAATAATCCTGTCTGCATAGCCATATTAATTGACCCAAAGCTGTGCATTGGTAGTATTATCTCCTTAATAATGTTCTTTGTTACCTAGAGGGTAAAAATCTAAATGTTTTGCGATTATAACCTGATTTCAGCAACCCTTTCAGCAGCACCTGCCCCTGCGGCTGGACTTGAACAGTTAGACACCACCATGCTGTTCTCCCTCCCTCCCACTGCCTGCTTCAGTCTTCACACAGCCTCATCCAGCAATCTTGAGCTCTATGTCTTTCAGGGATTTTCTCTAATGTCCTCATGCTAATAAATTGTCTTCCTTTAAATGGCAAAATTGCTGTCTGTGTCCCTCTGGCTTGGTCAAAGCCTCCATCTACTCTGGTTACTAACTCTTACACAACACTGAGCAAGGATTGGAGAAGATGGCCTCTGGAGGCCTTGTGACTTGATGCTTAGCTCTGGACTCTGACCTGGTAGTTTCTCCTCACTGGGCTCTGTCTCTTTTTCCTAAAATGATCCTGTCTCCAAATGTCATGGAAGTACTTTTGTAGACATTAATAAAAACTCATTGGAAAGCTATGTGTCAGAGAAGCTTTAGGAAGTTGCTATGATGTCTACCTTCTGGTTTCCATGAGTTTGTTCCTTTGTCTGTGACTTCTGGTAGCTTCAGGCTCGCTGCTACCTGTCTGGTAAAGTTACTGGGATGAATCTGGTTTGAATCTTAATTGTTAACCACAGACTCATGGTTTGAGGGCTTGTTTTCAAGTTGGTGGTGATATTTGGGGGATCTGGAAGAAGTAGCTTGTAAAGGTGAGTCTTTGAAGGTTATACGTACCCTGGTTCCACGCCCATGTTCCTAGTTCACTACAGTGTGAACACCTGCTGCCTCAGGCTCCTACTACCACAGACAGAGCAGTGGCCGCACCTTTCCCACTGTGCTGAACTGAAATTAGCATGAGTCCAAATCCGAGTTTCTCTTCTCTCCTTTTTTTCCTTCTGTCAGGTGTTTTCTTACAGTGAGGCAGAGGTGGCCAATGTGATCCAATAAGGAGCTCTCTTAATAGTCTCGTCCTTGAGACCTTCCTAAGAGCTCAGTGAAGCTATAGCATGTGGGAAAGGCCTCATGCCAAAGAACTGTAAGAGTCTGTAGGTCACAAAGATAGTCCCTCGCCGACAGACAGCAGATGGCTAATAGTGTCCCCAGTTGCAAAAAAGTAAAATCTGCCAACAACTTCACTCACCTGGAATAGGTTCTTTCGCTCCTCTGAGAAGGAGTTTTAGATTCCATAGAGACTGTGTGATCACAAACACGCTGCTCTGCACCATTCAATTATCCACTCAGGAAACCAGAACAAGCGAGCTCAGTGGGTAGACAGGGCTGAGTGGCACTGTCCTTAGGGGAGGGTCCATGTGTTTCCGAGCTTGACCTTGGAACCCAGAGCCTCCAGCACCCGTCATAATGGGTCATGCTCTTAGCTTTCTCATCATGAACTGACCTACTTAAAACTCAAGTGTGGGAACACACAGGCTGCTAAGCTGGGCTGGTGGGCATAGCCTGCAGTGGCAGTTGTCTGCAGAATGGGGTGTTAGGAAAGTCCAGACTGGGTGCCCTCTTCATTCCCAAAACACACTTCGGCCTCTTGAAGTGATGTGTTTAGGTACAGCCTGGGTCCCACTGCCCTGGTTTAACTAGGAGAGTGGGCAAGAGACGAGGTCAGGCTCACATTAGTGACAAAAGGAAATGACAAGATTTCAAAGTAAGTTGTTTCTGAATACTTAGAGGTGATTGCAAGATTCAAAGGCTAATGATTTCTTGTTAGAATTTCTCTTACTAGACAGGCGTCCTTTGTAATTAGTATAGGTTAAATTTTAAAAAAATATTGCATATGTGTGTTTCTCTGTGTGTGTGTGTGTGTGTTTGTGTGTGTGTGGTGTGCAAATGCAATGGCGCTTGTGTGTGGAGATCAGAGGACAACCTTCAGGAGTCTGTTCTACCATAATCAATTCAGTAACAGAGCTCGGGTCTTACCCAAAGTGGCCTGCTATTAGCACACTAACTACTGACATTCATGTGAGAGCTTAAAGATTTTACCCCTTTTCTTTTTATGGTGATGGAGATTAATTCGGGGCCTTGTGTATGCACTATCATTGAGCTACGTCCAATTTTAGATGTTTTTAAATATAGTCTAAACATTAACTTCATCTTCATTATATACTTAGTTGATGTTTTAAAATAAGACACAGGCATGATGTAATTGTAAACAGGACAGTCTCTATTTAAACAATCACAAACAAGTTATATACAAATTACAGAACTTTTATTCTCTGTTCCAAGAGCCTGAACCCTATCTTGCTGCCCAGACGCCCTCCATGAAGCTGCCGGTGGTACAGGCGACAGGACGAGTGAGTCTGTGTTCTCCCATCCAGTTACCCCTCGGCTCCTCTAAGCTGCCGGCCTCCTTTTCCTTATTACCTGGAAGATCAGTCCTTAAGAGTCCACATGTGTAGCTGTCAGCAGTGTCTACACGGCATCCTGAGGCACAGCAGCTATGCATTCTGGGTCTATTTTTCTGCCTCCTGATAGTGTCCCTTCTGCTGTCATGCCAGAGCCCATCCAGGGACCCCAAACTATTGCTCTTGAGTAGAGGACAACTTTTCCATCCCATACTCAAGTTAGCGCTTCTTCCTGAGGGATGGTCCTGACCTTTGTTTTAACAGGACTCACCAGGGCTTGGTAGTTCACACAGGAGCCCACAGAGCTCTGACCACAAACCACAGACAACCTTTTCTTACAGAATAACTATGGCATGGATTTCTATGGAGCACACAGCTCTAGCTCAAGGGAGGGAGAGGAAGAACCAAAGAGAGGGTACAAACCTCTAAGAGCCCTCAAAACTGTGTGATCATGAGGTATGCTCCTCAGGTGGGCCTTTCCTTGGCTCCACATTCTCCTACAGCTGCCGGCCCTCTCTTTCAGCAAGGCCCAAGCTGCCTCTGAAAGCAGTAGTATCCATGAGAAACCTTGGACACCAGGATTGGGGCTCGTGCATTAGGAGCAAGGCTGGTCATGCTCCTAGCTAGCTGGCTCTTGGTGAGTGCTTAGCAACCCAGGGCTTCAGGATCCTCTTTCCTCACTTCCTCCCTTCCCTTTCTGCCCCATTCCTCCTCCTGCCCCTTTCTGTCTTTCATTCTTAGAGAATATGCCCTACCTCCTGCCTGCAATTCAAGTTCCCCAAAGTGCTCCCATTTGCCCCTGGGCCTAGCACCCTACACCTAGCCTAATTCAGAAGAAGAAGGAGGAGGAGGAGATGGAGAAGAGGGAGAGGAAAGAGAGGAAGGAGAGGAAGGAGGAGGAGGAGGAGAGGAGGAGGAGGAGAAGGAGAAGAAGGAGAAGGAGAAGGAGAAGGAGAAGGAGAAGGAGAAGGAGAAGGGAGAAGGAGAAGGAGGAAGGAGAAGGGGTTGAAAGAGAAGAAGGAAGAGAAGGAGAGGAGAGAAGAAAAAGAAGAAAGAGAAGGAGAAGAAGAGAAGGAGGAGAAGGAGGAGGAGGAGAAGGAGGAGGAGGAGGAGAAGAAGAAGAAGAAGAAGAAGAAGAAGAAGAAGAAGAAGAAGAAGAAGAAGAAAAGAAGAAGAAGAAGAAGAAGAAGAGGAAGAAGAGCCACCACCTTTTTTCGGTTTCTAGTATTAGATAGAATTGATTTGACTTCATACATAGAGGTCCCAATAAAACAACTTAAACTCCTTCTGTGAGAGTCTGGGCCAAGGCACTTTGGGTGAAAAGTGCACTATCCTTACCCAGGGCTTTCTAGGCCACACTAGCTCAGCTGTCCCAGGGTCTCAGTTCTGAGCCTCATTCTAAGGTGTGCAACAACCGTTGGGCATCGATGTTGTAAGATGCAGGGGAAAGAAGCAGGGAGGAGACAGCTGTGACTCACAACTCTTTGCTCACTGTGGAGAGCTGAATAGAAATGACCCCATAGGCCCATCCATTTCGATGCTTAGCCTTTAGGGAGTGGTACTATGTGGGAAGGATTGGGAAGTGTGGCCTGTTGGAGGAAGTGTGTCACTGGATGGTGGTTGTTAAGGTTTTAAAAGCTCCAGCCAGACCAGTGGCTCTCTCTTCCTGCTCTTGCCTATCTGGCTGCAGAACTCTTAACTACTTCTTCAGCACCATGTCTGCCTGTCTGCTGCCATGCTTCCTGCCATGATGATAACAGACTGAACCTCTGAAACTGTAAGCCAGCCCAGTGAAATGCTTTCTTTATATGAGCTGCCATGGTCATGTTGTCTCTCTTCACAGCAATAGAGCACTGATTCAGAAAGTGACCTGTCACTTGGCCACAGAGCAATTGGAAGAATGTGGTCAGAAACCCCACTGTGAATGGAACCATCTGTCCTGTGAGAGGGACAGCAAGCAGACTGGCCACACTTTTCTTCATTTTTTTTCCTTACCCTTTAGTTTTTAAACTGTAGAATGCTTATAACAAAATTCAAGTACAGCAAATGCAAAGATACAGCAGGACAAACTCCATGCTTTGGGGGAACAAATGTTAATAATTCAATGTGCATTCTTTTATATATTCTTTGAGTCATTAAAAAATATACAAACACTTCTGTCTCTCTGCCCACTTTGAGTTGTATTGTTAGGGAGTGAAACTGGGCTGCACACAATATTTTCTCTTTGTTAGCAGAACTCCCTATATGTGATCCTGGGCCTCTTATTTTTCATTTTAATAAGTGAATACTGTTTTTTGACACAGAATTTCTCTATGTAGTCCAGGCCTTTCAGTCCCTCTGCCTCAGTCTCCCATGTTCTGAAATTATAGGCAAGTGCCATCACACCCAGTCTATGGATTCCACAATATCTCATAGTATAGATGTTATCTAATAGACACACTGTATTGTCTTCTGTTGTGCTCCAGCTGTGCAATTGAATACATCTGTATGGGTTCCTCTCTTTTTCTTTTCTTGTCACCTAAACACTGTTGCAATAAAACCTCAGTACATCATGAAATGTTTCTATGGGGCACTAAATTAAGAAGTATGAACAATTTAAATTGCAGTGGATGCTACATGGGAAAAGACCTTCATCAGTTGCAAATGGCTGTGGAACTGGCATACCTCTTTGCTGCTGGAAGGAACAGGAAAGGAGAGGTTGTGTGTCTGGGATACCATGAAGTTTCCAGGAACATTTTGCCTGGGTCAGTGGAAGGAAGCCTCTCTCTTGTCCTTTCTGCTCACAGAGATGGAAACTGTGAGGTCACCTCCCTGGCTGCTTAGAAGCAGATGAAGTCACAGTGCTCCACACAGGCAACCCTGCCTTGGGGAATGGAGACTAATGTTGGGGAGGAGCTTTGCACCTTGTGGAGGGACTGGAACTCTTTGCTCTTGTGTGGGAGGGCTGGGGTGGAGGCAGCTCTTGTCCTGGCCAGCCTGCCAGTAGATGAAACACAGCTGTAGTTTCTACCTCTCTCATGAATGCTAGCTCTACATGGTCCAGACAAAGAATTGAGGCTTAGGACCTTGTGATCCCATCCACAATCACTGGTGAAGACTGGGGCAATGTCCAGGGACAGGGACTCTATTCTCTGTTCCCACTATTCATACATGACCAGCATCTCCAGGCTTTAGGGCTTGAATTGTCCTTTTCTTCTTCCAGGTGGCAGCCTGGTGAAGCCTGCAGGGTGGCCACTCAGACTGGCTACCTGTGGGTATGTCAATGAGGCACAGATATCCTGGGGAGTAGGGCAGAGGCCAGAGCGGGCCCTCTCCCTTCTCTCTTTCCTTGGTTCTGCTCTGGTTGTCTGTGTATCTGCATCCTCCAGGCAGGGTGGGAGCTAGTGTGTCCTGAGCATCTGCTCTGCGCAGTCCTGGCCTTGCTTACAATGGAATGGGGAGCTGAACTTCCTGCCAAGCAGGGCCCAGCACTCAACCTCTACAACTCCTTCTCAGTAGGAGAGGGAGTGTTTTACTTAAGGCTTCTATTGCTAGGATAAAATACCACAACCAAAAGCAACTTGGGGAGGAAAGGGTATTTCATCTTTACAGCTTATCTAGTCAATCATCCAGGGGAGTCAGGGCAGGGACTCGGGAGATCAGGAACCTGGAAGCAGGAGCTGATGCAGAGGCCATGGAGGTGTGCTTCTTGTCTTGCTCTTGCTCACACTACTTACTTATAGCACCCAGAGCCTAGGGATGGTGCTGCTGTCAGCTGGGCCCTCCCACACAAACTGTCAATCAAGAAAATGCACCACATAAATGAAATATCCAATAAAAAAAAAAAGGAAAAAAAAGAAAGTACCACCTAGGTTTATCTTAAATATGAACACGTTAAATGTTGACATGAACTTTAAACTAAAATGTATTTAGTATTATTTTCCTTTCATCATTTAAAAACTAAATTATTGTACCAGCTTAATTGTAAGTCAGTAAAAACTAGCATGTTCTGATCCAACATAGTATTTAGCACAATATGTTGTCAATAAAATATTTGTTAATATGAAAGAAATTATGTTTGATAACATATGCTCTGAAATTATCTGAGAATAAAGGAATCTGTTAGCATTTTTTTAAAAAAAAAGAAAGAAAGAAAAGAAAATGCACCACAAGGTTAAGGGCCATAGGGAAACCTCGTGAGGGCATTTTCTCAACTGTTTCCTCTCCCAAAATGACTCGTTTGTGTGAAGGTGACATGAGCGTGGCCAGTGTGTGGTACAGCGCTGCAGAAAGCAGGACTTAATGGTTCGATGTCTGAGTCCCTCAGCCCTGGGGGAGGAGAGGATGGCGTACAAGTCAGATGACCCAGACAGCGGTGAGGTGACCCCTTCAAAATTCATTTCCTGCCTCTGGATTTCTGAGAGTCTTCTCTCCAGGCTTCCCCATGGGGAGATGCTACCACCCATTCCAGTCAGACTGTGTCTGCGACCTACGTCAATGTGTTGATCTCTGTCCAAGCCAGCAAAGGAAAACAAGAGCGTTTTTGTTTTGTTTTGTTGTTGTTGTTGTTTTTTTAATGCAGAGACTCTTAATTCTAATCAACTGATTTTTGATACTTGCAGGTGTAACCTGTTTTTTCCCACACTTGGGGAAAGTGCTAACCTTCCCCACCTCCCCTCAGGTCTATCTAGACCAGTGCTGTCAGCCTTCCTAACACTGGGACCCTTTAATACAGTTCCTCATGCTGAGATGATCCCCAGCCATAAAATTATTTCTTTGCTACTTCATAACTATAATTTTGCTATTGTTATGAATCATAATGTAAATATCTGTGTTTTCTGATGGTCCTAGTTAGGCTAGCCCTGTGAAAAAGGATCACAACCCAAAGTTTAAAACCACTGATTTAATTTGCTTAGCAACTCAGGGAAACGTTGCATCTAAGAGTATTTCTGAATCTCAGAAAGGAGGGCAAGCAACCCAGCAGGCTAGCCCCAAATGTTCCAGGGCAGGCTCAGCCACACAGGCCTCTTTTCCTCAGACTGCAGGCTCTGAGGAGCAGAGACTATCTTACTTCCCGAAGAATCCCCAGCACTTCTGCAGAGCCTGGTTCAGAGAATTTGCTAGATAAACATTACTGTACAAATGTAGAGAAACTATGGGCTCATAGGCAGGCCATGGCCAGAAATGACTGTGCTCGCAAACACAGTACTTTCAGTTATAATTTATTAAAGTACCAGAAATAGAACTCTGGGCCCTCTACCACTGAGCTACATGACTGGTTCCTTCCTGTGCAGTTCCCGGCAGGAACCAACTGCAGCACTGTGCAGGCAGCATAGCCCCAGGGTACTGCCTTCCTGGGGCTGATCCATACCTGATGGGGGAAGCTGGGGTTGTACAAGTGTTGGCAATGATTGTGGGCTGCAAAGGCCTCCTGTGTGGTGAGGCAGCAGGCTGGGAGCCCTGGTCCCTGGATGTTCTCTGGGGTTCTTTATTCTTTCATTCCTGCTCTGCTTTAGTGATTTACATTCACAGGCCCTAGCAACAGTTGCCAAGATAAACAAACAGTTGTGGAAGTGGGAGCTCACCTCTTCCAGTGTGGGGGGTGGTCTTCAGGGAGATATGTTAGCCCCAGCAGGTTGGCCACCTGGGTGGGTAGAGGGCCTCAGAGGGTTTGGATTGCTGTACACTAGGGATCTGAGCAGGCCATTTGTTATCTGTAATTAAATTGAGCTAATTTCATTCTGTGACACAGAGCCAGAGTCTCAGAGAAAAAAGATCTTATCCCATGTCTCGTAAATGTCATCATAGTGCCCCTACAGGGGATAAAAGGGCATTTTGATCGGTTCCTGGTGCCCTAAGTGGATTGGAACCTGATCCCACAGCCTTCCAGCCAACCCGATGCCCAGGCCACTAGGAGCCAACCCACATGAAATGTTACATTTATGTAATCAGCCCACAGACAGACAGGAAGCTGCTTTTTCTGGATAAATCTAAGAACTAAGGGAGGGAGGCTGACCAATCAGCACAGTGTAGCCTCTGGGGCCCCAGGCAGCCGCTGAGCTCAGCCCAGCTGTAGCCATTCATCTTTCCAGGTTTGCCCCTTGGGGAAATGACAAGAGATGCAGAGAAAAACCCCAGGCAGCCAAGTTCCCCTTTCACCGCTGTCCTAGAGCAGTTCTGAGAAAGCAGGCAGCCCTCGGGACTGGAAAAAAGACAGCAAACAGAAGAGTGACCTCAGAGTTCTTAAGATAAAGATTTGAGACAAACCAAATGCTGGCCTCTGAGAGTTCAAAATCTGGACAAACTCAGCCATGTCTCTAGAAGGGTTATGAGGGAAAAGGCTTATGACAAGCGCGAGAGGGTGGGTTTCTTTCAGGGGACTAAGAATTTTCCGGACCTTTCCACCTTCCAAGTCCTTGGCAGGGATCCTCAGCCTACCTCCTTCCCTTGCCTCAGCCTTGACACCTCTCAAAACTCTCTCCACCTGAAACAACTTGCAGTCCAGACTGAGGAAATGGCCACTTGGGATAGGGTCTCCTGCTAGGGCCAGTAGTGTTTGCTTGAAGAGCAGCCTGGTCGGAGGGGGTGATGGTAGAGGCTCTGTCCTTCCTCATGGCCACAGCAATGACCTTCTAACTGCCTTGGTGTTTTGGTTTTTAACCCTCCAGCCATGACTCCACCTTCCTTTATTCAGGGCAGGGGATGGGGGGGGAGAGTCTGGAAGGTTTCATAGGGCCTTGAGGTCCTTTAGAACAATGGCCAGTTACCACATGCTGGCTTCTGGACCTGCTGCCATAGATTCAGATCCTAGCAGGGTCAGAGCCTGGCTTCCCACTCCATCTTTTGAAGGTACTTGAACTTTACGAATGCGACCACATGATCACATAGACCCCTTCATGACCCACACGATCACGTAGACACAAGCCTTGCACCCCAGCTCTTTCCTCTCTAATGCTGTGTCAGCCCAGGCCCAACCCACTCACTCTCTGCCAGATCCCTCAGCCTTCATTCCACCTAAGCACCACTGAGCTTGTGGGGGTGGGGATGGGGGTGGGGGGGTGGGGGGGTGCGGGGGCGCGGGGGGCAACAAGTAGAGGAGTTGGTTTATGTGTGTTGTGCTCTGTGGTCATCTTCATACACTCTCATTTCCTCACACAGTTTTTCATCTACCCTACTGAGACCATGGCCTTGGACATCAAGGCCTGGGACGCTCAAGCACACACTGAAGGTCACATGACTCTTCCCTTTCAGGGATCAGACCCCTCCTCATCCTTTACCTCCCTGAACACCAACTTCTTACACTCTTTTTGGTCCCTTAAATATTCAGGGACCAAACCCTACCTCAGCTAGTTTTGGCCTTGGCCAACCTTAGATGGCCTGAGGCAGGCACAGTATGCCTGGGGGCTCTGCCCTCAGTAACACTGGAGGTGTGAGCAGTGGCAGCAGGGTCTTCAGAGTCTAGTCCGGCTAAAGAAGAGGCCTTTGCTTAAAGGGACTCATGCACAGTGAGCTCAACCTTAGATGCTCTAAAATCTTCCTGTGTACCCATGGCAAACTGGAGACTTACTGCAGCCCTGTGGTGACTCAGTAGTGACCTCATGTAAAGTCCTGGCAGCTCTTTATGCCAGTATCTGGTAGCCCTGATGCCCAGGGAGTTAATCAAGCCTCACTGCAGGCTGCAGAGCATGTGGTGGACGAACATGAAGTCAGCAGGAGTATTTGCCAGCCTTTGAGGATCTGTGCTGAAACCAAGGCCACCAGGAACTCCCGAGCCATTCCAGCCAGGCAGTGACATGCAGGATCCATTGTCTGACACACAGGATCCCCAGTAGATCTTGCTGAGTGGTGGACTTTGGAAGAAAATGGCAAGTTTCCTCTATCCTAGAGCTGGGGTTCCAGAACAGAAGCACATCCCCAGGACAAGCTGATATATTGTTCTTTTTGGTTAGATTCTCTGGTGTAGAGGACTGGCATCCTTCCAGGAGGCTATTTGGTAACGGATACTCTAAAACTGATTCAGAGCATGTTAGTGTCTCACCACAACAACCGTGGGATCCATGGTCTTAGGAGTACCTTTGGGTCTACAGTCTCATGCTGATCTTTAGAATCAGGAGAGAAACTGAAGCTAAGGCCAGATCCTAAGGGAGGTTCTGTCTTCACTTTCTGAAGGCTTCACAGCATGCACACAAGAGTTTTTATGAGAACAGAGAGAAGAATCTAAGGTGCCCATCCATCTTAGCTTCTATAGGCTATGCTCAGCTTTTTAGTGTCTCTCCTCAGGGGCAACGGTGTGTGTGTGTGTATGTATGTGTGTGGTATGTATGTATGTATGTATGTATGTATGTATGTATATGTGTATGATTATAGGATGACATCCAGTCCCTCCACAACTGCCTTGCTACTTGTCCAGTGTGTATTTATGTTGGCTAGGTTTTTCCAGCTCGACACAACTTGAGACATGAGAAAAGGGGTAGTGCCGTCTCTGAGTGGGTGGTCCTGGGGTATATAAGGCAGGCTGCAGGCCATGAAGAGCAAGCCAGTAAGCAGTGTTCCTCCATGGCCTCTGCTTCAGTTCCTGTCTTTATGTTCCTGTCCTGATTTCCCTTCATGATAGACATTAAGCTAGAGAACCCCAAGTTGTTTTTGGCTGTGGGGTTTATCATTACAATAGAAGGTAAGACTAGGAGAGAAGTAGGTACCTGGATCCTGGGGTATTGCTGTGACAGACCTGACCGTGTTGTTTGGGAAGGATTGGAGGAGGTTGGAGTCTGGGGGTAGACACACACTGAGTGTCCAGAGCGTCATGCGATGCTGTGGGAAATTGGAAGATAAGAATATTAGGAGTAGTTGGTAATAGAAGTCTGGCTTGTGAAGTTTCAGAGGGAAATTTTAGAGTCCTTTACAGATTCTACAGGAGTTGTTAGTTGAATTAAGAATCTGTGATTTCTAGTGAGCTGGAGCTGAGAAATCAACTGTGATTGACAAGAGACCAGAACCACTGAAGTGAACCATTTGCTTTACTGGGACAATTGATGACGGTCAACTGGAACTGAGAAATCAGCTGTGATTAACTAGAGACCAGCATCACTGAGGTGACATCTTCTAGGAAGTGTTTCCTCAGGGTCAGCAGACAGTAGCTTTGGTCCGAAGGGGACCAAGTTTGCATCTTATGCTGGAAGCCAAATTGGTAATGTGTAAGCATCTCCTTTGTGGTGATAGTTTTGGCACCATGGAAGTTGCAGAATTTAAAGGAGTTACAGAGAGAAGTTGAAGCTTGACACCATGTGGCAAGTTGGAGTTTCTGAAGAGCCCAGGAGAGGCCATAGTGTGTGCTGTAGATGGCATAGCCTGAGAAGTGAAGCTGTCCAAGGCCTCTGGAGCCGTAAATAAGACTAAGTTCCAGACATTGGACACTGAGTTATTTACACTGTTCCGGTTTAGTTTGGTTTTGATCTGATTTTAACTGTGACCTCGTTCTTCCATTTTGAAATAAAAAAGTATTTAATTTATTTTGGATTTTACAGGAACCCACAGTTAAGAGACTTTGGTTATTTTAAAGAGACTTTGAACTTTTAAAGTGTTAGAATTTTTAAAAGACTGCAGGACTTCTAAAGTTATAATGTTTTATGTTGTGATACTAGTATAGATCTTGGGGACAAACAAGAAAGATTTATTATTTAATAGTGATGCGTTTATTCATTAAGACAAATTAGCTTTTGTCAACTTGTTACAAACCAGTCACCTAAGAAGAGGGAACATCAATTGAGTAGTTTGCTTCATCACACTGGCTGTTGCGCATGTCTGTGGGGCATGATCTTGATTGATGACTGGTGAGAGCTCAGGTCACAATGTGCAGTGCCATCTCTGGACAAGTGGTCTTAGGTTGTATAAAAAGCAAGCTGAGCAGACTCTGGGGAGCAAGGAAGTAAGCAGCATCCTTTCATGGCTATTTTGTTCACTTCCTACCTTGAGTTCCTGCCCTGACTTCCCTTCATGATGGACTGCCAATTGCAACATTTAAGCCATTTGCTCTCTAAGATGTTGTCAGTCATGATATTTATCACAGAGATAGAAAGGAAACTAAAGCCCATGAAGGAAGTAAGATATTTCCAGGAAACTGTCTAGATATCTTCAACCCAGGACCATGGGGTGCTCTGAAAGTTGGGTATTTTCCTGTAGAAACCAAGCTCTTCCCAGTGGAAACTTGGCACTTGGGTCAGTGTACAAAACTTTGACTGATCTTTTGTGTGGCTGGATATAGTGTAGGCTTTCCTCCAGTGCTCGGCGGCTCTGCTTCCCTGTGAGTGGGCCAGGCACTGGTAACTGTCAGGAACAGAGAGCTTGGCCAACAACAGGAGAGAGAGAGAGAGCAAGAGAGAGAGTGAGAGATGAGAGACAGAGAGACAGAGAAGAAGAAAGGTGAAGAAGGAAGGAGTTAAAGGGAGCCAGGAATGAGGGAAGACGTATATTCTCAGCAAATTTTAGGGATCAAATTCACAAGGGCCAGAAATTCAAGACAAGAATCCATTCCATGGAGAGTGCAGGGCCATCAGGTCTCAAATCTGCTAGAGATTGTTAGTACACCAGGATTCTGTGCCCCTTTGAGCCTGGTTCTTCTCACTCTCTTTCTTTCAAGTTTGCTTCATTTAAGCTTTTTTCTTGTTGATGATTTTTCTTTTTCTGCAGCTGAACCATGTTTCCTTTTTCACCACTGAACTGGTGAACTTTGGTGGTTGGGTTGTTTCCAGCTTGGAATAGACAAGTTGAAAACATTTGCACTGACTGGGTTTTGAGTTAAGAGGTTTTCACTTCACTTGGGCAGATGCTTAGGTGTGAGACTCTGAGATTGAGAGGCAAGCATATATTTAACTCTTTAAGGCTCCACCACCATTTTCTGAGGGTATCTTGTGCAGTGTATGGAGAGGTGTAAGGGTTTGGCTGTGTCCTGCTCAGTCCCTGTCCCCTCCATTTTGACAAGTACTCAGTGATGTTTGCCTGCCTCTGGCTTTAACTTGCCACTTTCTTCTCAATGATGCTGAATAAGTTTTATTCCGTCCATTTGTATCTCTGTTTCTTCTTGATGAAATATCATCATAAGTATATTGTCCATTCTTAAAATTGGGTGGGTTGTTTTGTGAATTTTGAGAATATTAAGATATATTCTCTGCACAAGTTATTTATTAGGTATATGATTTACAAATATTTTCTTTTTGTGATATTTTATTTTTTTTAAATTATGTCTTTATACAATTATGTGTGTGCTGTGTTTGTTTGCTCACCTGTATGTATAGAAACCAGGATGCTGTGGTAATTATTTAAAATGGCCTCTAGCTCAGGCCGACTATCTAAGCTGCAGTGGCTCTGCCTAGCCCAGCTGCCATGTTTCTCGGCCGGAGGCCACGTGCATGCTGCAGCTAGAACCGGCTGCCAGAAACACCGCCTTGCCACCCACTAGATGCCAGCGTGAGAGATGGCTCTGCCAATCTTCCAGCTGTCTCCCCAAGGCGGGGCATTGCCCAGACCATTCCGCCATCCATGTGGGCCCAGTAAGAGAATGAGACTCTAATTCTTATAGATTAATCAAAGCTTATATATTTGGCAATGATCAGTAACAAGATACCTACATGAAGTGTAAGCTAATACCCAACTTAGATATACCAACTACCTTTGACTGCTACAGACACATGAACATCCGTCTCCATCGTTCCTACAACTCTGCCTCCTCTTGTTCCTCCTCTTCCTTTTTTCTCTTCCTCTCCTAACTGTCCTCTTCCTTTTCCTCTTCTAACTCCTCCCACCTTAGCTCCTCCTACACCAGGAATACATGTTGGGCCTCTTCCTGTAAGCTCTCTACCTTATTTTTTGAGACAGTGTCTCTCACTGAATCTGGAGCTCAGTGACTGGTGGCCTGGCTGGCCAGTAAGCCTCTGGGATCT
This sequence comes from Mastomys natalensis, assembly GCA_021653895.1. Lineage (NCBI taxonomy): Eukaryota > Metazoa > Chordata > Mammalia > Rodentia > Muridae > Mastomys > Mastomys natalensis. Next base: position 115,868 of record JAJTUV010001165.1, on the reverse strand, counting down.
GCCTGTCTCCGGCCCTTTGTGCTGTGCTCCCAAGTGCACACCACCACACTGAGCTTTTCGGTAGGTGCTAGAGATCCAAACTCATGTTCTCATGCTATTACACCAAGAACTTCCTCCGCTGAGCCATCTCCTTAGCCTTTCTTGGTGTCTTTTGAAGACTGAATTTTTAAATTTTTAATGAACTCCAATTTATAGTGCCACTCTCCCTTCAAATCATGTTGTTTTTGTTTTGTTTTGTTTTGCATTATACCTAGGGAAGTTTGGTATATCCCAAGGTCTCACAATTTTTTTGTTTGTTTTTAATTTTTCTAGAAAGTTCATAGTTTTTAGTTTACAGGAGGCCTTGGTGATCTTTAAGATGCAAAACTCGTTCACAGTGCTTAAGAATTGGTGGATGAAAGGTTTCCAGTCCCTTGATCTCTTGATGCTAAGGTAAGTCTATATTCAGCAAGCCTCATGAGAAAAGGCTGTGTCTGGGCTGCAAGCTCAAGCTGAGAGGAGGCTGTATGTCAAGCAACTTGTAGTTCATGGAGTAAATGGCTTGCTGAGATGCCATTAAAATACAAGATACAAAAATCAGTGTGATAGCATGCACCTGTAATCTCAATATGCAGGAGCCTGAGGCAGGAGGGTTATAAGTTCCAGGCCAGCCTGGGTTGCAAAGTGAGCCCAAAAACCTCTGTAATATGCACAGAGTGACTCATCAGCACCTTGTTGTTTGGCTCGGGACTGGGAGGAATTCATTCTTGCAGGAAGTGTTTATTATTACTCCTGCAGATCGCCTCTGGCTCCAGCTCAGGCTCTGGCTCTGAGTAAGAAGAAACTAACTGACTCTCAGGTAACATGTTCTCCATTATGACCATAATGTGGTGTAATTTTTAAGTTTCCTCACCCTCCTTTTAATAAGGGTTCTTGTAGCGGGATATTTTTCCCACAAGTTGGGAGGAGCTAAGGTGGGAGGAGTAAGGAAAGAAAGAGGAAGAGTAAGGAGAGGAAGAGGAGAGGGAAGAGGAGGAGCTAGGGGAGAGAGACCAGAGAGAAGGGAACATGGAACTGTGTGTGTGCTTGTCTCTAGCAGTCAAAGGTAGTTGGTATATCTAGGTTGGGTATTGGGTACACCTCTGATTGTGTGGGCATCTTGTTATTGAGCATTACCAAACATATGAAGCCTTTGGATAATCTAAGCATTAGAGTCTCATTAGTACCGAGCTCAGTGGATGGCGGGATGGTCTGGGCTAAGCCCAGCCTTGTGGAGACACTGTGGGAGTTGGCAGAGCCAATCTCCCACGCTGGCCTCTCGTGGGTGGCAGGGCTGGTGTCTCTGGCGGCTTGAGCTGGAGGCCTGAGCCAAGGTAGCGGCGAGAACATGCTGCTGCTCGTGACCTCAGGCCTAGCCTTACCGGGAACATGACAGCTCCATAACTACAAGCCAGGTCAGATGCTGCTGCTTTAAATAATTACCTCAACAGGTTCTTAAATGGTTTAACCTGCCTTCTAGCTCACCACCCACCAGAGGTAGTGGAAAAGAAAGGTTACTAGGATACGGGGAAAGTGGACCTGTTTAGAAACTGTTCTTTGGAGCGAATCTTATCTGTGTTGTCAGAAAACCAACAGTTCAGTGCACAGGATTCAGCAGCAGCAACTGGATCCACTCTCAGATACTTCCCAATACACCAGCATCCAGTTCAGTAGTGTCGGGAGAGCAAACAGGAATCAGCAGCTGTGTCACAACCTAGCAGAAACAGCCAGGCCTCAGTCGAATTGGCATGAATCAATAGGAGCGACCAGGACCAGCAGGGACACCAGGAGAAGTTCTCTGCTGTGCCTTTCTCAACAAAATGAAGATCAGCAAAGACTCATGACCAAGTAGTGTTGCAAAGCTAGCTATGTAAGCAAGCCTCTCTCATAGTCCATTGAGTCCTATTTATACTCCCTCTAAACATCACGTGTCCTCCACTGGTCTTGTCTTACAACATGTCTTGCCTTAGCACCAGAGTCTGTCTTAGCAAAACTCCATATGAGTCTATCTCAACTGACCTCACTCTGTCAGTCAGACCGAGTCAGCAAGAAACTGCAGCACACCCCCAGAGGTTTTTTGGTGCATTTCTCTCTATGGCATCATGACAAACAGAGTCTCAACAATGAAATGTAAGGCAAACCAATACATGATTCTCTGTCATTCACAGAGAATCCTTCATCACACGTCCTTTCATGTGCTTGCTTTAACAAAACATCCTTTCACCTGTGTCCACTGCAGGAAAACAATTCTTCACCTATTTGCCCCAGCAAAACACCTTCTGACACAACTGAATTTCCAAAGAAACCATAAGTTTCCACTTCAATGTGGCTCATCACTTGAGGCCTTTTGTGTTATATCAGTTAAAAACATGAGCATTTTTCTTCTGTATTACTGATTAGGTACTCTACAGTTTTAAAAATTATAATTGTCATAAACTATATCTTTCTTCTATTGTATTCATAGGCTTTCAAAGGCAAAGAGCAATGCAATCATTTTTGTGAGTTGATAGTTAATCTTCCAATATTGGTGAACTCTCCTTAAATACAGATGTTTCATTTATTTATTTATTTATTCATTTGATTCTTTGTAGCAGTTTTAGGTTTTGCTTGTTAGGTGAGGCCAGGGTAGCTTCTGAGAAGTGTCTGGGAATGCTGGCTGAGCCTGATGACCCATCTCACTGTTACTCCCTGAGAAACCTTGTCCAGTGGCACTGTCCCTAATCTCTAATCAGGGAAGGAGGAGAGTGTGGCCAAACAGAAACAACCTCCTCTTAGCCACTTAACATAGGCCATACTCACTTCTTCTGCCTATTTAGGTGTCTCAGGAGTACCCCAGGATTGGGGTTCCCTCCCTGGTGCTCTTGTGACCTTCCTTCTTGGTCTTGGTATCCCTAAGTGTCAGGGGGGACCATGTAGACCAACAGTCTATGTGTTCTCTGCCTGTTCTGTACCTTTCTACCTCTGTCACTCATGGTATACTGCCTTGAGAGTTCTCTTCCTGTTCCCACCTTCTGCAGTTTTTCAAGATGTGCCAAGTCAAGATGAACCTTGCTTCTGAAAGCTCCTCTGGCTTGCCTAATTACATTAACTCAAATCAAGTCCCTTCAGATTCATTCTAGGGGCTAGAGAGACAAGTCCATGGATTGGAGGGACAGCTCAGGGCTTAAGCACATACTGCTCTTGTGGAGGACCTGAGTTTGGTTCCTGGCATCCATGTCAGGTAGCTCATAACTGCTTGTAATTCTAGATCCAGGGGGAATTGGACAACTCTGGCATCCTCACATGCACATTCCACATATAGAAGCATACCTATGTACATATAAATAAGTCTGAAAAGCAGAAGAAACAAGACATGCCTGTCCTAAGAGTCTACAAGAGTCACAGAGCAAAACAACCTGGGACACCTGGAAACTTCCTGTAAGTCACCTGTTCCTTTGTCTTAGTCCAGCAATTCCTAACTGTATCTGGCCACTGATTTCCCCTGTGACTGTACCCAGTAACTTCAGGGAAAACTTGAAAGCATCCTCCCCTGCGGCACTCCCATCCCTCTTCCCCATCCTTTTTATTCATCTGTTCACTCACTACATAATTGTTGGCCACCTACAAGATGTAAGAAAGGGAAATACAACCCAACTCCAACGCTTGAGCACTGAGAGACGTTTCAAGTCCATCTGTGAATCTCAACAGTAAGAGCATTCATTATACTTCCTCCCATGGCATTATCAGGGAGGGACCCATGTGGCACCAAGAAGGCTCAGGGGACGGAAGGGCACATTCATTCAAGGGATGTGTCGATGGGACATTCCAGGAGGAACAGGACTGAGTGCCTTTGCAAAGTAGGAGGTGCTGGCCCTGGAGAAGCCCATGGAGCCCCACCATCTAAACACCAGTTCCGCTGAGAACAGTAAAGGGCCAGGGGCAGAATGGGCCACCAAGCGCTGAAGACAGTCCTTCAGGCTTTTTGGAGTCACTGAGGTAAAGCAGTGTCAGAGCTGTCCCCAGACTCCTGGGAACATCCTGTGGAGAGTGTGATCTAAGGGTCCATGCTTCAAGGCAGGCCTTACAGGACTGGGTTTGGAGGCCAACTGGGTGGTTGTTGCCGTGTGAATTCACTCTGTGGTTCCTGCCCTGGTGACTAAAAATTTGTGGTCATACCATATATAGAAACACACTCATGTACATAGTTATTACAAATAATTTTAAGATTAAAGAAACCTCTTTAGGTGTGACTAGTTTATTAGAAAGGATACAGTTCAGGAACAGGCAGGTGGAAGAGGCACACACCTAGGATTCGGGTGGGCAATGGAAACCTTCACACCTTCTTCTGCACATGACCCTCCAGCATGTGAGGCCTTAGAGGACATTCATGCTCTATGTAAGCCATAACAGTTTGTAAGTTTTCCCATATGTGCACAGACACATACATGTACATTTAAATGCACACATTTATCTACACATGGGCACACATGCATGCATACAAACATGAACACCCATAAATGTACATGCATGCCCTCATATGCATACACATGCACACATGCACACACTCATTCACACATGTATGCTTATACCCATACATGTATATACACATGCACTCACATGAGTACAGACATACACACATGTGCACACACATATCCACATATAGGTAGGTACACATGCATGCATATATACATGCATGCACAAACACATGCGTACATACATGCATATACCTTAAGACTATATAGTTCTAGAGCCTCTCCTTTCCAATTGTCTAGCAATGGTGCTACAGATTCTGTGTCATACTGTCAGCTAGATTAAGGGTTTTAGTTAGTGAAAGACAACCACTAAGCACAAATTGTGCTAACTTAAAACAGCACAAGTGCCATCATTTTTTTTCACTGGGAATGTTCATTAGCTATAATGATCCACACAGGATTTCCAAATGAGTCTGTACTGATGGCCCTGACCACTTTCTAGTTACTGGTTTTGAAGACTGGAAAACAGTAGCTTCATTAGGTTGAATTGGATTTCACACTATTATCCCTAAAATTGACTGGAGTCTTAGGGGAAGCATTTTATAAAATGACCCGGATTCTAAAATCCTGTTTTAGTTCATGGCCATCCCAGACACAGAGAAAGAGACTGTGTTTGCCAGAGCAGCCTGGAGCAACCCAAGAGCAGGCTTAGAAACTTAGAACTTAGAATTTAGAGCTGTTCACTCTAGAAGATGGTTCTAGAACTTGGCTCTGGGCTGGGATGATACAGGAAGTGCTGTCCATGCTGGTCTGGAGTATGACAGTCTAGTGTCTTTAGGTCATCTCTGGAGTGGAGCTATGACTGAGTTGCCTACCCACTGTGCAGATCAGATCTGCAATCTGTGCCAAAGGCAAGGTCTGGGTTTCAGCAACAGGATAACATTTTCTGGATATCTAAATGAAAGAAAATGTAGCTTGTAGTCAGCCTAGAACACACCTAAATAGAAAATAATGCTTTCTTTTCCACCTTCTAAGGCTGAATGAAAAATATTACTAATTTCATGACAGAAATGGTGTTCTGAGCAAAAGCAATTCCATCAACCCCTCACACAGTCAGGCTCTGTGATGCTGTGTTCAGATACAAAGTCTGCTTTGGGTCTGTTCCCAGTTAATGGAGGAAATGAGGGTTTTGTGAAGCCGACATCCCAAACACAATCTAGTCTCCAATGCACTACTGTTATTCTGACAAATGGCACTCATTCCTGCAGTTGAAATATTAAGTGCTGATCTTTAGTTACCTTAGCTTAAAAATATCTAAGGGCAGGCGGAGAGCGCCTATTTTAGTCAAAATCAAGCCTCACAAAATTATTCTCATAAGGCTTTCAGCAGTGATGTATTTCAAATGGATACTGAGTTATGCTGCAACTAAATGAGATAATCATCATGGAAGCCAGTATTAAGTTGAAATGTTTTTTTCCCAAGGATTAATTTTAGTATAATTGATTTCTTTCCTTTCAGACATATGGCTTGGGGTAGAATATTCACTGTTGCTTGCACACAGGAGTAGCTGCATCCTTTATATGAGGTGGAGTTTCCCTTGTGTCTGTGGTCCCTACCTGCTTAAGAGCCTTATTGAGTTACTGTTATTTGCTTATGCCAAAACTTGCCCAGTTCAAACTTAAAATAGTTCAGGGGCTTGGAAATGCATTGCTCCTGGGTAGTCCCTGCACCCTGCTCTACCCACTCCGATTTTCATCATCTTCCTTCACATTGTGCTTTCTACTGAGTGGAGGCCACTGCCATGGGTGGACTTGCTCGCTCCATCAGAGGCAATAGACATTTGGGCTAACTCCAGACAGACTATCCTGATTGCTATGGCATCATAATACACATAATTCTCCAGGAAGACCTGTGTTTTCGTTTATCTTGGTTAGGTCTCACAGAGTGGGGCTGACCTTCTCTAGATGGTAATTTTCCAAGGGGACAATGACATTTTAAATTCCTACCAGCCACATGCAAGTAGTGTGGCTGCTTTAGACCCTGGCCTACATTTGGTATTACTAAGTCTCCAAAGGTTCAGGGATTTTGTTGGGTGTAGAGTGTAGCATATTGTAGTTAGCCTAACCTTATTTACTTTAGCGTTTAAAACATAGTGGTGTTCCTATTCTCCTCTCTACTTAGCAGCACATCGAATGCACACGCACACACAAACACACACACACATACACAGGTTATCGTGTGGATGTGTTTTGGCTTCTTATGGGTATATAGAATATACATGTATTTTCTGCAAGTATCTTATCCCAGTTTTATTTTTAGTTTTCTTAATGTCATTTAAGGGCAAACATTTTAAATTTTGGTAAATTCCCCCCATCAATGCTTTTATTATTATTTTTATCTAGGATTATCTGCCTAATATATTCAGCCTTCTCACTAACTCTATCAATTTCTGCATGTGCTGTGAGGAGCACATTTGTTTCTGAATCACTGTGGGTTTTTTGTTTTTGTTTTTTTCTAGTAGCTTGGTTGGCCTCAAACTCATGTTCCTCATTCCTCAGCCTCCTGGGTGCTGGGATTACAGGAGTAGACCATATAGCACAAGGCCTAGCATCACATTTGAATAATACCTTGTCACTGTATTGTCTTGGCACCTCTGACAAAAACCAGTTGACAGTGTGTGTGGGTGCTGACTACTGATTCCATTTTCTTTCATCTATGGCTAGTCTCACACTCAATAAACTGTTTTGACCACTGTGGCATTATAAAACTATACATTCCAACACCTCCAAAGTGGTTCCTTTCAAAATTATTTTTTTAGTTAAAGTTCTTTGTTATTCCACAAAACTTCAATATGTAGTTGACATTTTGTTAGAACAGCACTTTGTCAGTAGTCATGTCATTGTGTCCAGTCATGTCATTGTGTCCATAATCATGTCACTGTGTCGGTAGTCATGTGAATGTGTCGGTAGTCTGTCACTGTCATTGTGTCCATAGTCATGACATTGTGTCCATAGTCATGTGATTGTGTCAGTAGTCAGGTCATTGTGTTGGTAGTCATGTCATTGTGTCAGTAGTCATGTCATTGTGTTGATTGTCATGTCATTGTGTCAGTCATGCCACTGTGTCAGTAGTCATGTCATTGAGTCAATAGTTACATTGGTAAAACTGTTTTCTTAACACTTTTTTGTTTGATTCATGAACATGGAATTTCATTTTCTTTGCATTTTTATTTCAGTAATATTTTGGAGCTTTCAGTACATAGGTTTTGCCTGTATCTTCTTAAAGTATCACCAAATATTTTCATTTTTAGTGGAACTGTGTAGTAAAGTGAACTAGAATTACTTAGTGACTATTTCCAATTCCCTTTTGTTTCCTCTGTAGAAACTAGGTTGTCTGCAGGTAACACACTGCTGCAGTCTGTCCATAGGGGCAAACCCAGCCTGAGGTTTAGCCAGTGTAGAGTGGCATTCTGGTCTCGTCCTCATCTAGAGGAAGATATGGACCTTTCACACTGGTGTTTTACTTGTAGAGGTCTTGAAAATGTCAATTATTACAGAGATCACTTCCTATTTTTAGACTGCTGGTAATTTCTGACTTGTTATAGAAAGTTTTATTGATTTATTGATTGACTGTGTCTCTTGTACTTACTGAGATAATCACAGAATCTCCAAACATTCTTAATCATACTGTTAGTAGGAGTAACACTACTTGACTTTTGGGGATGTTCCTTGAATCTTGAAGTTCTAGGGAAAATCACCTAACCACAATGTATTTTTCTTTTGATAAAGTGTTCAAAGTAATGTTCTAATATTCAATTGAAGGTCTTTATATCTATTTTCTTGAGGAATTTAAGTCTGTAGTTCTTGTATTGAAATGCCCTTGTTGATCTGAGCTTCACAGGCAATTGGGGAGGGAGATGATTTGTGTAGAACTGGTACAACCTTTCAAATGTATGAAAAAAATTCACCAGTAGCATCACCTGCTGTGAATTCTCTTTTGTAGGAACATTTTTAGCAATCAATTTAATTTCTTTGATAGCATTTGTTATTTCTGCATGAGCTTTTGTAATTAGGGCCTTCCAAGTGATGTACGGCTTTCCTCTAAGCTGTCAGAAACATGGACATGCATTATTCCTTCCTTATCTTACTCTGTAGGGTCTGCAGACTCTCTTGTTTCTCTCAAGATTGGCAATTTATGTTTCTTCTATCTATCTTGGACTGCATGGCTAGAAATCTACCTTTTCAGATGTTGACTTGATTTACATGGCCTTTTATGCCACTGTTTTCTCTTTTCCTTATTATTGGCTCTCTCCTGCTTTATGTTTAACTTGTACGGCTTGAGGTGGAGGCTTGGATGAGTCCTTTGTTTTCTCCTGTTGTCAGCATTTAACACCGTGCCTTCTCTTGCACATATCACTTTAACATATTACATGTTTTGATATAAGATGCCATCATTGTGAATCATCTTTTCCATCAGGAACAACTTGATATGGCTTTGTAATAATTTAGGTGATTTAAAAAATGTATTTATTACTGATCTGTGGCTTAAACATTTTTATGATTAGTATATGTGCACACATAAATAGCATGCAAGTGCTGGTCAGAGGATGGTATTAAGAGTTGGTCTTCTCCTTCCACTGTGGGTTCTGGGTTCTGGGGTGCATGGGATAGAACTCAGGTCAACAGGCATTCTGGGTAAGTGCCTTTTTACCACTGAGTAGTTAGGTAAAACTGGTTTCTATCTCAAATGTGAGAATTCTGTTATGTCCTATGTTTTTTTTTTCCCTGTAAATGTCCCAGGAGTTATGGGGTAAGTAAATGTGTGTTCAGGGTGAATTTGTCTTCACTGAGCAGAGGTGCTCCTGTAGGTCTGAAGTTCTGTCAGAGACAGTCTTAATACGTGGTTGCCCTAATATAGCCTCCCAGTGATCTCAGGTGGAATCAAGGATTAGATTTCTTTGAGCTTAACCTCTTTCTCAGTCCCTCCTGGAGGCTGTCTTTAAGTTTGCACTGGAAAGTGAGAACAATCCTATGTCTCTACCTCCTCTGTCAGGATGCATGCTGTCCTCAGGGTATTTTCTATTCCTCTTGTCTAGGGCTGAGCCTGTTTCCATGTGGCCAGGAGAATCCACCTCAACATGAAATGTGATGCAGGCTGGGCAAAGGCAAACCTGTGTACAGAGCCCCATTCTACTTCCTGCTCATGTGGTCACGGTCATTTGGCTTTTCCAGGTAGTTTTAAGGCTCTGTGAAACATAATCTTGATAAAGGCAGCAAGGCAGATCCATCTCAGGACACCAATGGTGCTCTTTCCTGGTGTGAGGGAGCAGTGAGAAGATCTGCTCCCTGATGTGGTTACTTTCCTCATTAGCCTCTAGCCTCATGGGTGAGGCACTGTCTTCTTGGAGATTTACTTTCATGACTAGTGGACACCCCCTAAGAATGGTACTTTAGCATCTCATAACCTTTACAGTACATTTTTTTTTTAATGGGATAGCTGGTGTTAGAGACAGGAAATTAGCCAGCCTGCTGACAGTGGGTTCAGGGGAAGGAAGGGCTGTGGCATGGGAAGACGGGGAGCACACAAGATCAGAGGAATGTGGGGCCTTGGCATAAGACGTGTGTCCTAACATCAAGTTACTCTGTCAGAACCAGGTCTATCAAGTTTATTTGAGGTAGTCCCACTCTCAGTTTCCAATGCCTGTACCATGTACCGTAAACTTGAACACAGAAAGACACCTAGAAAGCAGCTCTCCACACATCACAACAGAGCAGCTTCAAAGGCAGCCATTTATTACATCTCCTATGTTGAGTGCCTATGAGACCCAAACAAGACCACCGGCAAATTATGGGAATCATTTTCTATATGAATTTTCAGATTGGAAGCAAAACAGTGAGCACAGCTAAGCTCTGCAAATGTGCAGTTTCTGTATCCATTCAATGGATGTTTGTTAGAGGCAGTTTGTGGGCAGTGGGCACATGAGGGTAACCATGACATGGGGAGGGCCATCAGTGACATTCCATGAGCTGAATGAGAAGGGTTCAAAGAGTACAGAGTCTAAGCAAAAAGCATCTAAGCTTGAGCATCTCCCTGAAGTTCCCTAAGGGTAAGGTTCCTGCGCTGTGGGTTTTGGAAGAAGGGACAACCTGTGCAGAGGGCTTCCCTAGGCCCATTTCCCCCAGGAAAAGCATTCTTCATACTAAGTGTCTCAAATACTTAGTGTCAACAAACTCAGCTCAAGATGAATGAAGTTCTAGGATGTAATGCCCATTTCATAGACAATTTTCCAAAGGAGATTTGACAATGATTCAAAGAACGACAGCAGGTCAGGCTTGTTGATGCGTTTATTGTGAGCTGGGGAGTCTGGTAAAAAACTAGAAAATGACCATGGTGTAACAAGGAACTTAAAAGGAAGAGTCGGATTGGTAGCTTACATACATGGATACAGGAACAAATTGGCACAACATGTTAAACATTGTTCCCAACAGTGTTTACAGAAGGCAATTCTAATTTGGCTTGCTAAGGGAATGAGTTATGGCTGGGCTAACTCTTAACAGAAGACTGTAGAGCAGCATGCTATGAGTCACACACAGTGAGTTTCAAAGTGTAAGAGTTTCATATTAAAAACTGGGTAAAGGGAGAATGACTTGATTGTAGTTGTAAAACTAATACATTCCCATTTAAACTCTGTTCTACAGTCCGAGGCGAGTATAAATGTTAACAGAACACTGTTAAATCAAATCTCAATGCACGAGAACCAATTGCATCTCTACTTTAAATCTTATCAACTTTCCAAAATTTCATACTAAAATATATTATTGTATTAATACAAACTACAGTATTATACACTACACTGTGTAATAAATAAAGAAATATAAAAATAAGACACATAAATATAAAAGTTTTCTAAAACTAAAAGTACGTGTCAGTAAGAAGGGTATTAATACTGCCAGGCTTGAAGACGTACAGTACAAAAATGTTGCACAGATCTATAAACTAAAAGAAATAAAATAATACTGGTAGGTAAAAATCAGCTGCTGTTGTTCGTCACCTGGGTCCATAATAACTAACATTTGGAAACGGCTGTGAGCCAAAAACCAATGGCTTATCCATGTCTGACACGCAAGTACATGGATTAAGTAGTTTGGAGAATTTCCCTTTTATTTCTGTAGAGATTTCTGAAAGTCAATCAATGTAAAATGAATACTGAGGAACACAAGTGTGAAATGTCCCAGTGCTTCAGCTTCTCTGAGTCAGTGGTTTTGAGTTTTATTTGGGAATTTTGACACAACAAACAAATCAACAAATGCTAGTTATTGTAGGCCACACACTGAGTGAAGGCTGTTATAGCCTTGAAATACTGAGAATGGCACTTACAGCACACAGGTCTTGCTTAAGGCCAAAGGGACACAGCGTTTCCTATAGATCCTTCATGGTTGCTAATGTACGCAAACAATCACGAACACTGATTCTGCCGCCTCTGCCGTCCTCGCCACATCAACACTGGTCGTCCCTGCAGTCAGGACTCAACGACAACCTTTGAACTCCATTTAAAAATCACACGAGTAAGAAACTCCAGCTCTTCTCTCGCTGCTTCCTTAAGGCTAGCAATGCACGTTAGATGGCAACATGGCATCTAACGTCAGAGGTCCTACCTCCTGACTGACTGGGTAGCAGCAGGTAGCCAGCACTGTTTGAACTGCTTTCTACTGCTCTGTGAAGGGAATTCTGTAGTGCAGAAGTTCTCACATTTTAAAAAAACATAATAAAATACTGAAGCGGATTTAGCATATGTTTACCAATAAAAAATTATAAAATTTCTCCCATTGTACAGCTTAAGAATGAACCAACGTAAGAGTGATAATACTGCTAGCCATGCCAGATGCCCATCCAGCTTCCTGTAACCTGCTAAGAAACCTTTGTTTTCTGAGTCATTAAAGTTTTCTAATCTGCTTCATGTTACAAACTTGTTCCTAACTTTGAAAACTGCATGAAAAATTACTAGGTTTGAGGTTCAGGCACACCCGGATTTTTTTTTTTTTTTTTTAAGTATTTTGTTTTTTCAGTTCTGACATTACACAGTAGTGAGCAGGAACCATAGCACAGGAGCCATGTTTCCATGAAAAGCGTGGGTAATATAGAGCAAATTTCATTACCAAGTAGAATTTCCTTTTAGAAGAACTCCTAGGCTTCATTTGTCTTCTCTTCAGACAGTTGCTCGCTCTCGCTCTCGCTCTCGCTGACCTTCTGCTCTAAGTCGCCTGCCTGCTGGGCAGCTCCATCCTCCACTGAACCATCAGTCTTAGCTGCTACCTCATTCTCAGCTTCCTCTACCTCCTCTTCCTCTTCCTCCTCTTCCTCTTCCTCCTCTTCTCTTCTTCCTCCTCCTCCCCCTGTGGGTTCTCACATTCCTTTTCTTCCTCCAATTCTTCCATCTCTTTATCCTCCTCTTCCTCCTCCTCCTTTTCACTGTCTTCATCTTCTTCTCTTGTCAAACTTTCTCTCTCGTCCGAGTCAGCCTGTGAGGGAGATGCCTGGGCACCAACATGCTCAGTCGTCAGGACTTCCGGCAGGACTTCTGGCAGGACTTCCGGGCCAGCGTCTTCCTGCTCCATGGCATCTCTGTCTTCAGCTCCTCTCTTGCAGTAGGAGTAGCGGTGATTCATGTGCTGAGAGTAGGAGCCCGAGTGTGAGAAGCGCTTGCCACACTTGTCACATTGATAGGGCTTTTCCCCAGAGTGCAGTCGCATGTGCTCAATCAAATGATGCTTGTGTTTAAATGCCTTTCTACAGATTCCACACTCATGAGGCCTCTTACCTGCAAGGCAAGAGTGCAGCTATGAGACAGAATACGGGCAGAAGTAAACAGAGTGTGTGGGAGCCTGAGGGGATGTTCAGATTGTGAAAGGGGAGGGTTACGGTTCCATGCTCAAGAAGATGGTACTGAAACTGTACTTATGATGATATTATGGTTCATCTTTTCTATGTGAAAACTCAAGGCTACACACTGCTTTGCAGATGAGGCCAGTGCTAATTATATAAGGCTGAAATGCCAAAAGTCCATACATCAAGACCACATGGCAGAATGTTTACAAGCTAGGCTCCTATGAGCCATGGTGATAATCTCAGAGAGAGGAGGCTTCTATGGCATTTTGATGTCTCATAGGTCTTTCTACTTAAGAGCAAATTCAAAAAAATGTAGAGTCTATGCACAAGTGCCCCACAGAGAGGTCCTGGCCCTGGGGAGTGGGTGTGGCCCGAGCAACCCTGCAGACACACAGAGCGACAGCTGCCGTACTCAGGACTGGCTAGTACCAACTACAGAGCCATGACATTTCTTTTTTACAGCTAGGATGGCATTTTAATTTTGATATTACTAGTATTTAAGTCTTTTTAAAGGATTAGGAGATTTTCTAATTTTCGCAGTGACTACAAGTAAAGGGCCATGGTCTCAACATGTGTTAGAGAGGTACAGCTTTCAACCCCAGCAGCTACCTGTGTCCCACTGCAGTGACAATGAACACTTCTCTGTATGTCTTCTCATCAGAGAATGAGTTACCATGGTTGGCAAGAGGCTGAGGGAATGTGCGTGGATACTGCAGCTGCAGGTAAGTTGGCTGGTAAGGACAAGGGAAAAGATCCTGGGAGTTAGTTACAATAAAACCAGCCTTTCATCTAGCCATCTTGTTGGAGAGAAACTGGTTGGCTATGCAGTTCTCATCAGCTAGGAGCCTGGTGCTAAAGTATTGGAATTCTGGAGTTGTCTGAAAGCTACTCAGGTTTGAGGTCAGTCATGGAGGGAGTTCTCGGGTCACAGGGGTTGGCGAGTACTTCCTATCTGGTCTTCCCAAGCCGCAGAGACACACATACTAGAATACACCAGCATGGCTCTGGAGAGAGAGAATTGTGAGGGGCAGGTCAGCAAGCATCTTCTGTAAAAGTCCTCACTAGTGAAGCATCTTGGGACCAGCTGGCCTTTGTACCTGCCGCAACATTCAAATCTATCATTGGTATGTAGAGAAACAGCTCTCGGCAACAGGCAAGTGAGGGATGACTGGCCAGAATAAAACATCATCTAGGATGCCAAAGTTTGATTTTTATCTTTTAAAAAAATCCTTTTCAATCACAAAACATGTAAAAGTCTATTCTTGGCTCACAAGATCAGAGATAAGTGGAGCATTGTTTGGTCTGCAGGACGTTGTCAGTCCTAGATCAGCCTAAGGTGTGCGTATTTTGGGGAGAATTATAGATTCTTAGGGCTCAAGTGATCTTAAAATCAAATTCAGTTTCTTATGCAGAAATTCTTTCTAAAACAGCAAAGGTCTTTCTTTTTAAAACCTTTAGGTGACAGGAGGCACGCCTTGCACCAAGACAGCTGGTGCTCACCAACAGCTGCTTCTGAAGCTGGGTCCTCTTCCTGTCACTTAGCCACTGCCCCACCTGTGTGCAGCAGAGGCTGAGATGCAGGGAATCAATGTGCGCAGAACAAGTGCTCTGTCAGCATAGAAACCAAGGCATCAAAGGCGAGCGGGGGTCTAGGCAGCACTGCTCCGCAGTAGGAGTATGTGAGACGTGGAGACCAAGGAGCAGAGCTGAGGACCTCAGATGCTACGGGCATGTTCCCTGTGCACTGGCACAGGCACCTTCAGAACCTCATTCCCGTGTCTCCACGCACTGTGTGCTCATATTTGTGTCTAACAGTGAGCTGCTCTTCTGAAATATCTTGTCACACAGGTCACAGGCATACATTCCATTCTCTGTTTTCCGAGTTTCTTTTTGGCGGTGTGGAGTCGGAGTCATTCTGGTCCTCCACAGTGGAGACTCCTTCTGAGCTAGTGTCTTGTCTTTCATCCTAAGGGAAAAAGAAGATTAAATGTCAAAAACAAAGTTCACAAGAGATTAGGTCAGTGAGATGGCTCTGCAGACAAAGCCATTTGCCACACAGACAGATGAGCAGAGTTGGATCCTGGGGTCTACATGGTAGAAGGAGAGGACTGACTTCCACGAGTTGCCCTTGACCTCCATGTGTGAGGACTGGCATGTGAAGCACCCACAGCCAATAAATAAATAAATGTAGGAAAATCAGAAGATGCACAAGAGAGAAACTTCATGTTAGATCTGAAGCCTACCTCAGAGCCTAGAGAACAACCACAGTGCCTGCAGACGGCCCCCAGGGCACTAACACACCACAGTGCCTGCAGACGGCCCCCAGGGCACTAACACACCACAGTGCCTGCAGACGGCCCCCAGGGCACTAACACACCACAGTGCCTGCAGACAGCTCCCAGGGCACTAAACACCACAGTGCCTGCAGACAGCTCCCAGGGCACTAACACACCACAGTGCCTGCAGACGGCTCCCAGGGCACTAACACACCACAGTGCCTGCAGACGGCTCCCAGGGCATTAGCACACAGTACACACAGGCCAGAGAGACACAAGTGAGGCTGGGAACAACATAGAAAAGGGTACAGTGAAACATTCTTCAACTGTATCAAAAAGAGAGGCCACTAGAAGAAAGCCAATCAGATGGGCAGCAGCCACATTTACTTTATTCTGGCAAATTGTGATTTTATAGTGGTTTTGCAGAAAGGTTTAATCATCACTTATTTCCAATTCATCATTTACTACACTTTTCATAAAAATTCCAAGTTTTACTAAGTAAAAATTAAGACATAGTTTAGATAATGTCTTTAAACTATGTCCTCCATCCTGGAGGCCTTTGCGCCAGCTCCCTTGGTCTGACGAAGAGGGGTTTACTTTGGTCTACACTTTCTCTGGAACGAGGAGGAAAAGTGTGAGAGAGGCTGAGAGTTTTAAATAGGAGTAGCTGTCTGTAAAAAAGAAAACTTACAATTGTCATAGAATACACAAGACATGACATAGCACCTCAAGATGACTGTCTCAGGGAAGTTCCAGAATATTCTGTCTAATCAAAGGTTAACCTCCTAACTCCTAACAAACGAGTTGGCACATGAAGCACCAGCAAACCCTTTCCTAGCTTTATGGTGAATGGGAACATAATTGTTTAATAGTGATCATAAGCAAAGGGGAAACTCACCAATCTGAGAATTTAACTAGGAAACCAGAAATCTAATTAACAAGTATCACAACGTTTCTCTTATGCTTCTAAGTTCTAGTAGGTCTCCAGCTGAGTACATGCACTGGTTTTCAGAGAATGGTTGATGCCTCTAACTCAGATTAGTAGCAAGGGAAGGTACCCTGCCACACAAGGAAAGCAAGCTGGTAAGTTCCTCTTAAACAGGCAGCTAACAATCTGGTTGACTCTACAGAGATGGAAATGTCTTCACTAGGAAAAGTTAGTTTAGTGCTTTACTAACCTGGCTTCCATTTGGCTGGATCGCCTTCACTGGTGGCTCCTGCACGGCAGGGCTGACTGTAGCTGAATATGTATATGCCACTTGAGGAATCAGAATAGTCTGCTTGTTGGCAGCAAGTGCCCGTAAGCACGGAACACTGTTCTGGTCGGCAATGGCCACGATTGTGGGTAACTGGGCAGTGACTGTAGGAATAGCAATGTTTATGGGGTTGGCACTTGGTGGGACTACATTTACAACTGGTTCTGAGTCTGTAACACAGCTGTCCTTTTGTGGCTCCTTTTTTGCACAAGACAAGTTCAAGGGCTCTTCCTGGACAGAATAAACACTGTTCTGGTAAACGCTACTGACCGTCGACCTTTCCAGTAACTCTCCCTGTTGCTTTGGTAGTGAGAGATCAAGAGGTTCTACTTGGGGCTCCTCCTGGGCACCCTCTGCCACACAAGAGGAACCCTGCGGGTTCCTGGCTGAGGAAAGGTTTAGGGGGGATGATGTGCAACTTCTGGAACCGTTAATGGCTGATCCTACTGGTAAAACCGGAGAGCTTGTCATCTTGAGAGGACTCTGTTCACGTGAGCTGTCTTCCTGGGGCTCATTTCCATCCGTAGGTGGAGGCTGCTCATCGGTTTTGGCAGGGATGTTTACTGACCCCGTTCCGGGAGAAGCTGGTTCAGAAGACTGCCCCGGAATCTGTCCAGCTTGCATCTTTTCAAACCACTTTTTAACTACATCCAGCGGTAGGTTCACAGAATCGGCAATCTTTGAGAGCTCTTCTGTGCTCGGCTGCGCGTTCAGAGCATAGTAGGCTTTTAAGAGTGACAGAAGGTTCTTTAAAGGTGGCTGACTGGGAGACAAGTCTCCATTTCCGGCTGATGAAGCAGAGGACTCTGGCTTCTCGGTGGCCTGGTCAGGGGGTGCAGGCTGAGCAGGGCGCTCTGGGTCATAGTGCTTTAGTTCTGGAAGTGCATTGAGGTCCCCTGGGCAATCCTCACACAGAAGGCAAGTGCTATCGTCCCCGGCCCCATCAAAGCTTTTGTCCTTCTCAGATTTGACAGTTAGATCTTCTGGTAATTTCTCACTTTTGCAGCTGTTTGGAGGGGCTGGGTTTTCTTTCTTTAAATTCTGGGGAACAACCTGAAGTTGGCTGGGCTGCTCAAGACTGTAGTTGATGATGATTTTGGTTGTTCCATCCTGATCAACTAAAGGAAGACTGATGGCAGAGATGACAGAATGGCCACCCTGCTGGATGGATGAAGCACTCACTGCTTCTTGCTCTTTGGATGCAAGACTGGCTTGATTATTCTCCAAAACTTGTCGTATTACATTACCATCTACAGCCACTTTAAGTACATTCTGAATGTCACTTAAGTTGATACTTATGGGAGATACCAAACCAACTGTTGGCAGAACAACAGCTTGCACCACACCCTGAGGAGAACTGGTTGCCTGCAATTGGCCACCACCGCTAAAAACCCCGTTTTGTAAAGGGGTTGAACAGTTGATTCCTGAAGCAACCACTATGGGTTTGAACTCATAATCCACAGGTTCAGTTTTGATTTGGTTTACAGAAAGCGGTTCTTGAAGGGGTTTATTCTCTATCTTCTGCCGTATCTGTGGCCGCGTGGGACTGCCTGGTGATGTTGAAAGAGATGGCGAGGAACACTGCGATGTCTTGAGTCCTGACCTGGGCCTACCATTCACAGGCATCAAGCTAATACACTTCTTACTGCTTATGTGCGAGCTATAGGAGCCGGAATGGGAAAAGCGCTTCTTGCAGTTTGGGCATTCATATGGCTTCTCTCCTAAACAACAACAAAACAGCACCACAGAGTCAATACACTTTCACAGGCCTACAAGAGAAATAGCAATTTACAAAAAGCAAGACTCCTCTGTATGGCCCACGACATTATTATTATTATTATTATTATTATTATTATTTTGTTTTGTTTTTTGAGACAGGGTTTCTCTGTGTAGCCTGGGCTGTCCTGGAACTCACTCTGTAGACCAGGCTGGCCTCGAACTCAGAAATCCTCCTGCCTCTGCCTCCCAAGTGCTGGGATTAAAGGCGTGCGCCACCATCGCCCGGCTCACGACATTATTTTATTTACAGTTATCATTTCAAGTTCCAAAGCTACAAAGTGTTGGGAGCACATGGAGAACTGCGCTCTGGATGTCGTGTGAGCCCAGCAGAGACCCTTCTCACCACACCACAGCATTTCTCCATGCTCTGGGACTTCCAATAATGCTCAAATATCCAAAGAACTAGTCTACTCTCGAGTTAACTCTTCCTTATCCTATTTCACCAGTCTAGGTAATGTTAAATTTCCACTCAAGTATCTACAGAAATTAATTAGTGTTAGAGGCAAGAAAAACAAATGTAATCTCCTCTTAGACTTACATTCGTGCCTTTGATTGATAAAATTCCCATGTCTGTATGGCTCCATTGGAAAAGTGCTTCCCTTGTTGGGAGGAAACCTTAGTTGGAAGTGTCTGTAACCCCAACTTTCCCAGTGACCAGGCTCTTGAAACAGCTTAACTTCTCAAGCTAGTGGGCATGGATGGTAAAACTTCGTGTTTATGTTCAGATTTCATTTGGTTACATCTAACTTTTGTGTGACCTGGAAGGAAAACTAGGGTAAAGCCAGAGAAGCTGCTGCCAAGAGAGGCCTCTCTTGAAATGCTGGCTGGACTCACTAGGACACATGGTGTCTGTCCTTGGCCATCGGTCTCTGGAATACACTTTTGAGAAGTACTGGGATAAAGGCAATATTGCTGCAGGAGCTCAATTTTAAAATTTTGATTCTACCTCAGTTATGGTTACAGCTATCAGCTCTGGTACGGCAGGGTGCTCTGTGTCTCACGTGAAGCCATTATCTCTGACATCCACTGCAGTGCGGGTCACACCTCTGAAGACTGCTGGCTCCTTAGGACACGTGATGGTGCTGATCTTTCCAGTATTACCGCAGAAGGCTTTCCTTTCTTTCAAGAGCTAAACAAAAGCACCACCAAGGCAGTCTGCTGCTACTGCTGCTGCTTGTGGGGTCAAGAACCTGAGGCTGAGGAAAGGGGAGCCCTGTCTTTCTCAGCAGTGTGGTTATTTGAAGGACCAGATATTAGAATTTCAAGGGATCTAAGACGCCTCCCCTAGAGCGCCTTCAATAGAGTGCATTTGCATTATCAGTCAGTGCTTAGACTGTTTAGTATAGGCAGGTGCTTCCGCCGGACTCCTGGGGAAGACAGCCAGGCTATGTCCCACAGACTGTGGTCAGATTCTAGCTTCATCATGTACCTCTTCCTTAATCTTTCCAATCCATGGTACTCTGGCATGTGAGTACAGACACTTTCTCACCAGGGTTTTGGAAGGTCATGAGATTTACAACAAAACTATTAATATGCTGCCTACAAACTACAGCATTTTCTTGAAAAGGCAATTCCCCAATAGACAGGCTGAGGGCTGAGCCAGGGGTGCTGTTGCTCATGCCCAAGCCTTTTCCTCCCCTCCCTTCTGATACCACATCCAGCAAGCCTAACTGTCTGTACAAGCAGACCTCCAGAATGACCACAAGCTTCCCTGCAGACGGACAGTTAGTATCATCCTGAGCTTTCTCAGGTCAGGGTTTCAGACTCTGTCCTGTTTATTACCCTACCTCTGCATGCTCTCCACGTCATCAGGAGTTTGCAGACAGGCTGTCTGGAGTAGAATTCAGTGCTCAGTGCCACCAGATAGAAGTGTACAGTGGGCATAGGGTAATGGGTGTGTGCCAGTGCAGCTCTGTTTAACGAGACGTCTGTTCTACCTACATCAGTTCATCACTGTTAATGACTGGACAACAAAAGCTTTAATGAGTCACAGGAGAGTTTTCCTTCTAGACAGACAGGAAGGCAGGCACATATACCACAGTGGTCAAGGCCATGGCTTGGAGTTGGATGCTGCTGTCAGAACTCAGGTATGTCATGAACTAGCCAAGTGGCTTTGGAGAAGATAATTAAGCATTGTGAGCCTATGTGTCTTTGACAGAAAGGGTGTGTGTGTGTGACACAGTCTACTTTATGGGGTTGAGACCTACAGAAGTAATATCAGCATACTCTACTTATCATCTTACTGCTCGGAATCACCCTGATAACTTCGTCACTGTGAGAAAGCACGTAGATAGAATAGATTATTCTATGACAAATCTACTGTACTGGTTTCTAACTTCAAAGCATGCCCTTTTACTTTGGTTATGGTACTGGCTTAGCTTGGGAGTTCTGTCAGAAAGTGGCACTACTAAGCCAGAGGTAAAGTCAGGGTTTTCAAGGGTTGAAGTGAGGGGTGGTCAGATCTTACTCTAGAATTTCCAGGCCACAGTGCTGAATCTACAGAATGAATATGGCAGTACTTTGTACCCTGGGCAGGCACGCTTTTGTCCTACCTGAGTGGAGACATGAGAGCGTCCAGAGCACAGCTCAGCTCCAAACACAGCCTATCATCTCATCAGTGTGCACGATCTGCCCAGGGCTCAGAGCTAAGGCTTTGTGACGATGAGAACAGTGATGACCTAGGACACTTGGGACTCTGATCCTCAACAAAATGCAAAAACTAAAGAAGAATAACTAAGAAAAAGATCACGACAAATGTTCTCGGAAGCGTGTACAGCTCCATGGTTTCTGAGCACCACGAAGAGTGGGAGCTTCTCAAGCCACCTGAAGGAAGAAGGTCAGGTTTTTTCTTTTATAAGTTTCAAGCCAATCTCATCTGAAAATTTGCCAACTCTAAAGAAAATGGGTCCAGTGAGATGACTCAGTGGGTAAAGGTTCTTCCAGCAAGCTTGAGACACATGTAGTGGAAGGAGAGACCCAATCCCTGCAAGCTCTGCTCTGACCTTCACAGGTGCACAGTGCACACACGTGCACATACATACGTATGTACAAATGTGTGTCATACACACACAGAGAACAGTTTTTAAAATAAAGAAAAATGTCACAGCAATAGCCAGATTCAACAGTTTTTCAAATGCTTAGTCTCAACTTCTGTATCATCTCTTGGAGAGAGCAGGCAGGAGTCTGCCAGGTGGAGTCAGGCTTTGGCTGGCACGTGAAGAAGCCCTGCCTGAAACTCTTCCCTTGGCATAAACCAGACTTTCAAATAGCTGCACACTTGGGCTATATCCAAGTGGCCACCCGGGAGAAACACATTTTCTAAATCACACCCCGATAAAACATCGGTAGCCTCTACTGAAAAAATCTGATTAAAACATAGAAACCCACACACCATGTTGTAGTTCACAATTTTTTTTAGATGAAGTTAACCTGAAGAGGACAAAGTGCTATGAGTGTAAATTTAAGTTTTAAAGGATTTCACATGAATATGTTAGCACAATTGCTCAGCTCTAACCTCAAAAGATTCAGCGATGTGATTGAAAGCCTTTCTTCTACTTGTTTACATAATCTGTGACCAAAGTGAGTATATCATGGCTCTTCTAATCCTAGCCCTGCTGCCTTCCTGAACTATACAGTTGTTGTGTATAGAGACAAGAGGTTTTCCCTTATGAAAACAAATGAAACATTTACTGATCATAACAATGATCTGCACTTCCTTTACCCTTGGAGAATTATAAGTGACTGTAGACTTGTGTCCTCCTGACAGCTCTCGTGTTAAGGCTTACTATAATATATAAAGGCTGTGAATGTATCTTTCATTTAGGAACTCAATAACCAAAGGCAAGGTAGAACCCCTGGGTCAGGATTTAAATATTTAAATATATTTAATATATTTAAATAATTAAATAATATATTTAAATAATTAATAATAATTAAATAATATATTTAAATAATTAAATATTTAATATTTAAATAACATTTAAATATTAAATTGTGAACTACAACATGGTGTGTGGATATTGTGAGCTTCTTTGTTTTGGGGGATTTCATTAAATCTTCATGTTCAAAATAAAGCATGAATAAACAGTGAAGCTCTTTCTGTGGATGTGGGGAATGATCAGAATTATATATTGAATAAATGAACCAGCACTGAAGAAAAGACAAAGTAACACAATAGATCTGAGTTCATAATGCAAATGAGAAACCCAATGTAAACATTGATATTAAATTGTTGAACTGGAATTCAAAAATTCAGCCTATCAGTTTCTCAGAAATGAGACATGGATGGAATATTGGTATGCAGACCTGTATAATTCATCTAAAATTGTTTTAAAATCACTCCATATTACTGTAAAGTTAAGTTGTCATAGGCAATAATCAGTGAGAGAACACTGGATGGAATCTGAATCTTTAGTGCTAATATCAATACCCAAGTACCAAACACCAAAACAGGAAATGAGAATATAAGAGTATTTCAGCCCTATAGAAGAATTATAAGGATCATTCTGAGTTAGTCAGGAAACTGTTTGCTGAAAACTATTTGCAACAGTCCTCCCATCTGTAGAAGTGTTGCCTTGTTCTGGTAATGATACAATAAAGAACTGAGTGTTTTAAAACTTGAAAAAAAAAACCATAGAAACCCTACTAAGTTTTCTTACAGTGTTTAAAATAATTTTTATGATGTAAGAATTCATATTTTGTTCTTTAAAAATTTTAAAGTTGTTGATTTTTATGTATACTGGTGTTTTTCTTACACGTATGCGGGTGTCGGTGTTGGATACCCCGGAATGAGTTCCAGACAGTTGTAAGCTACATATGGGTGCTGGGGATTGAACTTGGGTCCCCTGAAAGACCAGTCAGTGCTCCCAACCTCTGAGCCATCTCTCCAGCTCTCATAATTTGTTCTTTATGATGCTTTAAGGAGTGTTTTCCATGGAACAAGTTATCAGGAAGGGTAGTCCCAGTTTTACTCAGTATTTCTGAATTTTTATTACTTTCTGGGTTAAATGTATTCATGCCTCGTATTAGAGAAGTTGAAGAGTAAGACACGCCAATTCCTGAGTGGAGAGTTTGTGTCCCCTAAACTGGCCTCAACTGGTGTCTGCTGATAAGTGTCAACACACTGTCTTCTCGTCATGTAAACTCACTTCCTGACTGAGATGGCTTCTGATCACCAGGCAGAATTTCTCCATCAAATGTCAATGTTTTGTTTTGAGACCAGTATTTGATCTTTGGAATAAGCTATGTGATCCTATTTTGTACCATTAGGAGAGCTGAAAAATGCTGGTATAAAACTACAGCGAAAATCTCCAAGTTTTTCTTATTTTTGTTCTTTAACTCTAATTTTGACACTTACAAACCCTCTTTTTAGCTAACATTTCAAGTAATTTCTACTATGAAGGTAGATTATTTATTAATCAGTGATCACTGTTCAGTAGCACAGGGGCTAAGGAACAGTATACTGTGTAGGCTGCAAGAGATAGCCTCTAATTTCCAGAAACATATATATATACATACATACACACACACCACACACACACACCACACAAATGAAAATAGATCAAAGTTTTCTTTAAGGATCCTGGTCTGAGCATTTTCAAGGAACAGCTTTGACGTATTTATCACTGAGGGTTAATTCAATGATTGATTCAGTAAAACTTCCAGAAATGCAGTTAGCACTCACAGAACCAACAGCTGCCGGGCAACGCCAGTGCTTTACCAAAGTCAGAGGTCAATAACAGCAAACGCCAAGCTCTCAATTCCTTGGCTGATAGCTTTGTCAATAAAATTACTTAAATCACAAAGAATGTATCAGATTTGAATCAAAAGAATAGACTTTACAGTGTGATATGGGATTACTAAGTTTTCATTATATATTTTTGTCATTAAATCTAGAAAGCAATGCGAAACTGGTGTGGAATAGGGAGGTGACGATTCTGGGAAATGCACTTTTTTTTTTTTTTGAATTTTTATTTATGCTACAACTCTGTCCTTTTGGTACCTTGGCTGTCTGAATCCACACCCTGAGTTTATTAAGTTCCTTTCCTTTCCTTTCTTTTATTTTTAAAGCTATCTTTACTTACATACTATTCAGATAGAAAAATGGAGTTTTCTTTATTATATACTTTAGAGGTTAGACATGAATAAAATATCATTTAAATGAAAAGCATCAGGAACTTCTGACACACATGGAACCTGCGATGACAGATTTATCATCAGCGGAGCTGTGCTGGTGGCGCAGGGCACAGAAGGGAAGTGTGTACTCACCACTGTGAATCCGTAAGTGCTCCTTCAGGTGGTGTTTGTACTTGAAGGCTTTCCCACATTCAGTGCACTTAAATTTACGGTTACCCCCAGACTGTGTCACATGTCTCTGCAAGAAAGAATTGGCATTTTATGTCTGACATTCCAGGTAAACTGGATATTTTGTCTGTTACAGGTCTGACACTGTAGCAGTCAAAAATAAAGGACACTTAGCAAAAGCAAAAGCAGAAACATACATTTTATTAGGATCTAGGGATGGTCCTGTCTGCACTCTGGATTACAGATGACGAAGGCAAGCACTCTATAGCACTCTGTTAGTTACAGAACAAGCACCGACTGGAGTGCCCGACCCACCCCAGTAGGATGGAGAGCTCTTATACGTTTCTTGTTTCTAAACTGTACTTCAGTTGTATCAGTTGTGTGTGCTCCCTGCTGCTAGGACTTTGTCCTATTGCTTCTTGTGTCCTTACTACCTGGAAGAGGCTCTGACATACAACAGAAGTGGAAATACTGTCGAGCACATGCCTTTATAAGACATGGCAATGTTCAGCCCTTAGCAGTGTGATTTCCAAAGGCCTGGAAGACCACCATTCCATAATGGTTTCCAAGACCTCTCATTACTCCATCCCCAAGACCTGTCATCCACCTTCATCATCACAAAAGTGGCCATCATGGTCACTGGTGGATTTTAAGAGTTTGTTTTTATGGTGTTGCCTTAGCTTTGATATCTGTCTGTTCTTTGACAGGAGTCGTCACTGAGGCAGGAGGGAGGCAGCAGGTGTAGAGTGGGTCTACTTTCAAAAGTCATGTGGGCCTCTCTGTCCCTCAGCCTGCACTATTCCGTGAATGCACCAGCCTCTAAAGCAGAGAATGCTCTATGGCACTGTCCCTGGACAGCCTCCTCAGCAAACTCATGTCAGGCCAGCGTCTCCCTCTGTTTCTGGTTGCCTCCCGTTCTCGATGGTCCCTAGGACTAACCCTTTAGCTTACTGCTGCTGAAAGCCCTGGGCTGCCCTTTCGTCCACATTCCTTGTTACCTCTTATTACTGAATTTTGTGAGGGATGGCAAAGTCCTGAGCAAACAGGTTGACTGTCTCTTCTTTTTCTGTTGATGTTTTCTAGGAGTAACCCAGCACTTCACAAAGGCACTAACACTCAGTGGGGTAAGTGGCCTGCATTAGGCACCTATACAAAGTCCTCACACATTCATCAGGTTATGTTCATAACCCTGTGACATAAGGCGCTGGCTACTGCTGAAACCTGGGCCTATGCCACAACATCCTTTGAAATGGCTACTTGGTTTGTAAAGTCAGTGTCAAATGCATATTAGCTTGCTTGCTGGTAGCTGACAGTCACCAACCAGGACATTATAAAAAAGAATTACTAAAGTTCCTTTGATTTTAATTTTAAATATAAAGCCAACACTTTAGATGTTACTTACAGTGAAAATAGTCAGTTTACACTTCTACAGAAGGAGCATGGTGATACAGAATTAGAATAAGTCATAAAAGTTGAATCTTCAGGCTAAAAGTTCTCAAACTTAAAGCTTTTGAGGAGGCAGCACCCCTGACTACTGTAGATAACCACAGTAGGTTATACTAAGTGAACTCTCTGAAAATTAAAAAAATTAAAGCTTTCCCCCAATTTTGTTGGAGCTGAAGGGAAGTGGTTTAACAGCCAATATTTATCTTCC
The DNA here is from genome assembly GCA_021653895.1 of Mastomys natalensis. Classification (NCBI taxonomy): domain Eukaryota; kingdom Metazoa; phylum Chordata; class Mammalia; order Rodentia; family Muridae; genus Mastomys; species Mastomys natalensis. Next base: position 89,245 of record JAJTUV010001165.1, on the reverse strand, counting down.
TATACAGACCATGTTAATAGAATATATCCCAGAGCCTCACAGACTCTGAGGGATACTTGTTATGGTTTATGCAAAAACAAGTTAGGATGGCAAGGCTCACAGGGAAGAGAACCACCCGCTCATGTCTGTAAGACTGTAGACCCGGCAGCATCCATAGTATCCACGTGCCCACCCTCCCGAGGTTCCACCCCGGTGTCTGCCCAGCCAGGGAAGGGCAGCCTCCTGCTTCTTTCACTTACTTGCTCTCTTCCTGACTTGTGTGATGTCATATGACGTTCAAGCTGGGTTCTGTATGCAAAGGTGTAGCTGCACAGGGAGCAGCTGAAGTTGTCCTCGTTCTTCTCATGGCGGTACTTAATGTGTTCTTTCAAAGAGGTGAAGCGCTTGTAGCCTCGATCACAATATGGGCAGGTGAGCAACTGGGAAAATGCATCTGGTGTTCCTGTGGAGGGAAGAAACACTGTGACTGAAAGCATTCAAGGCATATGGTCGCTCACCACTGAATCCCTGGGCCACATACAAGGGCAGTGCTGCTCTCTTTACACCTGCCTCCAAAGATGAAAGGTAGATGTCACCTCCATGTATGCATGAGAAAATGTGACAATAAATACAAGTTAAGTAGCTTAAACACAGCAAGCAAATGATTAATTCAGCATTCAATCACGACTCTAATCCTCCCATCTCTGAACCAAGTCTTCCTTTCTTTTGTGTGGTTAGCTGGAGAACACAAGTAATGTAGGATCGAGTTACAGCAACAAGCGTACAGCCTGTATGGGGCCCACACAGCTGCACAACTGTGACAATCCATAGCTTGCTTGGCATTCACTCTTCTCACTGTAAGTTGCTGCCCCAAGTGAGTAGTTTCCAGGCGCCCCGTCGTGGGGCATGGCCACATGACTGAGCTCACACAGGAAGCAGGAGGCACACTCAGGGAGGTGCAGGGCAGCATGATTGAGAATGCTAATAGGAAGATTTTGCCACTTTATACTACTTCGAGCAGTTTCCCACATTTTATTTTTCAAATAACTTAGTTTATAAGTGATATTTTACTGTAAATACTCTCTACTTTAAATTCTTCTTAGAAAATAGGTGACTTACGGTACTTTGGTAACACTTGAGGTACTCCATCATAAGCACATCGTGCTGTCCTAGAGTTCAAGTCCATATGAACTAAACATCCCACTTAAAGACCAGCCTGTAGATGAGGATTGAAAACCTGAACTTTAAATGACTAGTCAAGCATGTTGAAATATTTGCAAATCTGTGAGTGAAATCAAATAGCCAGAGCTCCAACTTTCATTATGGTATCATTGGCTACAAGCTCGCAAGCACAGTTGATACAGAGAGTTTGGTCATCCTAACACAGACTCTCTTCTTTGAAGCAGCTATATGTTATGTTTTGCACAGGATGGTGGGAAACCAGCATTTTGAACCTTTCCCTTGCCAGAATACCCATTGCACCTTACGGAGTTTATATGTGGCTATAGTGCCAAGAGGCAAGGTCTGATCTGGCTGTGCACTGGCATGGCCATATTGTGTGGCTCTATTAGCCAAACTGCTCTGACCCCAGAGCCAGAGAGCTGTGAGTCCACTGCTTGCAGTGGCTTGTTTTCATGATTAGTTCTTGCAACCAAGAAGCAAACTGTTAATGAGCTGGGAAAATGACAGGTTGGTCATGATATCTGAACAGAAAGTTTCATAAATCAGTACATGGATTCTCTTAAACATGAGGTATGAATTTATTCTTTTATGTCATTAGCAAAAACCAATAAAAAGTAAATATGAATTTGTTTTCAGAATCATAGAATGAGGAGTTGGGGTGGGTTATTCAAAACCATGGATGTATGAAAAAGCCTTAGTAATTTATAAAAATATAATTTAAAAAAGGACTCTAAACGAAAGTAGCATGTCCAGGTGGTCAATGCTCCCTCAGAAGGCATGCACATTAAATGAGCCGTCGTGCTCGGGCTGATGCACTGTTGGTCAGGGAGACCTCAGGAGCTCCCCAGAACACAGGCTACTGCATTACTCTTGGTTGCGCATATAGAATCTGAAGATTCTATACACTTTTGTTTCAAGACATAGAGAAATTAATCTCAAACTATTTGGGAAACTTCCTGCTGGCTACCTTTATACTACTGGAAGGTACTATGTAGGTCATTAGGGAGGGAAAGCTGTCAATCAACCTATCCCTGGTAGAACCTTCATGTTAGGCTACTGACCTGCCGGGAAGGATGAGGCATTGTGGTGGACAGCTCTGTGCTGTCTGCATTTTGATGTTAATTTCTGCTCTCCTAAGAGGGCTGTGGACAAAGAGTGAGTCACGTACTCAGGTGACTTCTTGTGAACCAATCCTCTATGAATAAAGCAGCCAATCACTGAACGGGTAGGAGGGACTTCCATGCTGGATAGGGGAAGAGAGGAGGAGAGAGGGCCTTTTTGGATGGGGGTGAGCACGTGGACAAGATCTAGTGGTAGAGTTTCCCGGTATCATGGTGGATCTGCAAGGATCTCCCACTGGAGGATTAGATTTAATAAATTTTACAAGATTAGGTTTTAGTTGTTGAGCCCAGAGATTAGCTACCTAAACTCTTTGTGGTGTTTTTCTTCTCGTGACGACAACCGAATTGGAGAGAGAAAGGTACGGCAGCAAAGCCTGGGTTTGCCTGATGTGTCCCACAAAGGCCGTGGGGGTTTGAAGCACAGAAATGGTGTGGCAGTGGCCAGTGGGAACTTCGAGAGCTGGGTGGTGAGATTCTGGAGCTCGCACTGGAGCAGAAATTTGAATGGCGGCTAAGCCGGGAGCTAGCTGTGAGCTAACCAGGTGCCTTTTTGGAGTTTAGACAGAATACTAACAAATACCTCCCACAACATGGCATAACTGCTTTGGGATAAGCAATAGCTTTTTGAGGCCTGTTGTGTCTAATTCATGTCTAATTCTGTTAGTGTGGTCCAAGGCCGACGGCTGTGGAGGTCCTAGGTGCTAGGTGGGAACCTGTCCGATGTCTTGCTAAATGGTCATAGTGTCAAGCTGCCTTCTAAATATTTCTGTTTATTAGGACTCTCGACTGAGTTACAGCTCAGGACTCAATTTTCTTTTTTCATACCACCTTTTCTCAATTTCCTCCAAAAAGTTCAAAGCTGATTGTTTGAATATTAAGCTCTATCAATCAACTCACCTGAGAACCCTGAAAAATTAATGTCATGTTTAAGAAAGGAAAACTCTACAAATCCTTGAAAATTTCAAGTATCCTCTCAGTACAATATGACAAGGAATTACTTAAAGGAACATTTACATGTGATTTGCATTTGATTACTGTTCTTAGGAGGGGAGTTTGACAGCCAACTTCTGTTTAGAAGGTCTGAACATATTTTGATTGTTTTCCCTTTCTTTACTCACTGGGAATCCATCCTGGACTAAAGCAGATCTGAGAAACAACTGTGCCCAAGTTTGTGTGCTTTTAGCAGCCTACCATCTTTTACTTGCGAAAACAATAACAACGAACAAACCAAAACAATCAAAGGACGGAATGGGCCAAACTCATTCCTTACTTCTGCCAGCAGCTGCTGTCTCAGTGGAAGGTGACCCAGGCACTGGAGACGCACCTGGCTTGTCACTCTATCTATAAGTAGCCAACAACTCCATGTTGTACTGATTTTCCTCATGAGTGCCGTGACAGGGGTCTGCTTCTCATAAGTGTTCCCTTTAGTAGAAATATGCTCCCATAATAGAGTAATAGAAACAGCAACCCTTTACCCTGACAATGAGGACCATGTGCTAAGCTGCTCACCGTTTTCATCATGGCCGCTGGCTTCTGGGGTGCCCTGCCGCTGGTCTTCCTCGGGCGCCTCAGGATAGATGACGGCGGTGTCTTGCTGCTGCAGGAACTCTTCCACATTTGGATCATGGTTTTGCTCATTTTCTGCATCTGAGTCGCAGTCATCTCTTTTACTGAGAGAAACACATTCTCTATAAAAAGCTATTTTACCACCGAATTGTTTATCAAGTTTTTCTAAGTAAGAATTCATTTATCTTGATAGAACATATAATCCTTCTTGAAACTGTAGGGCACATACCTGAAAGCTAAAAATGTATTCTGCTTATTTTTGTGATCTATAAAGCATTTGTTTTAAATTCAAGTGCTGTGAATTCTGGAATTCCCAAAGCCCCTTATGCCTGAGAGCCATGCTTCATCTCTACGCTACGCACAACTCAGACAAAGTAGGAGATCTTGAGAACTTTCTCATTTGATAAAAAGCAAGGAAAACCTACCTTCGTTGTCTCTGATCACACTACAGTTACCTATCAGAACATTTAAAGTTGTGCATTGGCTCTGAGTCACACACACAACACACACACACACACACCCAGCCTTTCAGTTGTGTTGTGTAATTACCTAGAAAGCGGATTCAGTAATCACTTGTAGCTGGACATTTGACTCAAACAGTATCAAATCAGCAAAACTGCTTTGCAAACAAGGCTACTTCCCCTTGATTTCTGCCTCTAAGCATTTAGTTTAACCATAGCACTATGGAAGAAATGTTTTTTCTGAGTTCAAAGGTTGAAGAGAATCAGAACACGCTTCCTTTGGAATGGTGACCCTGGATCTGTATGGCAGCACTGCTGCCCACGGTCCCTGCTTTCCCCACTGGCTCTGGGACACGATCTATGATCTACGCCATGCTGTGACTAATGAGCCCATAAGGGTCAATACAGGGTTGCTCTGTGTAGCCCTGGCTGTCCTGGGACCAGGCTAGACTTTGTTACAGATTTCAGGCTGAATCTGTAAAATGTCCTTTCCTAGTAGACTGAGACTGGACTCTTGTCATCTTCTTGATTGAAAGGTGATAAAGTGGCCTTTCTATGTCTTCTGCATAGTAGAACTGACCTTTGTAGGGTGGATCCCTGCCTAAGACGTGAGAACCAATGGTACAGTGATATCTGTCACTAATGTTTTAGCTTTTTTATCCAGCTGATAAGCAATCACTTAACTTTTCTTGTACACTGGGAATGGTATCATTTAGTCCATGCCACTCAGCAGCCATTGCTTGGGCTCTCCTGTCCTGAATTGTATTATTCACTCCTGTTGGTCTCTATGAGATTGGAGTCATGGTCTAAAAGTACACGGGATTCTTAGCAGAGGGAGGCCTAACACTTGTGGGTCCAGTCCTCAATGTCATCTGTGTGTTCTTGGTATCTGACAGCTCTTCCTGTGCTTCTATTTCACAGGATTCTTTGGGTTTACTCTCTTATTTGAAAACAGAGAAAAGGGCATATTCCTTCTCTATTCATTATTTTACGGAGGTACTCTCTAGGCGCCAAAGGAGAAAGTACAAAATTAACAACATGACATAAAAACAAAGCATGTCTCCCAGGCTTTCCTCTGTGAATTTCTGTGAGGTGTGACGATGTGACCTGAAGTGTGTGGGGTCTAACCTGGAAGGCTGAAACCAACTATGTAACAGTACAGATGGAGGAAGTGGGTGCATTCTGGATGTCTCATGAACCGTCCCTGACCACAAGACAGGAGGCAGTGGCTAGAGGGGACAGTGCACTGTCAAACATCGTTAGGGCATCGCTAGCTGGGATTTCTGAAGAGCTAAGGGAGTTCATGGCAGTGGCACTGAGTCTTGTGCAGCACATATTCTAGAACACTCATGAAGGATATTTAGCTTTTATGTTATCTTATAGATTATATATAGTTAGGTATATAGTTAGGTTTGCCAAGATAGTTACACCCATTTTTTTCAAATAGTTGTGAAAATTTCAAATTATAGTTCTTTATTTTATAAAGTGATTATACTTTCCATATCCTAGTAACAAAACTACATATATAGCACATGCATGAGCTGTCTCCCTCCGCGCAGCAACACACACACACACACACTCAACACACCTGCTATAATACTTAGTTTGTAGATAGCATCTACTTTGCAGAATTACGCAGTCCATACCTTACACTTCAGGAGGGTCTGTATGGTCTAACAGTACACTGAGTCTATAGCCACTCACCTGGTGCCAGAGTCTTTATAACTTATAAAAGGGACATCAATCATTTACATAATCTTAATTTTTTGCTCCTTGATCCATTAATCTATACAAACTATATTTATTATACACCTTTAACTTATAATTTATTCTTCATACATTTCTTATTAAAGACTTTTTTATAAACCCCTTAAACACAATTTGGGCTGAGGGACTAAAGGCATATTCTGCTCTTATGGAGACTGCCTCAACAGACTGAATATGACATCCATGATTGGCTTTGCTAAGTTAGGCTACTAGGAAGAAATTTCCTAGAAATTGGGTGAAATAAATTATCGATCAAAGTATAGTACATGCAGAAAGACAAAAGGATTATTAAATGTACAGGCAAAATTCTGAAATGAATTTATTTCAATTTCACCAACCAAAAATGTTCTCTATGTCAAAGCAAGAAAAGGGCTCAGAATGGGCCCTGCAGCCTGTTGGGGATAAGAACTAGTCAGGTCTTCTGGTGTCAGTTAGTGAGCAGTTCTAATACAGGACACAGATTTAGTTGTTAGTTTGTGATAAAATATTAAAAATAACTTGTTGGCAAATAAATGTATCTTATGATGGTGCACCCTCTTGAAGCTAACTAAAGAATAAACACAGTTCAAACAAACAAACAACCCACCCCAGTTATTTTGCCTTATTTGAGAATAAGGTAATCTGGTACTCAACAGATATGGAAACACAGCATGGCAAATAACATCACAGGTGTGGTGGTGCATGACTGTGATTCTACCTGAAGGAGGCTGAGGCAGGAGGATTATCATGAGTTCTAGGCTACCTTAGACACCCACGTGGGACTCTCTTTCAAAAACCCCAAGAAACATAAAATAAAAGGACAGGTGTGAAGAGGTGAGAGAGAGGAGAGGGGAGAGGAAGGGAAGGAAGAAGAGTGCAAGGACTGCAGGGAGTCCTCAGGCCAGAGAGGGGGGGGGCATGCTAATTCCAGCTCTGCACTGAAACCCAGCCAGAGCCAGGGATCAAGGTACTCTCAAAACACCAAAAAGTAACATTAACTATTACATAAAGTAACTATGAATGTTTCATCTGTTTTATTCTCATTTATAGTAATATTTTTTCCTTTACTTTTCCCTTAGGTGAGACAGAACTCAGCACTGGTTGTCAAGGTGCAGAATTATAAGACTCTGGGCACAGATTAAAGATAATAGACATTTAACACAAAACTAAAAGGTTTATCTAGCCCTCAGTATGAAGCTTTCAGAATTTATTTAGAGGTATGTCTAATACATTTGTCTTGTGATCCACCCTTAACTAGTGATGATTAAACAATAAATCTACTTTAGCTTTAATGTTTTTCTTGCAGTTGAAATTAAAGAGAAATTTCAACTTTACCTGTGTATGTATTTGTATATAAACATATCCCCAAATATAACCCATTGTTTTTATAAGGTGACTTGTGTGTGTGTGTTTTCAGGGCTGACCATTTTTCATAGAACAACCAGTGCGTATTTCCTTATGTGCTGTTATGTTAGTACACAACTCCATTCAATACAGAGAAGTCAAGCATGCTGGAAACTACTTAGGTTTTAATATAAAATCCAAGATCTGAAAGATCTAAGTTTGGAATCTATAAAACCTGGATGGCATCTAACTCAAGGCTGCTCTGAGGACTTAGTGTTGTGCCTGGCATGTGGGACATGTTGTTACTGTGTATGAGCTATTCTTGTTAAAGCAGCACTTAGTAGATGGACATTGTAACTCTACAGTTGACATCCTTCTCAATAAAAACTTTAGAATTAAGATGCAACAGCTTTCCCAAAGTCTTATGGGAAAGCATCACTGCTAGCACAGGTTACTTGACATTAGGTGTCCGTATGACACTTGAGGCTGCTCACACTAAATTTTCCCTGTGTTCATGGATTTACCATGCTTGATTTCAGGCTGACATGAGCAATTGTTTATCCATCTATTTCAAGTGTTTGGAAGTGTACATGATAAAAAGGCCAATTTTGAAGCAAATTTCCTATAACTCTGTATGTAAATGTTAGAGTGATGGACAGTGATAATTCAGTTTTCCCTTAGGTGAGTCAGAACTCAGCACTGGTTGTCAAGGTGCAGAATTACAGGACTATCAGCACAAACTGAAGGAGCAGATATTAAACACAAAAACTAAAACTTTAGTTCTCAGTATAAAGCTTTTTCCTCTGCAGAGACCTTTGCCTTCTATTTTTGAAGCTTTGTGAACTATTACCTATATAAACATCAAGGATATGCTTGGCTAATAGTTCCTTAATATATAAACAGCTAAAGGAAGTCAACTGTAGAAGAGACCTGAGATCATTCTGAATGGATTACAGTGCACTCTGCACAGTGCCTCTGTCACGTAAGTTTCTTTCTGTTCACTATGTAGCCCTGGCTGGCTTTGAACTGTCTACGGAGATCTAGTGCTGGGATTAAAGTACCCGACCATGCCTGTCATCGAGCTGCCTCTTCTACAGCAACACTCCATGTAAGTCCCCAGAGCTCCATTGCCACCCTTCCCCTTAGACCTGCATCCACTGCAACTTATTACAAATCTACTCACTCTTGACTCTACTCATGTTCCTGGGAGACCCTGTACACAAGATGGAAGGAACAGCAAGGCCCATTGTGGAGCCTCTAGGGCAGCAGTTTTTAATTTGTGGGTTACAACCTCTTTGGGGCAGATGACCCTTTCACAGGAGTTGTCTGATACCATCAGAAAACATAGATATTTACCTTATGATTCATAATAGTATCAAAATACAGTTATGAAGTAGCAACAAAAATGATTTTATAGTTTGGGGTCAGCACAGCCTGAAGAACTGTATTAAAAGGTGGCGGTGTTAGGAAGGTTGAGAGCCACTGTAGAGGGACCTTCTTTTAGCTGGAGGGGCCTGGCATTGTCGCTAACACTGCTTTCTACATAGGAGTTTTTGAGGGAGGAAATCTACGCGTTAGTATTTCACACTGAAAGAATTAATTTTTTACAGTGAAGAAAAAACTGTAAGACAAAGCATTATGAGTGTCAGCTATGGATGTATGGTTTGATAGAGTATTAGAAGACAGAGCGACCTAACTCTGGAACCGTATCAGTCAGTCACCAAAGTGACCATAAAAGGCCATGTACAGCCTTCTTTTGTGTTCCCTTGCATTAATGTTTTACTCAAAACAAAGGCTTTAAATATTTCATATTACATTATTATTTAAATAATACTAAATGTCAAGTTTAATTATCCTATATAATCTTTAGGATTGCATGACAAATATTTGACAAAAAGCATGCCTGAATACATTATTCATGCAAGTTACACATGGCCAAGGTGAGGGACAAAGGAAAAGCAGCCGTTGGTACAACTCATCCACCGGATATTGCATCACTAATTAATTACTTGGAATTCAAAGATTTACTTTCTGTCTGAGGGAAATGACAACTGCGGAGTGATCATGCGTATGGAAGAACTCCTGTGCCAGTCACTTCCAAGCCAAACATGCATTTCAAAGTCAACAAGCCTTAACACATTTTAAGATATATATAATATTAATATATATATATATATATATATGAATGAAATAAAAAAATGAAATACTTGAAATAACATATTAGGAATATCAACCTTGAGGCTGAGTTTATATTTCATAAGTGTGTGTGTATAAAATTTTGTGGAAAGTACATATTAATATTCACAGTTCATTGGTTTGATTTGCATCCTAATGGTCCTGCCTAGCTTATAGGCCATGGAAAAATGTTTGATGCTAACACGTGTAAGAGATGACTGAAGGTTCCCACTCTTTTGCTTCTTAATTCTGGTCTGAATCCATTACATTGGGATGGCCCAAGTCTTAGGAATAAGTACTTTTGGCCTCCTAAGAGCAAGTCTCCTTGCTTACTGGAACTGACTGTCACTTGCATCTGCACTCAGAGTTCACAAGATAAAAGCTGATTCTTGTTTCCTGTGACATGCTCACTCAACTCATCAACATTCACGATTGTCATCTGTCTTGTAGATAACCCAAGACAATGCTTATTTTCTGTCTCCTGCTTTCTGTGGACATATAACTCAAAGCACAACAGCTGCTAACAACTTGGTTCAAGGTGGTGGTCACAAGTTCTGTACTTTTCTAGCTTTGATTAAAAACATCACAAACGTTCAAAGTATCACCTGAAGACTTTTAGATTATTCATAGATTATACTCATCACATGTACAGAATGGAAAATCTATATTATATAAACCTGTAATTTTATATTACATTTTAATAATACTACCATCCAGTTTTTCTGTAGTGTCTTGTATGCTAAAATTCTTAACCATTTAAAGAGGGCAAGATAAAAGATGAGGAAATACACTAAATTCAGGATGCACAAATGCAAAAGCTAATATCACAAAAGACCTCCATCAAAGGCAAGTTGTGAGCCTACCTGTGCATCCCACAGCTTTTCCCTGAGCTTCTGGCCCCAGGATTCCTTGCCCTTCCTTTCCTGACTGAAGCAAATAACGTGGGATAAGGCAGATCCACACTCACAAGTATTTTAACTTCAAATGCGAAAAGGAAACTGAGTTCAGATTATATTTTATCTTTAAGTTTTTCTTTTAAAAATGGACAGTGTGCTTTCTTTATAAAAATAAAATCAGTCAGATTGCTCTGTCATGATATCTCAAACAAAAATCGGGCCAGTTTCAAATATAATTCTGAAAATATACTTGTTTTAGAATTACAGGTTTAGTACACTTTATCTAGACTGCTTTTGGACCAGAGATAATTTAAATTTCAGATTTTTTAATACTGATGTAAATGAATGAGATAGCTTTGGGATAGAACCAAATCTAAATATGAAATGTTTGTTCCATATCCATCCATACACAGAACCCTAAGACAATTTATACAATATTCTTAGAGGACAGTGGGGCTGTGACCAGCTCTGAGACAGGCTGAGCTTCCTTGTTAGTGGTAGTCTGTCATCACACAGTACGTTTCAGATTTTGCAATTCTTCCACGGGGAATGCACCACACTGGGAGGCTGGGAGACTCAGGAGAATAGCTTTACTTATAGGTGGGGCCAGTACTTATAAATAGCAGAGATTTCTCCATTTCTTCTCCAAACCACAAATGTGTGGGCACTAGGCACTGCGGGATGCTTCCCAGACTCCTGCCTATTCATCTCAGCAGCCCGGTGTATAAGTTAAAAAGCAAAGCAGCAGATCCTGCTCAAACAATGCCATGCTAGACCGTGCTAGACGCACAGGAACACACACACACACACACACACACACACACACACACACACACAGCACTACAGCTTTTCCTTTTACTCTCTTCAATATCGTATCGATTGACAAATTATAATAAATAGAGATTTGTTTTCCTCACATGCCACCTCTGTATTCAGAGTGAGCCAATTATAATATCTGATGTGGAATAGAGTCAATATGAAGATATTATAAATGTCTACATTGGGGCAGGAAGAAACTCTGTTTCTTATATTCAGGTCCATGTTAATTATAATAATTTAGGAATGTGCATTCATAACAGATACAGAGTTAAATGGCGAACTACTTTTTAATTGGGACAGAGTATGCATCCTAATTATAATCAGAATACTCACAAAATTATATTAAACAGCAGCTATTTGTACCCAGTCAAATTCCCTGAAGATGTCAGTCAAAAATCCTGATTTTGATTTCTCTTGAGTTTGACTGTTGAGAGAAGGTGCAGTGTCTGCACCCTTGGGTGCCTGTGAGAACGCTCCTCTAAGCCTGGGGGCTGCATGGCAGGTGGGTCTCAGCAGTCCTTCCTTCTCTGAGTCTGTTCTCTCCTCTCCACACTCTAGCCTTGGTCTTGACCCGATAGCAATCCTCCTGCTTCAGCCTTGTGAGTGTTGGTATTACATTATAGGTATGGCTAACCATGCATAGCCAGCAGATTTTCTTTATTAACCTTTACACTAATACTTAAGGATAATCATTATATGAAAAGCAATTACAATATATTCACTTTTCAAGTAAATACAGAAATGCTGTTCTAAAGTAGAAGGTTATGGGAAAGAATTCTCCGTTTGTACTTGCTGCTGGCAAAATGACAATTAGGAGTTACAGAATCACAGTATAGGCACCGTTTGTTAGTCTGTAAACCACCAAGTATCCTTCCTTCCTTCCTTCCTTCCTTCTGTTTCTTGGCTTTCTTCCTCTTTTAATGCACCTACTTCAAACATTATGATAATATACTAATTCTATAATTAAAAAAATAGTTATAGTTACTTTATTGTACATTTGTCCTTTGTTTTTCTTCAACTGAAAAGCAAAACAGTTATTACTTGCTAACATAATATGAGCATTGATGGTAATGCTAATATTGGCTTTTGAATATTACTGACTTTTCTATTTTTAGTTATTATATCTAATTAAAAGTCTATTTGTGATTCAATTAGGTAATTTCTTCATTTATTCTCCTTCATTGCTACTTGGTGTGAAAACCTAGGCTCTTTCGATGATTATTTCAAATCTTTTAGGGCCTAGTCCCAGAGTTTTACTTGTTATTACTTATGGTTTTATTCCTGGAACTTCATTTAAAAATTTTTTTTTTAAGAGACAGAGGAAGAGTTACCATGTTTGGGTATGAATGCATATATGCGCATGTGTGAGTGGAAGCCAGAGGTCTATGTGGGTGTGTCTTCCTCCATCCCTCCCTTGTTTTGTTTTAAAGACAAAAACTTTTTTTTTTTTTTTCCAGACAGGGTCTTTCACAGAACCTGAGCTCCTTGTTTAACTATAATGACTCCCAGTGAGCTGCAGGGATCTTCCTGTCTCTGCCTTCTCAGTGGTGGGATTCCAGGTGCATACTTTTTATTTTTTCAAACCTGGGTTCTAGGCATCCAAACTCAGGCTGGCAGGCTTGGGGGCAGGCACTCTACTGACTCTGCCATCTCCCTGCCAGGAACAGGTGTCCTATGGTACTTCAGATACGCTTAGTTTGGTGTTCTCCCCACAACTCCCTCTGGCTCCCTACCAACTCCTTCCCACCCCATGTATTTCTCTCTACTATATTTCACATGCGATCTATTACCTCCTTCCTTCATGGCTTCCCCTAGTTCCTGGGTCTGCATGACAGAAAGCATGAGAAATCTGTCTTTCCGAATAGGGCTTGCCTATTTTAAAATGATGTTTAGTACCCATTTACTGAAAACTGCATTTTCTTTATGGATGAATGTGTATCTATACCATATTTTTGTTTTCCATTTAATCTGTTGAAGGACATGTAGGCTGACTCCATCTCTTTGCTTACCGTGACTGGAGACACAATGAACATGGATGTGTAGGATCTCTACAGTAGTTAGGATACAGACAAGGCCTTTGGTTAGAGATTCAGGACTGGTATAACTAAGTCATATGGTAGCTCTATCTTTGGTCTCCAAAAAGCCTCCAGAGATTTCCATAGTAGTTTCACCAATTTACACTCAAACCAACAGTGCATGGGGCCTCCTCTTTACTTATATCCTTGCCAGTATTTGTTATTATTATTTTTTTCATGATGTTAGCTATTCTGACTGAGTGGCTTAAAATCCCAAAGTCACTTGAATTTGTATTTTTCTGATGGCTAAGGATGACAAGCACTTTTATAAATATATATTGGCCATTTGTTTATATTTCTTCTTCTGAGACCTGTCAAATTCATCAGCACATTTATTGTGTGTGTATCTAATTTTTGCAGTTCTTTATATTTTCTACATATTAATCCCTTCTCAAAATTATACCTGGCAAGATTTTCTCCTGTTTATTTTGCTGCTAGTTTTTATTTGCTTTAAGCTCTAGAAGTCTCTATTCTTTCCCTCATTTTGGGTTTGAAATTCTGGTTTAAGAACTGAGAACAGCTGATTTAATAAACACAGAGAGCAATGCAGTGCTAGTGTACAGTGTGAGCTGACAGTGCATGCTGGCTTACAGTGTAAGCTGACAGTGCATGCTGGCTTACAGTGTGAGCTGACAGTGCATGCTGGCTTACAGTGTGAGCTGACAGTGCATGCTGGCTTACAGTGTGAGCTGACAGTGCATGCTGGCTTACAGTGTGAGCTGACAGTGCATGCTGGCTTACAGTGTGAGCTGACAGTGCATGCTGGCTTACAGTGTGAGCTGACAGTGCATGCTGGCTTACAGTGTGAGCTGACAGTGCATGCTGGCTTACAGTGTGAGCTGACAGTGCATGCTGGCTTACAGTGTGAGCTGACAGTGCATGCTGGCTTACAGTGTGAGCTGACAGTGCATGCTGGCTAACCGTGTGAGCACTAATTGTTCACAGAGATTCCCAGAAATATTCTCTTTCCTGTTTTCTGCAGGCTTAGCCCAAGGGCAGACTCACAGGGACAGCAATGGAAAATGTGGTCACTAGTCTCCATCCTGGGAGAACATGAGAATTCTCCCTCAGGTTCTTACTGGGATAACAAGAGGAATGAGACAATAAAATCTATTTGCATATGGATTTTTTCCTAGAAGACAACAATGTCCATACCTTATGACTGGTTAACCTAATGTTTATACAGTAATGTGATGGGCTGGGGATCTGGCTCAAAGGTAGAATCTCTGTTTGATAAACAAAAGGACAAAAAGGAGCAGAGGAGAAAAGGGAGCTAGAGAGTGTTCCTGGGGCCTTTTGTCCAAATTCCAAAGTGAATAAATAGTCAAGAGAAACTTCTCAGATTAAGACTTTTCAAGGAATAGCAAATGCAGCATGATAAGTTATATATTATTTCTGACCAGTTAGAGGGGCTGTACTGTAATATGCACAGTGACCAGATGAATCACCAAAACCCATGGCAAGTGAAAAAGGCCAATCAAGAAGTTTTTACTTCATGAATTTATTTATGTCATTCCTGAAATGATGGCAAAAATGAACCAGTTAGTGATGGCCAGGAACTAGTGATGCTGTGGAGAGGAGTAGGGGAGGGGCAGGTGGCCAAAGAGACTGAGGAGCCTTGACATGGGAGTCAGAGCTCTGTGCCCTGACTGTCAGTATTTTAGTTGTGACCTCAATTATAATTTTGCAGGTTTGGGGGAAACCCGTATAAAGGGAACTCAGAGTCTCTCTGAGTTTTTATAAATTTATAACCTTGTGAAATTTCTACAAATATGTAATTACATCAAAATTAAAGTTCAATTACAATAGGTAAAAAAATATTAGAAATTTAGAGCCACAGAGGGAATGCTTGCTATTTTAGCCATAAGATAATAATCTCTGGTAAGGAAAACCAAGATGGCAAACAGTTCATTTAAAAATCTAAAAGGTTTGCTTGCGAATGGATGGCAGAACTTGTCAAAGTCAGAAGTCACTATTTAGTACGTGTGCTGAACTCTAAAACTCACATTCTAAGGTTCATACGCATCTGTCTGTAATCATTTTAGATTGTTCATGGAAACTTTTACAGCCATCTCTACGGGGCAGTGAAGGGCCCGCATCAGCTTTTCCATGGCTGGTCCCAACAATACTGACCTGCTGAGGAAAACCCACGGAGAAAGCAAACGCCAGCAAATTCCTGAACTCAAACTTAAAAACGTTGAAACTTTAATTGAGAATAATATACTGCTCCCTATACTTTTCCAGGCTACTCTTCTTTTTGTACTTTGTATCTTCTAGCTTCTAATAATATGCCAATTTATATAATATGCCAATAATACATACAGGTTGAAAGTGCATAATTTAAAACTGCAAAAGTAAGTTTTGGCTGTTAGGCCATTTTGGGCTTTACAGTTTGGCTTAGATACGCTCACCTTCTTTCTTTTATATTATTTATGTCAAGATCTGAAGAAATGACAGATATGAAACACTTGATATGGAATATTCAAGCTGTGTAACCTACTGGAAAAGCCTCAGCAACTGTATGTAGTTTATGATGTCTGTGAGGACCTGCTAACATGGACAAAGATGAAATACAAAGCAAGGTACAAGTGGGATGAAGAAGACACAAACTAGTCCATGTTTCCTGTCACATGTTGCTGCTGATAGCTGGGAGACTGACAGAGCAGGCAGCTGTGGATGCTGGCAGGTTAAGTCCAGCAGGCATTCTGGAGATGGCACCAAAGCACCATGGTCCGAGTCCTTCTTTTGCACTGGCACCCCCAGCAACTGTGGTAGCCTATGGCTTGGCTGAGATGTTCCAGTTTAGTTTTATGGACCAGAAAGGGGCTCAAAGAAGAAAAAAATCATCAATTTCTCTTCCAGGTTCTTTTGTTCGAGCCCTGCAGTGGTTATCTGGGTAGAGACAATGACGCTGGTGATCAAGGCACCTGCACACTGGCAGTAAGGGGAGCCAAGGCCTGACCGAACAGCAGGAGTCTCCTCTGCATCTTCCCTAAGGACAGCTGCAGGGCTGTAGCAGCCAAGAAGTAAGTAAAGTCCCAAACCTTTGATTTGATGACTGACAAGGGGAATTTCCAGGGAACCACAAATTCTGGTGAGTTCATGACAATGGAAATGCTCAGGAAAGGTGACCTGTTAATATTGTTAGTCAGCTCCTGGCTCTCTACCCAAACTGTTCATGTCTGAATCTGACCACAGAACTGACGCACAAACAGTGTCGGTCACTCTCCACTCCCACACTGACACTGGGTAGCAGGCACAGGACGGATCCAAATAGGACTGTGACTCATTAGGAAACCAGAGCCTCAGAAAACAGTTCACTGCTTACAGCCTACATACAACTGGGTATATTGCCCGCTAAACCCCCAAGTCTAAAAATATAAAATAAATTTTAAAAGAGACCAGAAATCTCACCCTACTGCAAGAGCTCACGAAGCTCAGGATTCAGTCCAGAATTACCTGGCATATGACAAACCAGCAATATCTCAACCTTCAAGGGAAAGAAATACCAAACTATAATAGTGATGCAGAGGCTGGGATCACCAGTTAAACACTGTAAGGCACTGAGTATGAAAGGGCTTTTTTTAAAAAAAATAAGTAATGCTTTTTTAAGAGATCAACGAGATAGAGTCCAGTGGACAGAAGATCTGAAATAAGAACTGTTTGGAAGGGCTACATGGAAGGCTTTAAAGTTAGCTGTCTTTAGTCAAAAAACATAGTGAATCAAAACAATTATCACAGCCATGGAAGAAATGCAGAAATTCATGCCACCATCGAGAGTCTGAAAGATGCAGGGGTGGTGGTTCCCACCACCTCTCCCTTTAACTCTCCTATCTGGTCAGTGCAGGCCACAGATGGATTGTGGAGAATGACAGGTGACTATTGAAAACTCAGTCAAGTAGTGACTCTGATTGCAGCTGCTGTGCCAGATGTGGTGTCTTAAGAAAATTAACACATCTTCTGGTAGCATCTATTGATCTAGCCACTACCTTCTCAGTACCTGTCCACAAGGACCACCAGAAGCAATTTGCTTTCAATAGGCAAGACCAGCAGTATAACTTTACAGTTTTACCCCAAGGATATATTAACTCTCTTGCCTATGTTTTCACTTAGTTAGACAGGATCTTCATTGTCTGTCTCTTTCCAAAAGTATCACATTGGTGCACTGTTTTGATGATATAATGCTGATTGGATCAAGTGAACAGGAGGTAGCAACCACTTTGGACTCATTGGTAACACATATGTGTATCAGAGGTTGGGAAATAAATCCAACCAAAATTCAAGGAGTTCTACCTCAGTGAAGTGCTTAAGGGTCCAGTGGTATGGGGCATGCAGAGATATTCCTTCTGAAGTGAAGAATAAGTTATTTTATCTGGCCCCTCCTACCACCAAGAAGGATGCACAATATTTTGTGGGTCTATTTGGATCCTTGTGGATAGATCTCTCCAAAATGGGCAAAGGACACGAAGAGACTTGTATCCCTTGTGAATGCTCATCAAAAGGTGACTTCAGCTGAGAAGTACAGAATCGAGTAGGTAGGATGACCTGTTCTGTGGACAGTCAGCCTCTCTCCCTAGCCATCTCTGTCACTGCTCAATGGGCACATTAACAAAGTGGTTATACCTGGGCTCAACAACATGGACTTTCACTCACCAAGGCTGACTGGTTACTGAGCTGCTGAATGCCAGATCTGCCAACAGCAGAGACCAGCACTGAGCCCAAGATACGGCACCATGCTCAGGGTGGTGACAGAATGGCTATACTGAACCATGTCCTCTGTGGGAAGGACAATGCTTTGCCCTTGAGAAGATATTTATTCTGGGTTATTGGTTTGTCTTTCCTGCATGTAATACTTCTGCCACAACCACCATCCTTGGACTTACAGAATGCCTTATCTGCCATCATGGTATTCTACACAGTATTGCTTCTGACCAAGGATCTCATTCACAGCCAGAGAAGTGTGACAGTGAATCATGGAATCCACTGGTCTTACCATGTTCCCCACCATCTGAAGCAGCTGGCCTGATAGAAAGATGGGATGGTCTTTTGAAGACACAGTTACAGTGCCAATTAGGTGGCAACAGCCTGAAGGGCTGGAATAGGGTTCTCGAGAAGGAGGTATGTGCTTTCAGTCAGCATCTAATATATGGTACAGTTTGTCCCATAGCCAGAATTCGAGGGTCCTGGAATCAAGGGGTGAAAGAGGGAATAGCTCTGTTCACTATAACCCCTAGTGGCCCACTAGGAAAGGTTTTTCTTCCTGTTCCTGTCACCCTAAGTTCTGCTGGCCTGGAAGTTTTGGTTCCAGAGTGGGATGTGGTCCTGCCAGGAGCCACACAAACATTTCATTGAGCTGGAAGCTCAGACTCCCCCTGGTCATTTTGGGATTCTGATGCCCTTAAACCTATAGGCTAAAAAAGGAGTAACAGTGTTAGGAGGGTTATTGTACAGATTAACAAGGGGAGGACATTGGATTGCATCTCCACAATGGAGGTAGGAAGGATTATGTCTGGGGCGCAGGAGATCACCTAGGGCACCATACCATGTCCTGTGATGAACGTCAACGGGAATCTGCAACAGCCTAATGCAAGCAGGATGACGAAGGGCACAGACCCATCAGGAATGAAGGTATGGGTCACTCCTCCAGGAAAAGGGCCAAGACCTGCTGAGGTGCTTGCACAGGGTGGAGGAAATACAGAATTGGTAGTACAGGAAGGTAGTTATAAATACCTGCTAAGGCCACGTGACCAGTTGTAGAAATGAGGACAATAACTCCCATGAATGTTCGTCATATTTTATTAAGAATGTGTTTGTACCGATATTCATGTTTTCTTTCCTCAATTTCTTTGTCATGTGATGTAACAATTAAAAGAATATCAACGGTTATCATATTTAAGATTGAGATACTAAAAGAATGTCCCTTAAGGGACATTGCCACCTATTCACCTATTCTAAGTTTACAAATCCATCTGTGATTGTATGAGGGACAGTTATATCATGCTAGGTGTAGTTATGACCTGGTTAAATGTATAATGCATTTTTGAGTGTATGTGGGATAGTTATATCATGTTTAGGTTATTATTATTATCTGGTTATTGTTTTCATTTAGAAATTAATCATGTGATGGCTATTCTTGGTTGTCAACTTGGCTATGTCTGGTATTAGAGGAATGAGGGATTTTTGCTTAATTAAAAAGATTCGCTTCTAATTTGGATGTTTGAGGTAAGAAGATATGCTTTTAATCCAGATCTATTCTGGGCCACACCTTCTGCTGGAATCCTATAGAAGGACATGGAAGAAGGAATCTTTTGTTCTTCACCTGCTTGCCCTCACCTTCTAATAAGTCCATTCCTTCACTGGCTTTAGAGCCTACTTCTTCAGGATTCCAGCATATACTGAAGACCAATTGAAACATCCAGCCTTGTGGATTGAGCATCTACAGGATTCTTGGACTTTCTCTTTACAGTCAGCCATTGTTGGACTAGCTAGACTGCAGCCTGCACCTGCAAGTAATTCTAATAGATCCCCCTCTCACACACACATACGTATATGTATGTATACACACACAAGCACACATATGTATAAACATATATGCATATTTACATAGGTCATCTGCCATGTGGCTACATAGCCAGTATGAAAAAGCTAGCCTGTGCTACATTAGGAATAGGGACTGGGTAGCTCAATCAGTGAGAATCTCTAGGATTCTCATGTAAAATGTCGGTTGGTGTTGTTATGCATACCTGCAACCCCAGCACTAGAGGGAGCAGGAGCAGGACTGGAGGATCCCTGGAGCTTCCTGATAGCTAGTTAGCAAAGAGCTGAGCTCCAGATTCCAGGAGACACTAAAAACAAAGGAAGGAGCATGACAGAAGCAGCAGAGCCTCTCCATGTGCACGCACACCCTTACATAAACATACATACATCATACTGCTGACACACACAAACATCAGGAAGAACAGCTAGAACATAAACATGGCAGTGCCAACAAGAGCTCTGTATTCCTTTGGGGTGGTATAAACACTAAATAGAACTGAAGCAGGATGTAAAGAGTAAGGCTTGTCTAGTCTAAAAATCTCACCCTGACTGGGTTAGCCAGAACCCAAACATGCATCTATTTGAAATTATCAAGCTAATACTAAAATTTATATAAAGAGATTCAATCAAAACTAAAATAAAGTACAATATTAAATATACTAAAATTATCAAAAAGAAGGTATAGAAGTAGAAAAGAAAAGTGAAAAAAACAGAAAATAATAAAATGGTAAAACCCTAAATCCAAACATCAAAAGTTGTGCTGATAGAGACTCTAAACAAGGTATTACAGTACATACCTTCTCAGACTCCATGGAAACCACGTATCAAACACCCAAGTCCCACTCTACCTGCTAGCTACACAAACTATACTTTAAACCTAACAATAAGGGCAGATGAGGTTAGAAGGAAGAAAACTGTATTACACAAGCATCAAACCGAGGAAAGCTGGAGTGACTATGTTAACATCAGACAAAGTAGTGTGTGGCGCTAAGGACAATGCAGAGCAACAGGGCAACACCACATGACAACACTCAATCTAGCGGGAAAATGTAACATGCACAGGACACAGGAAAGGAAGTCACATGTACAGAACAGAGACAGGCCACAGCACTGGAAGGAACTTCTCTCACTAACAACTGATAACCGAAGTAGATGAAAAATCTGCAAGAATAAAGAGGGGGTGCCGTAATGTAAAGCCAACTCCAGCTGGAATTTAACAGAACCCCCACTCAGTAACACAGGCACACTCCTACTAGTGCACACTTGATGCGTTCATGAAGATACAAAATCCGCAAGATCATTAGGAGCTAGGGAAGAATAAGGTGCTTGCCATGCAAACATGGGGAATCTGAGTTTAACCCTAGCAGCCACATAAAAAGCTGGTCATGACATGTGACTGTGACCCCCCAGTCCTCAGGAGGCAAAAGGGGGGGGGTCCCTGGAATTTTTGGTTTAGTCATACTAGCAAATTGACAGGCTCCAAGTTCAATGAGACAAGACATAAGGCAGAGAGTAACTAAGAAAGGCACCTGATGATGACCCCCAGGTTGCCCATATACACAAACACACATATACATGCACACACACACAAACACACATACACTTGCACACACACACACATGCACATACGTACAAAACCACACACATGTACACATAAACACACATATACAAATACACACACACATGGATACAAAGTTATTTAGGATACAAAATAGTAAAATTTAAAGACTTAAGTCATACAAAACATATCTCTATGCCCACAGTGAGTTAAACTAGACACCAGCATCAGAAAGCTGCCATGCAGATGGCAGCAAAACTCATTCCTCCAACAGATACAGAGATAAGCACACTTTAAAGAATCCACGGGTCAAAAGGAAACATTTTTAAATGTCAAAAGTTTTGGGATGACTGTAAATTGGTACTTATAGGAACAATTATAACATTAAATGCTGTTATTAAAAAAAAATACTAAGCTTCTGTCCTACATAAATAGAAAAAGAAAACTAGCCAGGATCAGGCAAAAAGGAAATACTGAAGACCACAATTTTAATTAATAAAATTAAAAGTATAAAACTGTAGATCAATGATACAGAAGCTGACTCTCGATAAAGAACAACACAGTGGATTGGCAAGCACCCAGTGAGTGTGTGTGTGCGTGTGTGTGTGTGTGTGTAGTGTGAGTGTGTGTGTGCGTGTGTGTGTGTGTGTGCGCGCGCGTGTGTGTGTTGTGTGTGTGTGTGTGGTGTGTGTGTGTGTGGTGTGTAGTGTGTGTGCATGTGTGTGTGTGTGAGTGTGTGTGTGCATTGGTGTTACAGTGGTTCTGGGCCAAGGCAACCTCTAAAGTGTCCCCCAAAATAGAACTGAAAGCATACACTACTGAAACACCCCAATGAAATCAGTCACCTGAAAATTCCTATCATTATTTTTAAAATTAATTTTGTCTCCAATCTAGCAAGACCCTGGACACTAGCCTTAGCATGGTAGAAGAGTGAAATTTTTAGAACATTCCTCCAACAAAACTCTATGGTAAGATTATCCTACTAGCAACCTTTATCATACATTTCAAGAAAATACATCAAATTTAACTTTTATTTTGCAAATAAAATTTTTGTAAGAAACCTTTTATAACCCATTCTAGGATCCCACTATTATTCTGATACCAAAAGCCATGTAACTGGTCAAAAAGAAAGCTACAAACCATTATCCTTACTAAACACAGACTCAAAAGATTCCACAGATTATTGCTTGTAAATTCAATAATGTATAAAATTACTAAATTGGGTTTTTCCAGGGAATCAGGGTTGTTTCAATATTTGAACACTCATTAAAATACCACCCAACATCTCAATGGGCTAAAGACACAAAACCTCATAATTTTACCTAACAATGAAAAAAAATCACTACTTATGATGTAAGCTCTCAGCAAAATAGAAATTTTAGCAATCAAGACAGCTTTGGGAAAGAAAAAAAAAGCAAAGGAATGTCATTCCCAATTTGAGAGCATCCTTTAAACTACAGGAATCAGGTTTGTGCAGTGCTGGCAAAGGCTGATGGGACCAACAGAACTGAGCAGAGCGCAGCAACAGTTCCACCCAAATAAAGATGATTAATTACTGATGAAACAAAGCCAGTTTAATACAGAAAGCCAGTCTTTCCAATGAAGTGTTGAAACAACCAGACATCTATATCAAACACAAAATGACCCATGACTTCACATCTTAAAAATCTTAACTAAATGAGCCCTTATATGACACCACAAACATGGTCTATAAAAAGAAAAACTTAGTGATTCAGCCTCAACAGTTAAAACGTTTGTCCTGGGAAACATCAGGCCAAGAGAATGAGAAGACAAGAGGAGGGCTGGAAAGTATTCTAAGGACCAGGGTGCTGCTCAGGGGCAGCATGGTGCATGTGTAGCAGGTGCTGAGACCCTGGTCAATCCCCAGCATCAGAAAGGCATGTATTTACAAGTGCTTATCTGTAATTTAGATTCATTTACAACTCAAATCTGTAATAAAACAACCCAGAACATACACAAAGAATAGCAGATGGTTCACCGAGGACAGACAGATAACCAAGCATGACCAAGCATGGTCAACTTCACAGCTATTAAGGAAATACAAGTTAAAGCACACTCATGAACACACACATTTAAGGACAGATAAAAGTAAAAACTACTGCAGGACTAGGGCTATCAGTTGGTGACCAAGCACGACTGAACATGTGCAAGAGCACAGAAAACAGCAGCAGCACAGACAACAACAAAACCGAACAACAGAGCGCTGCAGAGAAACCTCTCCTCTATCTGTGAGATTGTACAGCTACTCTGCTGAACAGTCTGCCACACAGTGTCTTACAATAGTAAGCATAGTTAGTATATGCTGCAACAATCCTACCTCTGACATTTATTCTACAGAACCAGAAGTGTGTTCTCAGTCTCCTGAGTCCTACACATTAGTGTTCAGAGGCTTTACACAGTTCTACAAAGTAGACCCAATTCATGTGTCCCTAACATGCAACAAGATGGATGCATCTGGCACATCAATATTGTAATATTATTCAAAAGAAGGGATAACACATGATGCTTAGTGAAAGATGCCCGATGCCAAATAGTTTCATGTTAGATTGTTCCATTTTTATGACATCCCCCAAAGAGAGAAACTATAGTAGCAAGAGTATGGACCATGACAGCCATCATGTAAGTGGGATATATAACGAGAGATGAGCCACACTTCTGAGTTTACTGATGCAACTCTGTGCTGACTCTATGTGTGTTAAAGTGCACAGGGCTGTACATCAACAATAAAAACTCAGATCCATTTTTAAAATGATTCTTGGGTTAGTGTTTAGAAAAACAAGAAAAACTCAATTTTCTAATTATAGGTTTTAATTCTACAAATGGAAATGACAAATTATAGTGTCTAATTTAAAAAAAAATCAGTTTCTTGATATCAATTGATAGTTATATTCTGCAATTGATCTTATTTAATTAATAAACAAAAGTGAAATCAAACTTGTGTTCACACATGTGATCTTAGCACTCTGGGACACTGAGGTAGGAGGATGGCTGCCAAGTGTGAGACCAGCCAGAGCTAGATGGTCAGTTCAGGGAGACTGGGTTGTATAATGAGACTCTTTCAAAAACATTAAACAAACAACCAGTAAATGGAGTGGAACCCAGAAATCCTTTTAGAGTAAGAAATAAGGAGGCCATAGGTAAGAGTGAAAGCCAGCAAGGAAGAAACGCTACCTACCTAAAACACTAGTAATAAATATGTAACACACCAACATGTGCGGGTTATCAATTTTTACCTCTAGTTAAGAAAGGCATCAGGAGTCTCAAATCTTACATGCTATAAAACTAGGGCATTGCCTACTAGAGTTGTCTAGGGTCTGAAGGAGAGTACATGTGAAATGCTCACCCCAATGCCCAGCAGACAGCAGTGTCTCAGTAAGTTATGGCTGCTGTAATGGATCTTAAGAAGACACAGTAATTGTTTGGAGACTATTACCCTCACTACATGTAGAATTTGGAGATCATAGTCTGAAACATGTGACCTCAAATTAATTCATTCAATTCTAATAGCAGGGTCAAGTGGACTGACAGTTATAGGAATGACTTAATTAACTAACTCTTCCATTCTCATGCTCATTATTTGAGAGCTTATAGTGAATCTGAAATTCTTCTAGGTGCTAGAACCTGAAATTGCAAAGACTTTATCATTAACCTCAAGGAACAGCTTAAAGAGAAAGAACTGTTAAATGAAAGAGACAGACAGTTATTATTACGAGTGCTGCAACAAGATGACATTGGACTGCACGACACTACTTAATTACTTTTTTATTGCTATTTAAGTTGTCCCAAAGGGTTGACTTAACAGCCACTGGCATCTGATATGGTAGCAATGGTGAGTAACATCAGCAAAGCTCTGTTCATTCCCAGCCATCCATGTTTTTACACTATGCTTCCTTACTGTGAGCTGCAAGACTTAGGATAAACTGCCTACCTACATACATGCAGCTTAACATTTAAAAAAAAAAAACCCACAGATTAGTTAAATAAAATACCAGATGTCCCAAATCACATGAATGTCCTATGGTTGTGCAGAGGTTAACAGCATAACCTCTAAGTTCGGAAGAGCTGGCTTCAAGTCCTGCTCATGCAAGAGTGAGAGTGGAAGGAAGTCCACTTTTGTATCAGTTCCTTCATCTATAAGGCAGGATTTCATGTCTCACTATATGAAAGTCAGACAGTTTAGAACACTGGCACACAGAACACAAGGCACACAATAACTACATACAGTTATTAACACCAGGGTGTGATGTGTAGACTGTATGTGTGTAATCCACACAACAATGCCTTCCCAAAGATGTCTGCATTCTGATTCTCCAAGTGCACAGAAATCCCAAGTGGTGGAACAGATGTGTAGACGTGACTAAGGTTATGGATCTTGAGATAGGACATTTTCCTAGATTATGTGCGAGAACGGTTACTCGTTGTGAGCAGTGGAAGAGGGGACAGAAGAGTGGAGAGCGCGGTAACAGCAGGAATGTGCTACGTGGGAGGAGCTTGACTTGTTCTGCTGGCTCTACAGATGGACAAAAGGTTATGATTGTTAATTTCAAGTTAACAGAATCGGAGCTCTCCTGGGAGGTAAACGTCTGGGCATGCCCATGGGGATTACCTTGATTGCTTTAATTGGAGTGAGAAAAGCTGTTCACTCTGGGCAGTACTATTCCTTGGCTGGGATCCTGGACTATATATGCTCCTGACTATGGATGTGAGGTGACTAGCTGCTTTAGGCTCCTGACACCTTGGCTTCCCAGCTTTGATGGGTGGATGTACCCTGAACTCGAGCCAGAATAAACTCTTTCTCCACTAAGTTGCTTTTGTCAAGAGTATTTTATCACAGCAACAGGAAAAGAATCTATGGCATAGGTCATAAGCCAAGGAATGCAAGTACCCTCTGGAGGCCAGAGTAGGCTGGAGCCAGAAAGGAAATAAAGTCCCTTTGCAACCAAAAGGAGGGCATTTCTGCCAACATCTCAGGAGAGAGAAAAAAGAAAGGTCCTCACCATGAACTTCCAGAGGATGTACATGTAGGTTTTAGCCTACCGAGACTGTAATGGCTTAAGGTAACTGACTTGTGTAGTTTAACCCATCAAATGTGTGGTGACTTGTCCTGGCAGCATTGAAAACACACAATGGATTAAACAGTTAGAGCAGGGAGACAGGAATAAGGAGAACAACTATGTGTTTGCTAGCTACAGGGAAGGTTTCGCTTTGTTTCCGTTTTGCTGCTTTAGTTTTTCCAGACATGGAATTTGAAAACCAGTGATCAGTGGTTCTTGGAGGCCTTGGAAAATGCAGAGTGGCATTGGATGTGGTAAGTGCTCTGAAGACGTTTCTTTATGGATGGGCAATGATGGATGATCCAACCACTTACCCAGTGCTAGCTCCCTTTATGAAAGGCATATTTAATGTGTATATTTCCTGTTGGATTTAGTAGAAAAAGAAGATAGAATGCTTTGGTACTACAGAGACTTGGCTTGACTCTCGTCTTCCAATTAGTTAATGATAAGAATTATCATGCAGACCTATTGTAAGAACAGAATGAATAATGTACAGAGCCAAATGATTGATGACACAGCTGTTTAGAACACTCAGCAATGGAACTGAATGTCTGTACCTCACAGTCTTCCCAGTCCTTCAGTGTTTTAGGTAAATGACATGTTTCTTAAAATCCAGCCAGACCTGACACAAAAGTAAAAAAAAAAAGCTTGATTTATATTGACCCCCAATTTCAAGTCTTCTGAGGCCGCTCTAAACGTGGAAGCCAATCAGGAAGAGTCAAAGGCCACAGGCTGAGGATAACTGATCCTCCAACAGGTTATATATACTATATAAGCTGAATTGCTAGTTTTCAACATTCTCCTATCCTATTAACGGTTTATTTAAAAAGTTTAAAATGTAACTTTTGTCAGAGAAACAGAACCTAAGAAAAAACATGTTGTGCTTTATTTTAAGCAGCATGTTTAAAGGTCTTTAGTTAGAAACCTTTTAAGGATTTTGTCTACTCTTTAATCAGCTTCCTGTCATCAGAGCATGCATTAAAAAGCACTATAGAAAATATGACATTACCATACCACTGGCTAAACTACAGGCTTCTGGGACTTTTACAGGCTTTCCCATTACCTTTTGTTTCCTGGTTCAGAAACCACTTTAGTATCTTATGTTGCATTCAGATGTCCTGTTCACAGTCTACTCCAATATCCTATAACTCAACTTTTTAGACCTTGACAAGCTGCTTCAAGACTTTGTGCTGTGATTCTGACACTTTTGGAGAACACTGGACACTTATTTGTAGCATGTAGCAAGACACACTTGACCCTCTCTAATGTATAGACTGACATTTCACATTCTAAGAGAGGGCCCTGGGAAGCAGTGCTGTGCCCTGGTTGTCCCCTGCATCCGTGGGTGGCATGTCCCCTGCATCCCGTGGGTGGCATGTCCCTGCATCCCACGGGTGGCGTGTCCCCTGCATCCCGTGGGTGGCGTGTCCCCTGCATCCAATGGGTGGGATGTCCCCTGCATCCCACGGGTGGTGTGTCCCCTGCATCCCGCGGATGGCGTTTCCCATCTCTCAACACTGCTGATCCTAAGAGCTTGGTTACCTGGCTGGCTAAGATGTCTGACAACTTTCTTCAGACTGCTTGGGATGGGTTTCTTTATAATTAATTAGTAATGGAAGAGTAGAAGTTCTTTTAGACATGAAAATACCTTTTTCTTACTATTTTTTTTCCCTAGTTTACCCCATTTTGGTTCTTGATTGAATATCACCATGGTATCTGCCTATTTCTTTACTTAATATGTAATTAGAATTCTACCACAAAAAGCTGGGTGTCTCTCCTATCTTATTTAGTGTTTCTAGCCACATGGATGTGTTCATATTTCCAGTGTTACTATTTTCCTGCAAATACTGCTCTAGCTCGGGTTTTGGAAGCTCCTTCATTATGGATCCAAGTTCCTTTGACATGCCTATTTTATCATTCGTCCAAATGACACCACTGCATTTTCAGCAGAGCTGGGAAACAGGAAGAGTGATGTCTACATATGCCTCAGTTGAGTTTTCATATTTAACATGTATTCTAGAGTATAAGTTCATATGATGATAATTATAATTCCAGCTGACCATAGGCTTCATCCCATTCTTTCCACTAAGAATTTAAACCACAGTAAAGTTCATTATGGACAGGTGTAATTAATTTTAAGGTTGTATTATTTGTTTGAAGACTGGAAACCATCAGAAAGCTCTTCCTCCATCAGACACAGTACCAGGGAGGGCAAGCAGCGTCTTCATAACTGAGGACCATTCAGCTCCAGGCTCTCTCAGTGTCGGCTATATCTGTTCCACACAGTAGGTTCTCACAACTGTGTCCAGTGAAGTCTCATTATTATGGATCATAAGAACAGGGTGTTAAACAGTTTTTCACGATAAAGAAGTTTTTGCAGCTTTGACCGTGTAGTAAATGGAAATACCTATAGTTTTAAGAAACTTCTTGTAGAAAACTCTTATGGTCACTATTCTGAGACATTTTAAAATATTAAGAACTGACCATGAGGATAATACTATTTTACATCATTAGGTTGGATTTTATATACAGTTGAAGTTAAGGTGTGTGTATTCAAAGAGGCCTGACTAACACAGCATCAGTCTTGGGCAGACCACAGGCACTACAAGATGGATATGTATATACAGGCTATTGCCATATCACACTTCCTTTCCCATGGTAAAATGTAAAGACAGCAGCATTTCATTGCCTTGACATTGTGTCTATTTTCAGTAATGAACATGTCGCAGTTATTTATAATAAAATCTTTCCTACAGTCAGTCCTTGAGCTTGCCTGCAATGGAGACTGTGTTCTGATAGAATAGTCTCTTAATGGCCGTGAGTTAGAATTTCAGTAGTATATTCCACTTCCCAGGGTATCCTCAGCCTCTCATCCATTCCTGTCAGTCTGACGTGCAAGTCTCCTGCACAGGTGACCGTCACTGACCATCCCATGCAGGTTTCTGTTTCACGTAACATTTTCACATAGCTGACTGGCACAGGGAGCATGGCCTCCTGCCCAGGACTGCTGAAGTGTCTTCCCTTCACTAGCCCTTGCATTGACAAGAAACTAGAAATCTAGAAAATTTCACTGAGCAACTGGCTTTCTCCAGTTCCTGTGGACACTTCTGCATCTTCTTTACCCTATCAGCAAAGCACACCGATCTCTTTACACCGCAGTTGTTCCCATCATGTCCTCTCGAAGTTAGGGCGACCTGAGACCTGCTGTAAGTGGAGAACACTCAGACAGCGCAATAGGCAGCTCTGATCAAGGAAAAGAGCCTGCCGGCAGCAATGCTTGCTCGGCAGGGTGGATGCTACTCTGTAAAGCTAGCCCCTTTTGTGGTGACTCAAATTGTTGATGTTTCAGAAAATGGTGATTAGATTAGCCACATCCAAACTGACTGACTAACATTTCAAATTTCAGTCATAAGAATAATTTTACAGAATCCCCAGTCAATTCAAGGATAGGACTCTTAATGCATCTGAAGCCTCATTGCCTAAACTTTATTTAGTAAAACCAACTGAATGAATCACAAGATGTGACCAGCCTTGTACTTAGAATTAGGAAGGCTTTGCTGAGGATTATGCCAGTGCTATGTTGAGGGCTGCCCTGGATCAGTGGGTGGTGCTCACATCTGCTCTGCACCTCCATCACACGGATGCCAGAACTCTTGTCAAGGCAAAGCAGGTGCTGTAATAAGCGGTGCCCGCACTGCCATGGGTTAGGCTGCCAGTGCCTGGTGCTGACACTGATATTCCATGTAGCCACACTTTCTTGTCACGGGGATTCTGAACTGTATTTTAATGTGTTTTTGGCTCTCAGTTGGGCAAGGCTGTCTAAAGCATGGTGTAATACACACAAATCTTTAATTTTTGAAATTAAGTCAGGTGAAGCCCAGCAACTTATATATATTAGTAATAAATTTATTACATAGCTGGGGAATTACTTTGTTTCTAGAAATTTTAAGTAATTTTTCAGTGCTTGAGAATATTATCTATAACATGGAGCACACTAACAGTGGGTCAATAATAGTTATATAGTATGACTGTAAACTCTCTACATCCTGTGACTTAAGTATCAATTGACTGTAGGATTGTGTTGAATATATATTTTTAGGTAGCTTATATCTACAAATGAAAAATTATTGATAATTTTTCTCTAGGCTGACTTTGCTAATTTCATATATCCATATTTGTAGTATGTTTGCTTCAGTCTTAATGCATAACTGAGGAAACTGCAGGAAGAGGATGTGCAACTGTACAGCTGTGCACACCTCTCCTTTCCTACCTCTTCACTCCTTTGTTATCTTGGTATTAGTCAAGGTTCTCATATGAGGATATTTCTTAGAGCAGCTAACAAGCTATGGCCCAGCTAGTCCAACCAAGGCTGTCTACTAACAAAAAGGTCAAGAATCCAATAGTTGTTCAGTTCATGAGGCTGGATGTCTCTGCTGGTCTTCAGTATATGCTGAAATACCAAAGTAGGCTCTAACGCCAGCGAAGGAATTGGCTCTCCATTGAGAGTGAGAATAGGCAGGCGGAGAGAGAAACTCTTTTCTTCCATGTCCTCTATATAGGCTGCCATCAGGTGTGGGAAAGATTAAAGGTAAATCTTCCCAAAAGATCTGGATTAAAAGTGTTTCTTCTTGCTTCAAATGATTTAATTAAGGAAAAAAAAATCTCTCAAAAGAGTATTCAGCTGCTTAGGTTTTAGTTAATTCCAGATGTAGTCAAGTTGACAACAAGAATAGCCACCACAGTCTTCAGACATCTTCTTGTACTTTATGTAGAGGAGGTTCTTTTATCTGAAAATGCCCTTAGCTCCTAAGTTACTTTCTCTGGACCCTAGGCTCGATGCTAACAATGGTCAGTATTTAAGAAGTGAGCTACACCCTGCTGGCCTCCAGAATGGTTTCTAAGAGGCAGCTGTCACTCAGTCTGGGCTCTCTCTACAGACACAGTCCTAAGTATTTGTCTCTGACACTGTTCCTATCTTGAGTTTTTGTAAGTTTGACTTTGATGTTTTGTGGTATAGGCTCTCTGGGCTTATTCTATTCAGGGTACAGCTTTATATCTTTTGCCAATATTAGAACATCTGAGCCATTTCTTTGAACAGTTTTCCAGCCCTGCCCTTTTCTCCTCTTTTGCTGGAGAGCTGATGCCATTAACATCAAATCCAAAGGCACACAGATGCTCTCTCTGCTCCTTCTCTCTGCTTTCCAGAAAGCTGAGCTATTTATCCTACCTACAGTTTCATCTACTTTCCTGCTCTTCCTTCAGCTACTTTTTCTTGTGTTCCAGTTGCCGTATTTTCAATTATAACTCTTCATTTAGTGTTTCTTTCTATCCTCCCTGCTTTGACTGGGTGGGGCTGTCTGGTTTGGTTTCTAGCCATGTTCACAACTGTTGATTGTTACTATGCTGGCTTAAAGTCCTGGTCACAAAGTCTAACACCAGCGCCACTAAGTTCTGGGTGTCTACTGCTTTTCTATTCAAATTCAAAGTTCCTCCTTAATGGTCACAAGTCATTTTTAAAGGAAACATGGATGCCTTCAGTTTTAAGGAGACAGACAGCAGCTCTTATTTTAAGTAAGCAGCAGAGCAGCAAAGGGAAATGCCTTCCAGAACCTCGCTCAGCATCTGTTCCCTGATGGGAAGAAGGCTGCTCAGAAAGGGCGGACCCTTACTGCAAGGCAGGGATGAAGTCAGGCTTTTCTGCACTGGGCTGCTTCATTCCTGTCTCCAAGAGGCTTCTACTGAAAGCTTGTTTGAGTGAATGCTCTTGTAATCTTCACTCTCCAGGAGGCTGCTCTGCCCTACTCAGCAGGATGGTGGAAAGCTTTGTAGCCACTTGCTCTAGCCTCCCACACTGTGAGAGGGGATTGAGAGGCCTCTCTTCACTGAGAATGGAAGACAGAGCTTCCTACTGAGGCAATTGCAGCTTTCTCTGTGGTACTTAGCTACAGTTTAACAGTTACTGTCTACAGCTTACTGTCTCCTGAAGCTGTTGCTTTCCTGAATGTAGGCTGAGGACAGTTTGAGCCACTGCCTTATGTGTACACCTGCTGAGGTTTTGGATGCTGGCTTCCCTAGAACATAGTCTCCTCTGGGAGAGAGAAACAGTGAACAGAGAACCCAGGGACTCTGCTGCCCTGTCATCATCTGGCTTCTTTTGTATGTTACACACTCAATGTACACATGCACAAATGCAAGCACATATGCACATAGACACTAGTCCTTAGTAGGAGGAACAGGGAAAACATCTATTCCATTCTTCTAGATGCAGAGATCTCTATAGTTTTTTTAAAATAGTTGATAAGGCATTGAATAATTATCTTACTTTACTAGGTCTGAGGTATTTTATGAATGGGCTAAAAATATTTAATATTTTTAAGCAGCTGCATTCTATTCATGTTTTAAGGAAAGATAAACACTGCCCAGGGAGCTTGTATATAGCTCATATTGTGTAAGTGTGTTACAAGAGTTACATAGAATGTCACATAATTAAAGATGAATACAGCAATTTAAACAATGTCCAAACAATTATATATAAAAACGACAAAGAACTAAAGCTCTCGAAATGAAAAGCAAAGAAAGGCAAATGTATTTTTCTTGAGGTCAATGATAAGTCAGAATTTCAAAGGAAACTGTCCTAAGGTATTGACTGTAGATACTTCTTGAGCACATAGTGTGTACTGGGTATCAGTGGAGATACGGATCTTAGTACCTCATAGTCCCTACCTCTCACAAGTTGTTTAGTGGGACAGACAATCAATAACCCCATCCCAAAGCAGCTATGGACACTGGCAGGTGGCGCATGTCCACTGGCTGAGGGTGTTCAGGGTTAAGAGTGAGTGACAGAAAAGGAAAAGGAGGCGCTGCCGCAGAGGGAGCAGGACACTGGAGGGTCAGAGGAGGAGAAAGAAGGTGAAGAGTGCTACAAGGCCCAGTTGGGAGGGGCCGCTGCAAGGTGCTGGTCTCTGCACTCAAATCCTAGGCAATCAGGAGCTGCAGGGTGAGTTCTCATCTCTTCTAGGAAGATACTCAAGCCCAGGGCAACAAGGCCCCACACAAAACAAGGCTCTCCTGTTTTTCGGTTTCAGCCACGTTCATAGCTGTTAAGGCATTTTTACCAAAGGGGCTACATCACTGTCATTTTAGTGCAGGTGTCTTTGATCTCTGAGTGGCTATGATCTTTTGGAACAGTGAGAACTGATAAACAGGAAAATGTCATCCACTATATATGTCTACTTCTGACCTCATTCTGTAAATGTAAAAAATACTGCATTTCCACCCAGATAATTTTTCATGGAATAAATAATAACAAATACAAGCAATTAAACAAAGAATAAAAATACCAAACCAAAAAAAAAAAAAAAAAAAAACCCAAAAAAACAAACCAAGCCACCCCCACCCCCTCCAAAATCCCTTAATTACCAGCAGCCAGGGTCACGTTAATAACAAATAGGAAATTAATCATAAACTGGTCTCATATCCATTTTTGATAACATTATTCCAATATGGGTAGAAAACTGGTTAACGCTAGTATAACTGGGTATTTAACATGATTTTCTATTATATTTATTTTTGAAAACACAGATGGATCACAAAATAGTTGAATGAATGTATTAAAAAGTAGTGTCGGGGCTGGGTGGGGCCAGGCCGGGAACGCAGTGCAGAAACTGACCTCATGCATGGTGCTGCAGGTTCAGTTCCCGTCACTGTTGAACACAGCACTCCCACTGCCTAGCAACTACCGACCTGACACAGCCTCACACAAAGCAGTCTATAGGAGAAAGCTAGAGCCAGGCCCCAGCTCTATCCTTGGTCTCTTTCAGCAAATATGCTGGAAGACATGAGGGAACTGGCCCTGGTGAATGACAGGCTCAGGAAAGCACAGAGGCAAAGGTGGCTAAGATGGTGCTGAAGTAAACAGCGTGCAATTACGGGGACCTGGATTCAGACTGTCAGCTCCCATGTACGAGCTGGATGCCGTGGAAGATCTGCATCTAATCCCTGCACTCGACTAGCAAGGAGAAGCGGGCAGACTGGAAGGTCCCTAGCTCCCTGGTCTACCAGTCCAACCCACCAGCACGCTCTAGCTTTGGTGAGACCCTGTCGCCAAATGATAGGGTGGGGAGAGTAAAGGAAGATACCAGATACCCATTTCTGTCTTCCACATGCATGCTACACACTTGTGTGAGTATCTGCACATACATGTACACAGATGCATGATCATATGACATGAAAAACAAAAGAACAAAGCAATGTAACTTTGATTTCAACCAGATTGAAGGTAATAACACCCACCACTGATTTCCTTCAAATGTCAGTAACAGATGGGGATGGGTCATCTCAAGCTTCTGTCTCTGACTCCAGATCCCATCTTTCAAAACTTCCTATGAGTAAGTGCTCACCCTGAAAACCCACTGGGAACTCTGCACTTCTTGCCGTCTCTAGTCCCCCATCCCGACTGAACTACGCTCACACTCCGTCTCTACGATGCCTTCTTTCCCACTTTCAGACAAGTGAAAGCACGATCCGATCTGTTTTCCCACACCTCCCTCTGCAAATAAAACAAAAATGCTCCTAGCGGTTTTAAGGTCTTTGCATGTTAAGGAATGACTTTACTACTCAGGCTTTACTGCCTTAACCTCTTTCTGCTTCTTAGCCTCTGGCTGTTCCTTTCCCAAGAGGCCAAAGATTACAGTGATACCCCAAGGCTATCACGCACTGCTGATATGAAGTCACAGAATGATACTTTACTATTATGTTATTTCCCAAACTCCACATCTCTGGTCTAATTGTAAGAAAAATCAGACTCAAACTGAGGATTCTCTATAAGATACTCAACACTGACAGTCATGGGAAGAAAGGGATGACTGAGATGCTTTTTTACAACAGAGGAGATGAAGGGACACAGAAACTATATGCACAGTGACACACAGAAGGAGCCTGGGAACATCAGTAAAACTCAGTCTAGAGGTAAGTGAAACTCTTATGTTTCATGAGTGTGAGGTCCTCTAGCACCCCTCCCCTGAAGTCCGCAGTTTTCAATTAGTCATGCACACCTATTCTTCCTGATATATGGGGAATATGTAAACCAGTTTACTAGTGTTTTTGTTTTGCAATATTGGGAACTGAATCTAGGGCCTCACACACTCTAGGCAAGTCCCATACCATTATGCCCAGCACTTTACTGTATTGTATTCAGAAAACTTGGAAGACTACTTTACTCACCACTCATTCGAATATCTATTTGTCTATAGATTCATTAAGTATACAACTGTGTCGTTTGTAAAGGACAGCTTTCCCTCTCAAATCTCCACTCCTCCTGATCGACTTTCTAGTCTTCTGCAGTGGGAACACCTCAACCAACGGCTGGCTGAGTAATGACAACAGACATCTTTAAGTTGTTTCTGGTCACAGAGACGTGCTCTTGTCAGCAAGGAAGTGCTCACCCGTTCCCACGCTGCTTACTTTTAGGATATCCAGTAAATTTTACTAAATGTACTCCTTTTTCTTGAGATAGTATTTCAATATATACACACACCATTTTTTTTTCATTTTGAAATCTGTAAAATTATTATGCACATTTGCACATTTTATTTTATAGCTAATATTAAGTGTGGGATTTGGCATTGTATTTGGACTGAGTATTTTCTTTGGTTCTAGATAGGTAGTATGTGTAATACAGCGAGTGACTGCCATCCTCATACTCGACGTCAAAACACTTGCCTACGACAGAATGTTTCTGACCCTGGATGTTTAGTAAACTGACTGATGCTACATCCACAATGACACTATGGGTTCCATGCAGGAAGCACATGCTAATATATAGAAAACCTTACTGTTATTTGAGTCTGTACACTTTAATGCACACACAAGCTCATGTCGGATGTTTGCATCAGAATAGAGAACAGTTTTATCATTGTCCCATGTCCTCAAGGCTAGTCAACTGTTAACATACTCTCTCCCAAGTCCTCACAGCAATAGTTTGTTATTTATTAAAAGGTTTCCCTATTAGAAATGTGAAATTCAATCATTACAAAATGTAACCTTGGAAACAGACTTCTTCCATTCAGTACAATGCTCTTGATATCTGTCTGACATGCTGCTGTGCCAATAGTTTGACTTTTATTATAGTGTAATGTTCTGGGCACACATCCTACCTCCTGGGAAGGATGGTGGGTTTCTGATATTTCATTAGATGTCACCCTGGCTTTCTGTGGAAGACATGTTGGTATGCTGCTGAGCACTGTGGGGTGCTTTCCTCGGCTGGCCGATTTTCTTCCTCAATGACACAGCCCTGTTGAGAGCTCCGTGTTGGAGGCCTATGTGTTATTGTATTGCTGTTTCTTCCTTCAGGTCTATTCTTCACTTGAGATATTTGCTAATGTATTTTCAAAGTTTTAAAAATTATTTATTTAGTGAGTGTGCATTTGCACATGTGCCACAGTTTGTGTAGAAATTAGAAGACAACTTCTGGAGTTGGTCTCTTAGGTCCTGTGGCTTGACCTTAGGGTCAGGCCATCTTGCTGACCATGCCAGCATATTTTTGCAAATGTGCTCTATCATTAAGTGGTGATTCTGTCTGTGGTGACAGTGTCTCATTCACATTCTCTAGTTCTCAGCACCACTCTTTGAGCCTGTGTCCTCAGAGCTCAGGGGAGCCTTTTGTAGTTGGAATAAAAAGTCAGTATAGTCACCCTGTGACTTCTGATCAGAGTTGAACCCAGGCACATGGAATCACAGATGGATGATGCAGTTCCCTTGACTACTTCTGTGGTCCCTTTGTTCCTGCTGTTGTTTGGTGTTTTCATCCTGACAGTAATTTCATTTTTTTTGTTTCATATATCTTCTATAATTTTTTTCTTTGTGAGTACATATTTCTTACAATGTTTGGGGAAATTTTTATGTCTTTGTAAAGGATAGCTTTGCTGGGTATAGTATATTAGTTGGTAGTGCTTCTCTTTCAGCGCCTGTGGTATATTATCATATTTTATCCTTGCCTTTAAAAAAAAGTTTCTGCTTAGAAATTGTACAAGTAATTTCCATTATGTGTAGTGAGTCATTTTCTTTGGAGCCTTCAGCATTCCTGTGTCTGGCTTCTGTGTGGACAGCTGGTCTCTGTCTCTGGCCCTGTGCTCTGTTCACTGAGGGGCAGATGCAGCGGGCTGTGTGCTCCTCTGGCAAGCCTGTCTGTGAATGCCTTACTGGGGCAGATGAGCGTGTGATGCTTTGTCTGAACATGGCTTACTGTGAACACTAAAACTCTTGGCTTTTCCCGCTTCAGATGTTATTGTTGCATACTCTCTAATTACCCAGAATTCACAAATATATCAGACTACAGTGTCTCCTAACCTCTTCCATATACGTCTGTTACACTTTGTGTGTAATTTTCTCTACCTTATGTATTCTTTAGTTTTGTTTAACTTGCTGATAAATTCATTTTGGGTTATTACAGCTTAACTATTGTAATTTTGGAAATTATATTATTTTTAACATACTTCATTTACTAAACTTGATTTTAGATAATTTTGCACATGTATATAACACACACAACACACACACACACACACACACACACACACGCACACACACTACTGCCTCTCCAACTCTTTAACATTCCTGTTAATCTCCCCTTCTACCCACAAATCCCTCTTTCACATTTCTGTCTATTCATTCTATTCTGTGGCCACTGAGATCAACCAGGGCTAACTGCATGGCCATAGGTTTGGATCTAATAATTTATTTTATTTGTAGTTAATTTCCAAATTGTTTTTTCTTTAAGTAAGACAGAATATTTTATAATCAGAATACTGTGAGCTAGATTTGCTTCTTTTCTTTTTGTTCTTTCTGGTGTTCCTGACTGCTTACTAAATTACTGGGAGATTTCTGTAGCATTAGGATGAAGGGTGTGCTTAATAGCTACAGATGCTTATAATAAACTTTAAATTCAAACATGTCTTAAGATGCTTTAGGTTAAAACCCAGCAATGTGAACTGGGGCTTGAATGCATGCACAGGAGTGAGCATGAAAGCCACTTCTCAGAGAGTCCTGCACTTCCCAGATGCCTAACCTACCCAATTTTAATTTGCTAACTTTGGTGGGCACACAGACAGTTCGGGTGCTTGTGGTCAGCTCATGGATATACTAAATACACTCACATAACACATATTTATTTCAGATGTTTGCATAGGGGATTATTTTATTACATTATCATTTATTACTTTATTGTTAATTTGCATATTCCCATATGAAATTAAAGGTAGATACAAGCATATGATAACATGCTTCAACAATATGAGGCAAGCTCAGCCAGTTTAGAAACTTCTATTAAATTCCATGTATTTTAGGTACTCTGCAAACTGTCAAAACAACATTATTCTGATTCAAAATCTACTTTAAAAATAAGTAAGACATCTAATATTGGCTAATATACAGGTAATTTAACTGTTTATTTAAAACTTTCATTTAATACAAAGTACAGAGAAGACTTGATAAGGAGCTCCACTCACCGTCGTCGTCTTGCCAGCAGCTCTTGGCCCCGCCCCCCCTATCACTGCCTCCTGGTAACACTGTCTGGTCTGCTGGCAGCTCATCCTCTGGTACACCTCCTTCACAGTCAGCCGCATCTGGATACTTTCTTCTTCCACAATATGGAGTTTGTCTTCATCATCGGAATCTGAATTTGCTTCTACCACAGTATTATAATTTGTAACTGCAATACAAAGGAATGGATAGTTAACATACAAATTAACTTAAAAACAGATGTAATATTTATAAGACCATGACTGCTAAGCAACTCACTTGGTAACACATCTAGATCCAGATGGTCACAGTGACAAGTATCAGTGTCCACACTTATTGAAAACTCACATAACGTATAAATGCTTTGCAAATACTAATGCATTTAATTCTTACAATTTTAAAAACCAAGCGTATAACAGAGCTCTCCAGCTACTGCTTATATTCCAATTCTACACGTAAGAAAGCCAGGAAGAGAGAAGGTAATATCTCTGGCATGCAGCCAGCCAGTCACGGAGCCAGGACTGGGAACCCAATAGTCTATCCATGTTCTGTGTTCTCAAATCATGTTACACATACTCTTCGTCTGTACTGAGCTCATTATGAACAATGGTGCCATGGACAATTTCGGCTTCAAGTCTTCACAGGGGCCATCTTCCTAATAAAAAACATCATCATCAAAGTTACTCCAAGAAAAGGACCGCTAAACTGCATATTAATCCCACAGTGACTCTGGAAAGTATCAACTAATTTGGACAAATTTGTATGTTATAAAATATCTAATGAATTTTAATGAATTTAATAACAGAATTATGAATAGTTGTTTTGGACAGTTTCCATACTTTGTAGAGCCTGTGAGATATAGTTGACAATGAGACATTTTAAATAATCTAGGACAAGTGAGGTTTTCCTTGAAGTATACAAGAATCACGCTGGTGGCATGGTTGGTACCTAACAGGGTCAAGTCACTGAAAGACCTTGTTTTAACTATTTGCACAAAGATCACTATTTGTCACATTTGAGAGAAGGGAAGAAAAGATGCTCAGTCTATAATTCTTCCAAATTACTGCCCATTATTGAAGAACTGACTCCCAGTCAGCTAGCCATTGTTAAGAGAGAGTAACCACCCAAATGCTTAGATGACAGGCAGCCATAACCCTCTCCCCACATAAGCATACGTGCACACTTGTGGTTGTGTGCCCCACACACCATACCCAACTATCCAGATGTACACACATCACTGATAACATGAAGATAAAGCTGAAAGTGTAGTTAAGGGATTAAAGGTGAGAGAAAATTAGCAAAACCCCCAGAATTGCTTTGTAGGCTGTGGGAAGACCCAGTGTTGACAAAGTACTTAAGGTACCCTGCACTCGTATCAGGGATTTTTCACATTGTGAGTACAAAGAAATAATTGTTATGTTAATATTTTAGCATAAATACATTTATCTAGATCTTTTCCTAAGAGCAATTTTTTTCTCATAAAATTCATGTTCATCTTATTAAAACTTATTAAACTTATTAAAACTCAAAATAAGGAAAAGCACCCATCCTCCTCAACATACATTATAAAGGTTAAAAAAAAACCAAGTATATTGCTTCAATGCACTAGGCAAACATGATACTGATTGTTATCACAGTCTTTATCCTAGTCAACCATAATAAAGATCTTATGTTGCTTGTGCCTGATATCTACTATAAAAATATACACACAGCATCATATTCTACTGTTTGGCCACTTTATAGTGTGTGGTTGAGAATTTTCCATGTATATGTACCTGAAAGCTCAATTTTCCTCTGGTGCTGGCCAGACAGCATTCCATTATGCAGGTACAGTTTCCCCCCTAGTTTTTGAGAAAATTTGTTTCCAGTGGCTAACATCAAAATAATGCTTCTTTGCTGATGTACACAAAGGCTTGTGTACTGACAGGCTGGACATGGGTGGCATTCATGTGAAGCTCTGGATATGCTGGAGGGGTGGCTCATCCCTGAGGTCGCCTTGTGCTCTTGGCTTCCTGAACTCCAGGAAGGGTAAACACACTGCAGCATGCTCCTGCTGCTGGACTGTTTGCCTAGATCCACAAGGCCAACCAGTGACTGAGTGTTCCACTGAGTCAAACACTTTTCTCCTTAGTTGTTTTTGTCAGGGATGCGGCCAATGCAATACGAAGCACGCGGCACATGGGCCCTCTCTGTGACAGACTTATCATGGTTTGTGGGGCAGGAGTAAACTGCTTGGTAGACAGTGTTTATATGTTACTCTTCAAAGTGACCTTTTAACCACTGCTGAGATATTACCTGAGAAAGTCTATTCAATATATCAGTAAGAAAAAGTTCTCTTTAGTACAGCTGGAAGCATGGGAGAACTCTGTGAGAAGCCAAAGCATATAGGTGGACCAGACTCTGTACTACATCCAACCTTAGACCAGCAGAGTGAACAGTATGGGAAGGTAGAAAGGTGACTCTCAAAACTGACCCTCACGATGGGCCCCTATCCAACAGCAGGTGCAGCCATGTATGTGCATGTGCGTACGCGCATGTGCAGATGGGGGCTTTGCAAGTGACAAACAGGCTGTTGACGGTCAGTGTGACTTTCAAGGTTTCCTTATCAGTAACCTTCACCATGCTTGATAGAGGCATTTCATAGCTAGCCAACCAGTCTCAATTCCAATAACCCCTGGCTACTCTGGAGAGCTAGGCTGACTGCAGAGTTCTCACTATGCTTGAGCACAAGGAGAGCATACACACTGACAACTCCATTTCCTACTTGTTGAAGGGAAGGACTGGCACGATTGGGGGATTCCAAATTGGTCACTGGCCATCGTGGTGTGTTCTTACTTTTGGTGAAGTTGAAGTAGCATTGTACCTTAGCATTATCATGATTAGTGTTGTTAGCTATGGGTGCTTTCACCAACTTCTGATTATATATTTAATGCATTATGAACAGAGAGCTTTACATTTAGAAGTTTCCTCTAAATTTGGCTTTAGGGCCCAAGTGCATTATATTTTAACATTTGTTTTCATAGCTTGTATTTTGCAGACTCCCTTTTGACCTACACTGCAGGGTGTTCCAAAAATCATCTATCACTTTCTATGGCTTTCCTGTTCCCCATTATGATCTGCCATCGTGATATGAAAGATAAGCTGAACAGCCAAAACATATAAACAACATACATGTAAAATTACAGAGCATATTTTGATATGTAGCATAAACCTGGAAAAACACCTAA
The DNA here is from genome assembly GCA_021653895.1 of Mastomys natalensis. NCBI lineage: Eukaryota > Metazoa > Chordata > Mammalia > Rodentia > Muridae > Mastomys > Mastomys natalensis. The sequence continues at coordinate 46,968 of JAJTUV010001165.1, read as the reverse complement.
ATCTTTTGTCTCAGGCACTCAGGCAAGAGAAATCAAGTTTCCCCATTTTCTGGATCTGTCCTTTTAAGCGTGGGGGCTTGCACAGAGCATTTCCTTAAAGCACCACTGAAGTACACAGACTAATGCAGGCCCCATCAGAGTCCAGAGACCAAAGGGAGAGCGCAGCATTTCAGTCTTCTGCACATTGAATCTCAAAATCTTTGATGACAGCAACAGACAGCTTGGTGAAAGGAGCATTTCTTTTATACTTCTGTGTGACATATATGCAAAGGAGTCACCTACAGCCTCACTTCTGAACTGTGTTAAATGTGGGGTCTCAAAAGATCTGATAGCAGTAAAGGGTTCTGAACCCAGAGCAACCGCCAGTGTGCTTTACGGTCGAATGCAGAGTGAGCCGAGGTTCTATGGAGGTCCGTGCACATGCTGCAGTGTGACCCTCACCACAGCGTTGGTCCCAGGCATACAACAGCAGGCACGCACTGCACCGGAGGAACCTCAGCTCAGCTTTGGGACTGATGAACATTCAGACTAGTGTTTTAGCTCTGTCACAATGTTTCTTGCTCATCCTTAGCACGTAAGTATCAATCTGGTATTATCTTTGTGTTGTGCTGTGATATTTGATTTTTAAAACTGCCGTTTGAGTTGCTGATTTGAGTTCATGATATAAATGGTAAATGGTCTTTGGCTTGAGATAGGACAGAGCTCCCAATGGTTTCAGAAAGAACTGCAAATGTACTTGTACTGTTTTGTGCCACAGGACCAAGCTCACAGCTCAGATTTCATGTGAAAAGAATCAAGAACATCAAGAACATGAAGCTCATTAGTAAGCTAGTCTTTAGTAAGCTAGAGAGCTATATGTATGCCAAAGAATTATTCTTAAATACATCCTCTGTGGTTCGTCTTCTGAAAGTTCTCAGTTTGCATACCTAATGTGGTGACTTGAACACAATGTTTCCCATAGGCTCAGGCATGGAACATTTGGTTCCCAGTTGGCGGCACTGTGTGGAAAGCTCATGCTGAGGTACAGCCTTGCTGGAGGAAGTATTTCCTGGTGTACTGGAGTGCAAAGTTTTGTGCCACTTCCTGTTTTCTGTCTCTGCTTGTAATAAGAGATGTGAGCCCTCAGCTTCCTACTCCAGCCGCCATGCCCACTTGCAGCCGTGCCCTCCACCACTATGGAGGACATCTCTCTGGAACTGGAACTGCAAATGATATTTTCCTTCCTTAAGTTGCCTTTGGCTTTGGTGTTTTACCACAGCAACATAAAAGTAGGCAAATTACCTACTTTCTACGGTTATATACTAGGGTCATGTAAAAATATCCTGAGTAAAAAGGGTCATGAATGGAATCCTTTATGAAGTCTTTGTGTACAGGTACAGTAAGTCAATACAAATACACCACATATATGATCCAGTTACAGCAATGAGTGTGTCCATATCCTCAAGTGTTATCACCTCTATCTGTTGAGAACCTTATAACGCGTCCCTAAATTAATATGAAATATACTGTGGTAGACTAGGGCTGCTTACTGGGCAATATAGTTACTTCCTCCCCTCTAAGCATATTTTGGACCCTAGATGACCATTATGAGAGGTATATTCTCAGTTCCAGGTGATCATCCTGGTTCTGAATTTAATTATAACAAAGGATATTAAGAAATCAACGGTGCTCGCTTCGGCAGTATATATACTAAAATTGGAAGATACAGAGAAGATTAGCATGGCCCCTGTGCAAGGATGACATGCAAATTCGTGAAGCGTTCCGTATTAAAAAAATAAAATAGAAAGCAAGGATAAAAGAAAAGACAGTCTCTCAAAGTTTTAAACTGGAGAGATGATTCAGTGGTTAAAAGTACTGCCTGCTCTTCCAGAGGACCTGGATTAGACTCCAAGCATGCACATGGTGACTTAAAACTGTCCAAAACAGGAACTGGGGATCCAAAACCCTCTCCTAGACTCCCTGAGCACTGCACACACATAGTGAACAGACATACATATGCAGGCAAAACATCTACATACATAAAATAATAAAATAAAAATATTTCAATATGACTTACAATATATAACATGGCTTTCGGTAAGAAATGGAAAGTGTCTAATTCTTTTTTATTACTACCACATGCTTAACGAATCACTGGCTTACAGATAGTTCTTGGTGGCATTAAAGAATCTTGTATTTGCTGTGGCTAGCCCCTTGCCCTCCTCTCTGAATCTTCAGTGCAACCACAAGAAGCAGGCACACTGCATTTATCTATAGTCTACCAATGTTTAGAGAACACAGGAGGTCTGCACGAGGTTACACAGTTCTGCAATGCAGAGCTAGACCCAAACATTGCAGTCTTTACTATGTACAAAGCCTCCTAACTGAAGACTATTGCACAGTGATTATTGTTAAATACATTTGTGTCTTCTTTGCCCTAGGGCTCCTCAGTTACACACTGAACAACTGGTCATGGAAATGTTTTCAAATGACAAAAGAATTTAACCACAAGATTTCACAATAACAGTATACTATTGAGTAATATCATCATTGATAAAGTCAATAATCCTTTCAAATATTTCCTAAATTATTTAATTTATTGAACATGGCATTGTATTAAAATTCTCTATAAATCCCCTTTCCTTAAGTGATATAGTAATATATGGTGATAATGAAAACACTCAATAGATTACGCATACAGTTTTGGAATGAAGAAGGTAACTGTAGCCTTGGTCACTGTCAGTCATCTCCTTGCTTTAGAAACAAAGCATCTCACTGGAACGGTTTACTGTGGATGGCAACAGCACTTAACCCACAGAGGAAGACACTAGGGAGGTAGGAGGGAAAACATCAACTCTGTAGTTTTTGTCAGATGATATATGAAACAAGCTAAGGGCACGTTTTAACATATGCTTTGGTATGCAAAGGCTTTCCTTTCTAGAGGTTCTTCATTACGTGAGGATATTAATTTGAGTTTAGCTACATGGTATCCATTCCTATCTAGCTCCATAAAGTACTCATCTGCATAATGTTTCGAGTGGTTTTAAAATCATGCTACCATTTTTCCTGGGAGCTGTGACCGCACTACCAGCCCCTAGGCTCTCTCTTGTTCCTTCTGGGATCAGCAGTGTTACCCACCTACTCCCGGACCTTCGAATCTGCGGATAAAGGACACATAGACAGTTTTGTTATTTGAGAACATGCTGGATAGCACAATTGCTGGGCACAGAATCTCCTGCCTGAAAGGCATGTCCTCATCAATTATTATCCCATTTCTCCTCCTCCTCCTCCTCCATTGCCGGCCCTCCCCGCAACCTCCTTGGCCTCTGCTGCAGGCCCTCGCTGCTCTAGGCCTTATATGACTGCTGCTTTCTTCTCATTCCAAAGCATTGCAGAACAAGCTCCCTCTTTCCCTGTGTCTGTCTCTGTCTCCTTGGACCCAGAAGTCCCACCTGTACCCTTCATCCAACAATTGGCTCCCGGCCTCCTGTATTAACAGAAAAATCTCATATTCAAACTCAAGTTGTTTAACATTGAGAGTTTATAGAATGGATGACATTACAATAATCTAAACATAATCCAAGGATAAAAATCATATGGTACTTTGTCTAATTGACAAACTGGTAGACTAGATGCCATTTATACCTCATACTGTGTAGTTTATTTAGTTTTTATGGTTTTGTTCAATTTATATTTAGAAGAGTTATTTATTTATTTATTTATTTGACAGAAAAGGTGAGGTGTAAGGGGAGGTGCTGATATTTGGTCTAGTTTCCTAATTGGTTCTTGATTTTGTCAAGAGTAAAAGGCAAATGCAGGGAAAGAGAGGGTCTTTTTCTGCCATGCTTTGGAAGGAGCAGACCCACAGCAATCAGGAGCTCGGGCAGCCAGAGCCTGCTGCTCCACTATGGGCAGGCTGCCAGAGATGTCTGACAGGGCGAATTGGGACAAGCCATTATGCTTAGGGTGGAAAGAGAGACAGAGATAAAAAATTGTTAAGGGCACATATTTCCAGGCGGGAGGTATTTGCGCCCAGCAACTGTGCTAGCAGGCGAGTCCTAAAGTCATAAAGCTGAGTGTGTGTTTTTTATCTGAGGATTCAAAGGTCTTGGGTGGGGCTGGTAATGTGACCCCTCCAGGAGCAAAGGTGGGTGGAAAGAGAAGCCTGGTCAGTCCTGGCATCTTGAAGACGCTAAGCCAGGAGGAACAAAAGGGAGCCAGGAGGGGCTGGAAGTGTGGTCACAGCTCCCTGGGTAAGGTGGTAGTTTGATTTTAAAACTATATGCAACAGCATAGGAGAAAGGTAAAATCTTACTTAGGAAGGTCTAGTGATCTTTACAAATAAAGATTGCATTTAACTGTACTCACTGGGCTAATGTATGGTCATGAGATAAGACGTGAGGAAGAGCTCAGGGATGCTTTTCTTGCATTAGAATGATGCTGAGAACAATATAAAGTTAGGTGTGTATACTATGAAGAGAAAGGTACAGAAATTAAATGTGAACTTCTATTAGTAGGAATGAAAATAACATTTATATAGATGTGACACATATACACATATACATACACATGGATGTGTGCACATGTGTATCTGACCTTATAAAGATGGTACCTAGGATTCTGCCTTCTGTAAATAGGCACAGACTCATTTGCAGGTTCAATATGGGGTCATACTTTTCTCAGTGAAGAAACTAGACAATATAAGTAAATGTCATTAGTAATTCCAGAAAAAGGGGTGGAGTGCCCCCACCAAATAGGTAAATACACAGAAAGAAAAGGAGAGGCCATCTGAAAACTCACAAGTTAGGCAAAGTTTTGCATGACAGTATTCTAGGAAAGAGAAGGACATACCTACTATACTTGGTGCACATTGAAAATACGACTTGACCTGGCTTTTAACCTCAATGACAGACATTAATTTATTATCTACATGCATTTCACTATATGAGGTAATAGTATGCATACTTAATGTCAGATATAGGCAACATAATAGTGTACCAGGTCTAATTATTTAAGCTTAAAAATAAAATCAGGCATCAAACTAGTTGTAAATCACTCAAGTGTCAATCAATTATATCAGGTTTGATAACAGCAGTGCTTTGGAAACTCGGGAAGTGATATTTCATCACTCTGTAGATACTGTCCTTAGTCAAAGGTACATACTCAACTGATCAATAATCATAAAATGGTTTTATATATTTGAAGTACCTTTTGAAACCTAACTCCAATGAAAGGCACTGATTGTGAGCCCTCCCCTGCAGTGGCCTGGTGGTTTTCACTGGCTTCATATGAAGCTATTAATAGAATGAAAACTGACAGGCAAGGCAAGTGGCTGCCATCACCTGTGGAATACGAGCTTTTATTTTATCCTCGTCTCCCTTTATAGAACAAATGCTAGAAGTCACAGAATTTGTCTTCAGTGCTCTCAGTCCTTATTCTGCTCTTTGCTTAATCTCCATAGACAAATTGTATCTTCATAATTTTTAATAGATTCTTTATGATTTTTAACTTACACGAACTTTAACTTATAGAACATTAGTGTGACAAACCCAAGAAAAGTATGAAACAATTAAAAATAAAACAGACTAATTAAAGCAAAACTATAGGCCATGTCCTGACAAATCTATGCAAAATTCTGTCTTTAAGGATCAAATAATACAAATAATCACCAGCCTACTTGACTGCGGAGAAAAACTAAGAAACACACATGTTAACTATTAAAATACAGTGGGCTGGAGATATAATTCAGTACAAGAGTGCTTACTAGCATGTGTGGGTCCAGCAACCACAGACAGACAGACAGACAGACTCACATGAATAAAAGTGAATAAAAAAGCAAGCGAAATTAATTATAACTATAATTATAAAGGAACTTTACGAATATTTTCTAAAGTCTAAGCAAGTAAATTTGATAATGTAGATGAAAATTCTCTCTAGGAAAATATTGATGGCTATAGTTTGTTTTACAGATAAGATAGCACACGAAGGCATGTTAGAATAAAACTGGGACACTGCCAAAAAGTTGACTAACCATCCCCAAATTTCCAGAACCTTCCTTAGGCTTTCTTCTGAGGCCAATAATTCTTGTGCTTGCTGACAGAGCATATAGCAGCACCCCAAATCTGCTGTGAGGCAGCACAGCTGTGGCTGGCTCTGAAAAGGGTTCTCAGGCATCTCCCCTCAAACAAGCTTCAGCCCACAAGTCACAGCTCAAGAAAAGTAAAACAGCCATTAATTTATTGAAAGACTCAGGTGAACACTGCTCAATACCAGGAGTCAGATGAGAGACTTTATTAACACAGGGACAGAGAGAATGACTTGTAAGGAGTGAAGGCATTTGGATGAATAACTTATCATTCCTTGCTGATCTGTTAGGGAACCACACTAGGCCTAGAGAGGCAGCTGCTCAGGTGGCTGAACACACAAGTCCTGAGTTTGGATCCTAGACCCTAAGCAAAGCTTGGCATGACCATGATTGCCTGTGAGGCCTGCACTGGGGAGGCAGACGAGGCACGGTGTGTGGGCTGCTGCCAGCTCAGCTCTAGGTCCACTGACAGACACTGTCTCACAGGAATAAGGAGAGTGGCAGGGACAACACTGATGTCCTCCTCTGGCCTCTCTCTGTAAGGATCTTGCACCTTTACACACTACATACACATCACAGTTGCACACACATACACACTTCACACACCACACACACCACAGTGGCACACACACACTTCACACACCATACACCACTCATTCACAGTCACACACACATACACACACACACACTTCTATACACCATACACACATCACAGTCACACACACACACTTCACACATATACTTCATACATCTTACACATATACTTCACACACCACATACACATCACAGTCCACACACACTCACAACACAGTCCACACATTCACATCACATTTGCACACACAGACACACACCATACACACATCGCAGTCGCACACATAGACACACACACGTCCACACAAGATACAGGAATAAACTGAACTTGTGTCATCTTATTTATTTATGCATTAGGGATATTTATAAGATAAAAATCCTTGTCATTATTAACAATGTTCTAAAACAGTTAATTTTTAAAAAGAATAAATGAAAAAGTATACTGAAACGAGCAAGTAAAATTTCTTATTTGCAGGTAGTATAATATTTCTGAAAAATTCAGAAAAATAGGACTAAATAAATATTAGCATTTAGAAAACTGGTAAACACTTGTGACTTAAACTGAAAAAATAATAACTTTTTAATATGCAACAATAACCAGCTGAAAATAAAATGGAAGGAAAAACTCCACTAATATGAACTACACAAAGGCAGGACATGAAGGAAAGCATAGGGACAGGAAAGGCTGTCATGAAGACCTTTTGTATTCTACTGAAGGTCAAAACAAATGCATGAAAAGGTACGTCTTACTGGATGATTTTTATCTTATAAACACGCCAACTCTGCCTAAAATCATCTGTAACAGCACAATTTTAATGAAGACACTAAGCATGGCATACTGGCTGACACATGGAAATGATTCAGACTCAGGTGCTGCAGAGTGGTCTCTGCTCAGACTGCCTGGTTCAATCACAGCCCTGTCACATGCCGTCCACAGCACCTTGCAACTGTCTTACCTTTCTCATGTTAGTCTCCTCCTCTGTAAGATGGGAATGTGTCTCTATCATGGTTTAGCATAGTGATGGAAATCATATATGCAAAACTCTTAGTGGAGTACGATGCACATGGTCTGAACAAACATTGTTAGTATCATCTGAGAAAATAAAAATATTCTGGAAAATTCAGCAAAATAACAGCCACAGGAGTAATGGGAGGATGGAGACTTGTCACTGATGGCAAACACACCTTCAGGTAACTTTCACAGGCACAGGCCATTTGGGGCAATCCTGGGCTTCACTACCATCCAAAAACAGACCCCCAAACAAGCACTAATTTGTAAGTCAATGCAGGAGACAAGTTTTCAGTTAAAATCACGTGGGAAAGGTAAACCCTGAAACTTGTAACTCAGTGTTTCCACCACAGTGAAATCCACACAGATCGGAGGTTTTCCCTTCGTGAGCCAAAGATGAGAAGGCAGAGCCTTTTTAGCTTCTGAGTGAGAGAGGCTGCTTCACGCACAGTACAGACCAACAACGTGAACACTACCTACAAGCACCAGACACAGCCAATTTCTTTATGATACAGAAAACCCCTCAAAACACTCACAAGGAAAAGATTACTCACTGGATAATAATATACAAAATGTACACCCGGCTGTAGAGGGAGGTGCTGGTTTCCTAATTGGTTCTTGATTGTGTCTGATAAAGATGGTGGACACCGCGCGGCTGTGGCGCATGCCTTTATCCCAGCACTTGGGAGGCAGAGGCAGGCGGATTTCTGAGTTCGAGGCCTCCTGGTCTACAGAGTGAGTTCCAGGACAGCCAGGGCTACACAGAGAAACCCTGTCTCGAAAAAAACCAAAAAAAAAAAAAAAAAAAAAAAAGATGGTGGAAACCAATTGCTGGGTGAAGGGAAAGGCAGGACTTCTGGGTCCCAGGAGGAAGAGAGAGATGCAGAGATAAAGGAGGTCTTTTCAGCAGGTTTTGGAATGGGAGGCACAGTACAACCATGTGAGATCTTGGGTGGCTGGAAACGGAGGCCTCCACCACCAGCAATTGCTGAAATCGGTTACCTAATAAGAGCCCAGCAATTGTGCTATCTGGCTAGTTTTAAAATATTAAAACTGTCTAGTGTTTTCCATCCATGGAGCTAAGGTGGGCAGAGAAAGAGAAAACTGGGGTGGTTGTCAGCAGCTTGGTTAGCTTGCCAAAAGGGGCTGGTGGGAGAATGATCTTGGAACTAAGCAGAGAGCACGGCCCCAGGAAGGTGGTAGAATGTTTTTAAGCAATTATACACCACACAGCAGCATGAGTGGCCTCAGACACGGAAAGGAGAGCTGTCCTCCTCACAAGATACACAGGAGGATTTACCACTACAGGTACCTCTGCAGGCTTCCAACTTTCTTGCTCTCAAATTGATCTTGATCTCAAAATTCCCACTTTCCCCAACTCCATAGCTCAGTCTCTCTTGATTGCAAAGTTCCTTGGAAAGTTTTAAAATGAGTTTCCTCCCTCTTTTTCTTGAATACACTTCAGTCATAACCTTGCACTAGCCACTGTCATGGCTGTGAAGGACAGCCGTACCAATCCAGTGACACACTTGATCTACTGCATACTGGTCACAACTCATGACTCTCCTTTAGAAAACTACCTTTCCCCTTGGCTGTGCTAGGTTCCATTTACCTCCTTGGCTGCTGCTTTCTCATATCTTTCTCATCTCCTGGACCTCAGTCTGTCTCTTCTCTCTCTAAATGACACTTGTTGGCTGGCTTTATATCCTAGCCCCAAATTTTACATCCTAAAATACTTGCATACAAAATACTTAACAACTGCATTTTAGTGGAAACCCACTATGGCCGAAACTCAACTCTTGGGCCTTTCCTAGTCACCCCATCTTCTGTAAATGGTAATTCCACTCTTGCTGATGTCCGAGTCTCAGGGACCTGTAATATTCCATTGTTCCACTGGTCAGGGCAATCCCCCAGCTGTACTTCTGGCTTCTCTCTTTCTCTCAGGCCTCCTATCTGTCTAGAAGAAATACTAAGGGTCTATGACCACTTACTACTGACTCCTTCCCATGGCAACCCTACCCAAGCAGCCCTGTCACTCAGAATGCTGTGGAGTTGGCTTCCATCTCACCCCTGCTGCTGCTGGCCTCCTCAAAGTGACTCTCAACACAGCAACCAAAGAGCTCCTACAGCAACAGAGGCCTCACTCTCTCTGCTCAGATCATTCCCTAATGGCTGCCCATTTCATCCACGACACTGGAAGTCCCTTTAGGAACTGACCCTACTCACCCTGTCACTCAGACATCATCTGTTCCCCATGGGGCTCAGTGCATGCTAGCTACACTGTCTTCTGTGTCCAGGTTTTCATGCTGTGCCCTTCTACCCAAGAAGGTTACCGAATTTCACTGCTCAGTGCTATTTTCTAACCACTATTTAAACATACGGACCTCATCAAACTCTCACTATTACACACATTCTCTCCTGATAAAACCCTCAACTTATCATTGCATCTTATCCAAATGGATCCATCTTCAGTTGGAAATATCAAGGACCACAGGGTGAGCAGGAATTAAGCCAAGACAACTTCCCACATCACAATGGTTAGTTGAGGAAAAGACCGAAGCTTGGCCCTGCTGAATTGGTGTATTTTCATTCCATTGTAAACTTGACAAATCCTCAGTCAGAGGCTGGCTGTGTTTATCACTGACTTCCATTATCTACTGGATAAATGGAGAGACAGAAGTTTAATATTGAACAAAAAAGATCCCAGAAAAAATAGTATGAGTAAGAGCTAAGGAAAACACTACAGAATTAATTTGGCAAAGCTTATCAAAGCTGAAAATATTTATCTATCAATAAAACAAATTCCCTAGCATTTAGCCTAAACACATATTTTTCTATCAGTAAACTCATTATAATGACAACTAATGGGAGATGTATTTCTTTTTATGGATACATGTAAACATCCTTTATAAAAACTTTGGTTCCGTTCTTCAGGGATCATAATGAGTGCCATACAGCACTATATATGTAGGTTAATATTAATTGACATTTGTCTGAAAGGGCATATAAATGAGGAAGTAAGCTATAGAAATAGTAATTTTTCCGCTTAATTCTTTTCATATATTTTGAATGTTTACCTTGCTTTGAAATAACAAAGGTAAATTTTAAATGTTAAAATAACTTTCAGATTATTGTTATTAGTGGCAAAATTCAGGAAACTTAAATGGAATTCAAGGAAATACTTTCTTTAATATTTTTATGAATTTGAACCTTTTGATAATAAGTACAAGTTACAACTGAAAATACTAATAAAGTTCAGAAAGCCTAGACAGGCAGAGCTCCCTGAGCTTAAGGACAGTCTGGTGAGTTCCAGGATAGCAGGGCTACAGAGACACTGAAAAACCAAACCAAGCCAAGCTGAAATACCACTCCCCCACCCTCCCGTAGTCATCATAGGGTGGCAAAAGCTGGAGAAATGGTGTAACAAGGAAGGACATTTGTCTTTAAGCCTGAAGACTTGAACTCAGTACCTGAATCTCAAATGGTGGAAAGAACCAACTCCCATAGTTGTTCTCTAACCTTTACACTCATTCTATAGGAAGCACATATGCTCATAAACACAATAAAATAAAAATAAGAAGAATAAAAAATTCAAAAGATAATGAAATGTAAAAGAGAAAGGTTAAAATGACATTTAAGAAGGCAGTAAATGTCGTAAATATACATGTGTGAACCTTGACAGCAAACTTGCTCTCCTAGTTCAGAAGGTGCTGTGCAATCTGCCAAGGGAAACAATCAACCGTCCTCCTCGCTGTGACACCTAGGAATCACCTCATAGCAGGAGAGTCTTACCCATACAATATGGCACTCATATGGGGGTAATGACAGCTCTATAATTGGACTTAGGGCCAGCTCAACAGGAGGGAAATGCCGCTGGGTGCTGGAAACCTAGCCAGCTTCCCAGGGCGAGTGAATCATGACTCTTTGAGCAGGTCTACTGGTACCACTTTAGAAGTCTACCTATTCTCCTCACAGGAAGAGTAGTTCTTGCCCTCATCAACAAAGCTGCTCTTTGTACCAGAGACCACTTTAGAGAACCATAATTGGTCAAAAGCTGAGAACAGCTGATCATGGGGTATCCAGGCCCCCATCCCCCATACATCTACAGCACAACTCCTGAACCTGTGGTTCAGGGAACATGTCAGAAGGAGGAACAAAAGACTCTGAGAGCCAGAGGACCAGGAAGTCTGCTGTGAGACTGTGTCCCCTAGAAATGACAGGGAAGCTACACCCAAGATAAGAATGAGAACTGAACAATGACAATATCAATAGGCATACTAACACAGAAGGGGAAACTCACTGGGCCCACCCTAGACACAACTACAGGCAGCTAATGATTGCTGGGAGTGGGAGGAACAGTCTTCCCCAGCGACGAGCCTCCTAATTAGCTATGTAATTTTAAGTGGTCATCCTTAAAGTGTACACATGCAGGCAACACTTCATGGATGCAGCAGGCTGCTTATGTATTACACATGCATATGTGTATTACACATGCCTATGTGTATGTATATTACACATGCCTATGTGTATGTGTATTATACATGCATATTGTATTATACATGCATATGTGTGTGTATAAAATAATCAAAGGAAAAGAGACCATGCATTTGAGACAGAGGAAGGGAAGATATAATGGACTTGGAGGGAGGAGAAATAGGAGGGACTGGAGGACTGGGAAGGACAGAAGTCATATAAATCTTAATTAAATCTAAAAATTATTTTAATTAATAATGTCCTTTAGGAAAGGCAGCGATGTGTCACAAAGTACATATGACATTCACCTTTTCTGTTCATAGCCACATAAGACATGAAATTACAGGAGACACAGGGAAGGCAACACTTGTTAAGATGCAAGAGGGCAGGGGCAGGGGCAGGGGCAGGGGCAGAGGGCAGGGGCAGGGGCAGGGGCAGGGGCAGGGGCAGGGGCAGGGGCAGGGGCAGGGCTGCCCCTTCCCATTATACAGGAAGTTGTCCACACCTTGAAGAGGGAAGGTGCCTTCAATCCCCAAGAGAAAACCCCTCCAGTGCAGTTACAGTGGCACCCACCCACCATACCACAGTCAACCACAGGTGTTTGCGTCTCAGGCTTTTTTCTCATTTTATAAAAATATAAACCAGTAAGTAAATATTTTGCAATTTCTGTCTTTAATTTTGAGACTTGTTGATTTTGAACTGATGATAAAAAAAAAATATGAGGAAGGGAACAAAGATTCTATCCTAATTGATTTCCTTGCTTTTCCCTGGTGGAGTAGACTAGAGGCACTAGTCTATAATGTAAGCCTGCTAGGTGGAAGGGGAACCAGAGGGGAGGGGACCCCTGCTTCCCCAACTGGCTTCTAGAGTGACAGTAGTGCTCAGTGCCCTACCCTGACCTGAGGCCAGCTGTGCCCTTGGCCTAGGAGCTCCCTCAAGGGCTAGTTTCAACAGTGAGGCACTCAGTCCTGCCAAGGAGACAAAGACCCCTCGCTCTTCTACTGTACAGACATAGAAGCCTGGGCTCACAATACTAAAGACCGAACTGGAACTTAGTCCTTTAAATTTTTAGCATTTATTTATTTATTGTTTGTTTGTTTGTTCCTGAGTGTGTGTGGAGGAGACATGCACAGAGAGGTCACTTTGGGGAATTTATTCTCTCCTTCCACCAAAGTGGGTACTGGTGACCCAACAAAGGTCACGAGGAGCTTGGCAACACTATTGCCCTTGCTTGCTGAGCGCCCCCTGCTGGCCCAGGAGCTTCTTTCTCTTTTCTTTACCCTTGCCTTCCCTTCCCTTCCTTTCTTTTCCTTTTTTTTTTTTTTTTTTTTTGAGAGACAGAGTCTCACTCTCTAGCTCTGGCTTTTCTGGAACTCAATATGTAGAACAGCTGACCTCAAATTCACACAGATCCAACTGCCTCTGCCTTCTAAATGCTGGGATTAAAGGCTTGTACACACCAGTTGGATCCCCAACACCCCCCTCCCACGACACACACTCTGGAGAATGAACCTAGTAAGACATGTCTCTGGCCGGCTTTGCTTTTAGGCGTCTTATTTCCCTTCTCTTGTCTAGTGCCAAATTACAACATAAGTTTAGAATTCATATCCAATCCATCAACTGGCCTCTTGGTTACCTCACTGTCTCTAAAGCTACTGCTCCTATTTCAAACTTAGCCCCTCCTCTGGACCAGAACCACACCATGAATCAGGTGATTGCCTGAAAACATGTCACACATAGTTTCTTTGAAGACCTTTGCTTCTCTCTGCTATTGTAGCCTTCCTGGCTCTGCATATGCTCTGCCTACTGCACAGTCATATGTTATCACTAGAGGATAGTAGTTCATTGTAAATGCTGAGCCTCTCTTCACCCTCTTAGCCTGTTCTTGTCTTTCCCTCAATCTCCTCTCAGGTCTCTCCTCCATTCTTCACACTCTCATGTCATCTTGCTTATGCCCTGCCAGGCAGCCATTACCACCTGAAATTACCATCTGTAGAGATTTACTCATCTTCTTCTATGTCATTTCTCTGTACATTAGCTTCCTGTTATACTTTAACAACTGAAGTGTGAAGTATAGAACTCTGCCAGTGCCTCAGGTTACCTCATGATCATAGTTACTTTTCTATTGCTGTGAAGACACCATGACCAAACAACTTATAAAAGAAAGCATTTAATTGAGGGGTCACCTACAGTGTCAGCTGGTGAGTTCAGGACAATCATGGTGGGAAGAATGGCAGCAGGCAGGCACGGTGTTGGAACAGTAGGTGAGCGCCTCCATCTGATCTGTGAGACACTGACAGAGGAAAACTGGGTCTGGGATGGGCTTTGAAACCTCAAATCCCATCCTCAGTGACACACCTCCTCCAAAAAGACCACGCCTCCTAATCCTTCCTAAACAGGCCACTCAGTCTATGGGCACCATTTTCATTCATATCGCCACATCCACCATGTTCTTTCCTGGACTTCCAGAGGCTGCTCATTACCCTCATTTTGAAGTCTTGGCCAGCTGAGGTTGTCATAGCACATCTCTCTGTACCAGCACTTCTTCGGCCTCCAGTTTCTGCCTTTATGGGTCCTCACACTGGGCCTACTCAGAGAATCCTACTTTAAGGTCAGCTGCCAGATATGGTGCATGCCTTTAGTCCCAGCACTTGGGAGGCAGACCTCTGTGAGTTCAAGGCCAAAGTGAGTCTTAAGTAAATAAATATTACCTGGTATCTCATTTTGAGCCAATAAGACTGTTCTAGTTAGATTTTTTCCTTGTCAAGTTGACAACAAATGGGCATTTGGGAACTTCATTGAAAAAGTTCCTCTGTCAGAGTGGCCCATAGGCGAGTCTGGGGGTTATTTTCTTGACTAATGACTTATGTGTTAAGGTTGAGGGCAGTGCTACGCCTGGGCACATGATCCTGGCTTGTTTAAGGAAGCTAGCTGAGCAAGCCATGGGGAACAAGTCAGTAAGCAGTGCTTCTCTATGGTCTCTGCTTCTGTCTCTGCCCTGGGTTTGGCTTGAGTTCTTGCCCTAACTTCCCTTATGACTGACTACCACCTAAGAGTTCTAACATGAAATCACCCTTTTCCTCCCAAGCTTGATTTTAGTCATGGTGTTTATCATAGCAACAGGAAATGAACTAAGACAACGCTTGTCAAGAAAAAACAAAACAAAACCAAATGCTGGTGAGGATGTGGGGGTAGGAGAGAGGGTAGCAATGTGCTGGCAGAAATCTAAATGAGTATAGCCACCTAGGAATCTACATGGAGGGACCTCAAGCAATTAAAAACTGAATGACCATATGATCCAATTATACGATTCCTGGCATGTTCTCAAAGATCTACATCAGAGAACCAGAGATGCTTGCACAGCCATGTTTACTGCTGTGCTATTCACAGTAGCCACAGTAACTAGGAAGAGAAATCAGCCTGGATGCCCATCAACAGATGAATGGATAAAGAAGATGCTGTATATATACACAATGGGATTTTTATTCAGCCATAAAGAATAAACTGTGCCATTTGCAGGAAGATGAATGGAACTGGAGATAATACTAAGTGAAATACTGCGTGTTTGGGGCTGAGGACACCGTCCAGGCAACACAGAGATGGTGGTATAAGCATAAGGATCTGCATTCAGATCCTCGTGTAGGCCAAGCATGATGGTGCAGATTTATAGCTCTAGCACTGAGGGGGCACAGAGCAGAGAGACAGGCAGATCCCTGGAGTGCACTGACCAGCCAGTCTTAGCCAGTTGGTGAGCTCCAAGTTAAATGAAAACCCTGTTTCAAAAAATAAGGTGAGGAATAGAAGAGGAGGGCACCACATCAACCTCTGGCCTCCACATGCACATGTGTTTGCCCTCCCCCCTCTCTCCCTGTCTCTGTTCCTCTCTGTCTCTCTGTCTCTTTCTCACACACACACACATACAACACACTCACACTGCATGTTTTCTATCATAAACTCAATTTAAAATTTACATATGTGACATGAAGGTATAGGACAGACTCTCTGGGGAAAAAGAGAGGGTAATGGGGTAAACAAAAGCAAAGTGCGTGATGTGTGCATGTGTGTAGGTGCCATGTGTGCACCATAGTGAAGCTTATCGTTCTTACACTAATTTAAAAAAAAAAAAAGAATGAGCTGATTGCTAAGATAATCTGTCCTTAATTCTCCTTTGTCAGAGCCATATTTACAGGCTATATGGACTAGGCATGCGTACATTTAGGAGGCTGTAATGTTATTTGCTGTGCTCTCATTGAAGTAAGGTGCATGCAGATAAAGATGCAGTTTTTACACCACTGCTCACACCATTAGGTCTACGTTCTTACTTTTACAGGTTCTGCCAAGCATGCACAACATGTACAATTTTTACAGAATTAGTGTACAAGCTAAAACACTAACACTTTGATGGGGCTCTTATAACCACAGGATTTGAACCCAGGTCCTCATGCATGCCAGACAGGCACTCGACTGCTGAGTGTGTGGCACAGTAGACTTTTCCTCATTCTTACCTAATTGCAACAGTGATCATTTCCCACATTTCCATAATTTTTGTGAGTTCCTTTAGGTCTTTGGTGACGTGGCACATTCTGATAAAATGTCAATAAAGGAAGAGTGCTACTCGACTCACATTGAGTCAGTGACTTAAAAACAGGAGCCAATGGTTTGGCAGTGGTTTTACAGCTTCCTAGAGAGTAACTAAGGCAGGTTGTGTCAGCAAAGGGTGACTACATTGTAAATTAATGAATTTGAAATCTGGAAACATTGCCTCATATTTCACACTTAAGAAAACTGAAAGCCAAAGAAGGTAAATGTTTGTCTAACTGCGAGCACACACACACACACACACACACACACACACACACACACATACACACACACACACACACACACACACACAAGTTAACCTGGTCCCCTATCTAGTGGCTTTTTATACAAACTCAAATTCTGGGGCTTCAAAGAGAAGAGGTTGTTACTAAACCTCTGTAGCCAGGTATATACAGATTTGATTGGTATTATCATTATTCTGTTCTGCATGCAACTGTTTCTCATTCCTTAACAATTAAAAATAACTTACACAAAGCACTCACTAAACACTTGCCAAATCTGTGGCTGATTAACAAAATAACATGATTAAATACATTTTAACATGGCAATTTTCCTACTTTTATTTTTATAGGCAACACAATAAAAAAGAAGGAGACTCGTCATTACGTGACATCAATCTCTACCAGGGAGCTTTTCCTAAATGACCTACATCAGTTCCCTCTGTCCTTATCATCTATACAGAAAGGCCAAACCCATTTCTATAGTGATAACCCTGTGGTATTCACTTCTGCAATGGGACATTTGACCTCACACAGGTTATCTTCCTTTCAAGTTTTTACTTTTGTATTAACAGGATGATTCTAAAACCATTGGCATTTTGGCATGAATCAAGATCAAGGCAGTAGAGGGAACTCTGCCCTTGCAACCTAAAAAACCAAAACAAGACACAACAAAAACCCAACCAAACAACTAACAAGTCCAAACCAACCCAACCACAGACTCCAGTAGCTTTACTTAACAACGGCCTCGATGAAAGAGCAAACTTATCCCATTAAAACCTTGGCCTAATGGGCCTGGAACCCTCTTCATTTCCTCTTAACATTCTGCAGCAAAACATCAGGGATACAGGCCATCCTGACACCAGAGTGTAAGACTGTCTTATGGCAAATACCGCAGGATTATACGAGTTTTCTAGGGAGCTCCAATTTATTTTTCTGTGAACAAGCCATGGGAAGGTGGTTATGCAGACGCAGGCACCCGCAGACATTTCCTCAGACTTCACCAAGAAAGGCCCCACTCTGAGAAAACCACCACCAAATATGCTGCCGACTCTAAAACCTGAGATTTGGGATTAAATCTGAATTCTGGAAAGCCAATTAACTGCCTATGAAAATTCTACAATTTTCAATATAAAAGATCTTTCTGAAGCAGATGGTATCACTACTGGTGTTTTTAAGTACAGCAAAATAAAAATGTCAGTATTTATCAAGTTTGTACAACTTAGTGACGGATCTATTCCAATTACTAATTAGTAATTGATGCAACAAGTTACAAATTTGTTAAAAAGTAAAAGGTCTACTCCAAGTTCAAGATGGATCTCACCATGTATGAGATTCACAAAATGTACTGGAGCGCCACTCAAGTCCCCAAACAACAACTAAGTCTTAAGAACCTGATACCTAATTCATTTCCACAGAACAGGATCTGTGAAAAATGAATTTTCACAGAACACACACAATATCTGTGTGTACTTTTAACATACTTTAACCAAAGTAACAAACACAATTTCCTCCTTAACGGTAATTTCATTTTTCATGGTGTCAATTACTTAGAATTAATGTTGGTTCAATAATATTAAATGGAACATTTCAGAAGTAAATGATGCATAAACTATAAATTCCATGCTTCTCTGAGTCCATCCACCAGCATGGGAATCATTCCATGTGTAGAAGATCCTCCAGTGTGTATTCTTCCCACCCAATGGCCATTTAGTAACCGTTTTTATTAGCAGACTAACTAGCACTTAGGTTTTTTCCCAAGCTTATGCTCAAGTAAGTCTTATTTTACTAATTGCCCCAAAGAACAAGAATGGTGATGTTGGCATATTATACATGTAATGGAGAAGCAATAATACATTACCAGTATGTGAAAGAGTTTAAGTTTTCAACTTCCTAAGGAGAAATGTTTGAATGTTTTGAGTGGTAAGAGATACAGTTAACAATAGCAAGAGCCAAGATCAGATCCTCTCTGAGCTCTCAGGCTGTGTGAAGAAAGATGAACTGGCTCACAGTTTTATTGCATCACCATTGGCAGGGGATGAGAAGAGAGGTGCATTCTCATGCAACAGGAGAGACAGATGCTGTGCTAGCAAGCTTCCTCTTCCTTCTCTAGCCCACAGCTGTCCCCAGCTACTGAAAGTCTTTGATTCATTACCTTATGTTCACTGACTGTGCTTTGCCACCTATTGAGGTGCTTTTCAATCAAGCCCACAAGTGCTCACTGCACAGGCAGTCCCTAGTGGGGAGGGGGCAGATGTATATTCCCATTACTGAGGAAAAACTGCAAAACTGTATCAGATTGAGGAGAGAAGTAGATACAAGAACTCTGCCATTTCTATAAAAGCAGGTTAGAAAACGTTATACACACAAAACAATGTTATTTAATTTTTATGTTATTTTATTTCTCATAAAATGTTAACATTAATAATGACTATTAAGTATAAAATATTTTAAAACTTTATGAGTTTAAATTTTGAATACAGTTAAGATCAATTAATAATAACCTACATAATTAAAAGTACTCTGGGCCAATTATTTCCAAATGAAAAGGACCCTGAGGTAAATAAGGTTTGAGAAATGCAGTGTCTAATAAGGTAGTTGCTAGTTACATGTATCTATTTAAAGTTAGCTCCAGTTCTAATATATAAAATACAGCTGCCCTTTCATTCCAGACAAGTTCCAAGTGTTTAAACACGAACTAGTAGCTATTGATAAAATGAAGATCATGCTTGCCACAAACAGTTTTAATGGACAAAACTGGCCTACTCTCTATATAGTATAAATACAGCATCTGACTGTAACATTGGGTTAGGGTCTTACCACCATCATAATTCTTCAGTACTTATCATACCTCTGTTAACTCCCTTCAAAGGATATATGCCTTTTTAAGGCATGGATTTTAACACTGAAATCTATATCTATGTGTATGTGATGATACAGATGTTATATTTTATGTATATAATAAATAATGTAAAATTTTATATTTATAATATGAGGCAAAATACCCAAATAATACACCTGAAGAACTGAATATTCATTGACTTAATGAATATTTATTGGCAGTTTTACATATACCAGGCACTATGTGTTACATGTTGTCTACATATCAATATAGTCCTGTCCAAATTTACAGACACTTTCTCTCTTATTTTGTTTATTATAAATGACTTTATTGGAGCTGGAAAAACAGCTCAGCGGTTAAGAGCACTTAATGCTCTTGCAGAGGACCTGGATTTGGTTCCCAGCACCCGCGTGGCAACTCCTGACTGCCTGTAGTTCCAGCTATAGGGGAATTGTACATCCTCTTCTGGCCTCCTTGGGCATTGCATACGTGCATGCAAAACACTCATAACACATGTTTTAAAGTCATTAACAACTTCTTATTTGTGTTACTTCACTTCACAGTTCTATAAATTAAGACTTAAAGGCAACCATTCATTTTTGTTGGTAATACCAAGTAGGCCCTACAGTTCATAATTACAGACTATTAATTATGACTTTAAAGTTTTCTAAAGAGCTCTGTACATGTGTCTGAAAGAAATGTTTTCATTAAATTATATCTATGCACAATACAGTAATAAATTTGTTTGGATTATGTGCATTGCCTGGGGTTTTACAACTTCAGTTTCTGTATGCTTTTTGTATGGGTCTTGATTTGCAGAATTTTGCCTTTCTGAGTTTGGGCTCTGGACAGGTTGCTTTGGGAATACTTACTTCCTACTTAATCAGTGAGGTCTGAACACTATAGAATAAGCTTTAGGGCTAACAGGATGGCACAGAGGTGAAAGGGCTGGCCATAAAAGCCTGCCAGCCTGTATTTGCTCCTGGAGCCCACAACTGTAGGAGAACCCACCCCCAAAAGTGGTCCTCTGACTCCCTGCCACACACACTGAGGGTCCTGTGCATCTGTCCTACTCTGTCTGTCTGTTTGCCCCCCCCCACATACACATACACCACACCCTTGGGACCTGTGTACTTGTTTTGTCATATACATACAACATATAAGAACAATACATAAATAAAAATAAAAAGCAATTTTAAAAACTAAAATCAAAAAAAATATTTCTGGGATATTTTTCTTTACTTAACAAAATAATTACAAAGCCACTAGGGCTGGCCTGGTCTGACTTCTGGCATGTCAAGACCAGGTAGAGATAACATTCATGAATGCTGCTCATTTCCCAGTCAGTTAGGGCAGGGCACCCAAAGAAGCAAGCTGCAGTTATAGGAAGAACAGGAGAGACACTTGGGCTTCCAGCCAGGTGTGGTTTCTGGCCAGCACATAGGACAAGGACCTGATCTCCGGCACAGAGCAAGCACAATATCTGCCACCTTAGGCTTACATGTCATCCCCTCCATATTTCCACATATCCTTCTAGAAAACGAATTTTTCATCCTAAATTTGGACTTTGATCAAGAGAAAAATTCCCTGCATAAAAGCAGCACAATGGCTGAATGGCAGTCAGCACTGCTACTGAGGCTAGGTCTAACCACTTTTCACTATGCGAAACACCATGTGTCTTAAATCAGAGGACTTATCTTTTTCAGCTAAAGCATGTAAAATATTGTGGTTTGAATAATTTGTATGAACTGTAAACTTCATATTATGCTCATTTCTAAAGCTGTATTTTTTGTTTGTCTTGCTGTATAAGCTCATTCTAAACAACCGGTCTGTAGGAGGAAGGCTCACACAGGGGCCGTGAGGAGTCTGAGCATAGCCATAACCACTGCTTGCTACCTACATGAGTCATGGCCTCCCCCAAGGCCATGCCCAAAGACAGGCTGAAGGGGATGCTAAAGTAGAGGGTGACAAGGAGTAGGACAAGCCACATCAAAGATTGGCAAATCTGTGGCTAAACCTGCTCCTTCAAAGCCAGCATCTAACTGGGTCCTTGCAGAGAAGGGAAGGGAGAGAAGGCCCAAACAGCAAGGGGAAAAACTGACCTGACCTGGCAAGGGTGGGGATTATCATGTGGCCGGCACACATGCTGACTGGAATAACCATGCAGACAGACACAGAACACTGACTGGAATAACCATGCAGACAGACACAGAACACTGACTGGAATAACCATGCAGACAGACACAGAACACTGACTGGAATAAGCAGGCCAATGGGCGGGCATGGAACATTAACAGGGATCATCATGCAGTCTGGAACAGAACACTGACAGGAATAACTATGCGGGCAGGCACAGAACACTGAGGGTTCCAGGGACACCTGTTGTGTGAACACTTTTGATAACTATGACTTCTGGTGACTATACAGTTGAACTATTATTTTTGTCAAGTTCTATAAAAATATTTTTTTTAACATTTTAAAGCTATGTTGTTGGCCTACAGGTTTGTAGTAGTTGTTGTTTAAAGCTGTAATTTAATCATGTTACTCTCTTCCTCTTCTTCCTAAACCATTCCATATACATAGTCCAACTTTCTTTCAAATTCATGGCCTCTTTTTTCATCAATTATTATTGATTAGATGTATTTAGGGATGCCTATTTCTAAAAATGACCCTCCAAGTCCGTATAATATTGCTGGTATGTGCGTACTTTCCCTGGGAGGGCCACCTCTCCTACTCCCAGCTTTCTCTAGTTGCCTACAGCTATGATGCTATGAACTACATCAAACAACCAGCTTGCCATGATAATCCTGACGTGCAGTGGTGACGCATGTACCCCGGCAGTAACCAAGGCCCACTCAGTGAGAGAGAAACACGTCTGGTTCTGGACTCCGTGCTTGAAGCACGGTTACTGAAGAGACTCTATAACCAGTCGTGTACAGGACCAGTGCAACCCTGACAACAACGTAAGCATTTGTCCTCACACCATGGGAAAGTGGAGTTTCCCCATCAGGGAAACTTCTCTTTGCAACAGACAGAGACCAGCACAGAAAATCACGACTAGTTCATATGCAGAATTATGAAGTCCAGTCCCAGTGAATACACCTACAGAACATTCCCTCACCCAGGGCTCAGGGACCATTGCTGAAGATACATGGAAAGATTGCAAGGGCCAGAGGATCAGGAAGGTTGCTGCGAGAGTTAGTCTCCTAGCAACACCAGAAGCTACACAGTCTCCCCACCATGACTGCTTAAACAGGAACTCAATGAGGACGGCGCCAATGAACATGCCAGACTGGATGGGAAAACCACAAGGCCTCAACCTTACACAAAGACTATTAGGGCCTTTTTGTTTATTCTTTTTGTTTTGCTTATTTGTCTTATTTTTTGAGGGGAAAGGGATATGTGCTACTAACAAATGTGTCCTAAGCTAGACTAATATGGGGAAAACACCTTTCTTTTTCCTGGTTAAGTTTTTGAAAGCTCTCTCTTATCATACATTAGTTACATTGGCACAAAATACCTTGTGGTGTGTGAAGACTCTAAATTCATTTTTATATTTTCTTTCCCACCCACCACTGACACAGACTTAACTCCCTTAAAATCAGCAAGCTTTTGGGACCCGACCCCCGGCTTTGGTTGTGCCATGTGTTGGTGATGCAGACCTTGCAGTGGCAGGATCAAGAGAGCAGCACTCCTTCTCTAGAAGGCTGGGCACCTTCACACTGAGGATTTCTGCCATTTTCATTTCCAGCAAGGGAGGGTCCTGCTTGTGAAAAGCCATTAGCAGTACCTTTAATGGAGGTGTCTATTCTTATACTAAGCTCTCCCCGTTCACAGGATGACATGCAGACTCACTGGATTTAAGTGGCTGAGTAGAATAGTCCATGCAAGGAAGGAGTCTCAATGTTCTTGAATGTTAACAACTGTGTCTGCCCATGTCCTGCCTAGAATATCATCATTCCTGAAAAGTATCTTTAATAAAAGCTAGCTATAGTTTGGCTTAAAAAAAAAAAAACCAGAATGTGCTAAAAAAATAAATTTTTATTATCCATACAGATTATGTGTGTGCATTTATTTCCCAAGTAAAATTAACACACACACACACACACACACACACAACACACACACACGTACATGTGGTGGTTTGAATATGCTTGGGCCCAGGGAGTGGTATTATTAGGAGGTATGGCCTTGTTGGAGTAGATGTGTCCATGTTGGAGGAAGTGTTATTATTGTGGGTGTGGGCTTTAAGACCCTTGTCCTAGCTGCCTGGAAGCCAGTCTTCTCCTAGCTGTCTTTGGAACAAGAGGTGGAACTTTCAGTGACTCTTGCACCATGTCTGCCTAGACGCTGTCATGCTCCCGCCTTAAGGATAATGGACTGAACCTCTGAACTTGTAGACCAGCCCCAATTAAACATTGTCCTTGTAAGAGTTGCCTTGGTCATGGTGTCTGTTCACAGAAGTAAACTCCTAATAACTAAGACAACACACATGTGGGTGTGTGCACATAGACACACTCACACATATATCTTCATGTCTCAAGTATGCATACACATTATACCTTGAGTTCATTCTAATAATGCATGTCTGGCTACTACAGATTTTTAAGTAGAAAGAGAATGTTAGAATCTTAGGAGCAGCCTTCTTTGATTAAGAATTCTACCTATCAAAATTCCCAATAATCCATTAAGCTCTAAAACAATTCAAGTCCTTCACATTTCATACAGGGAGGAAAGGCTGGGAGGAAGGGCTGAGGAAGGAAATGGAAGGTGAGAGACTGACAGCAAGTCCAACTCTGATGATACTGTGAGCCCTGTACCAACTAATAATACCTGGTGCTTGTCAGTTAGACAAGTCCATCAAGACCATTCCCTGACCTCTTGATCCTTCAGTGTCTTATACTTGCTAATTGAGCTGAGTTTCTGAAACTGATAACTAAAACACATCTTTATTACTATACAAATTATGGGTGTCATGATTAGCTTCAGCTGTCAACTTGACACAACCCAGAGTCACTTGGGAAGAAGGAACTTCACTTGAAGAACTGCTTAGATCAGACTGGCCTGTGACCATATCTGTGAGGTATTTTAGGAACCACAAATTGATGTAGACAGGCACAGCCCATGACAGGCAGTGCCACACTTAGGTGGGTAGGCCTGGGCTTCATGACAAAGCTAGCCAAGAAAACCAGAAAAAGTAAACCAGCAAGCAACATTCCTCCATGGTCGGTCTCCGCTTCAGTTCCTGTCACCAGGTTTGTGTTGAATTCCTACTTTCCAATGCCATTTTTACATCCTTAACAATTCAGTTCACTACATAATTTGAATTCCTTCAAAAGACCTATATATTTAGAAGCAGCCACACTTCAAAACCTATTGCCTTTGTTGCACAGGAAGACAACACTCTGTGTTCTACTATCACTGTCTCCCATCAGGTCAGCAACAAGTACCATCTAAGGTGTGACCTTGGATATGTGCAAAGGACCTGACTGACAGCATAATCCTCCCATTCTGAGGAGAGACCTACCCCAAGGTGAGCAAAAGACTCCTGCCATAGGAGATGCTGTACAATCTGGCACTGGAATTTCCAGGCACACATCCAACTGCTGGCAAACAGGATATATGTGACCAGGCAGTCACAGGGTGTCCTCAACTGGAAAATCAGAAAGCTCTCTTTATAATTCGAAGGCTGGGAATTCAGACTAATTCTGTGGCCAGAATGTCTCAGCAGTCTAAGGATTCCAAAGTAAAACTGCAGACATAAAACTCCCCTCAAGAAATGTGTGTCAGAAGGCTTGATGGGACCAGAAATCAGTAGATCCACAGGAAGTTCTGCAGCAAGTTCTGAGTCTACCCAAGTCATGAGGTGGGCTGGCAGGCGCCAAGATAGGAGCCATGCTTTTTCTAGGCCACGGTTTGTTTTTTTCTTAAAAATGCAATTTGTAGTTTTTTAAGCAATAGTTTTACTATAGCTTTGAACACAAGCATCAAGAGGGGGAAGGGGAGAAGGTCACAATAGATGTGGGTGTGGGCTTCTCACGGGAGCCTTCCACCAGATGTCATGTCAACTCCTTGTCTTTGTTTTTATGTGACCAGAGTCTCACTCAGAAGCCACAGGCCTCAGATTTGCAGCAATCTTTTACTTCAACTTGAATGGCAGGATTACAGGAACGAGCCGTCAAGCTCGGTTTAGACCACATGCTTTGTTTCCACTTGCAATTCAGATTGGTACGGACTACATTACTAACCCTGTAACAGCTTTGCAACTCAGACGTTACAGAGCACTTTGGCTCGAACATCTTCAGAGCAATACTGCAAGCCTAGCTGTGGTGCTTTGAATGAGAATGGCCCCATAAGCTCACAAGCTTGAACGTTTGGTCCCCAGTTTGTGGAACTGTTTGGGAAGGATTAGGAGGTGTGGCCTTGTTTTATGAGGTGTGTCACTAGGAGTGAGCTTTTTGATTTCTAAAGCACATGCCAAGTGCTGCCTATCTCTGTCTGTCTCTGTTTCTTTGCCTAAAACTTGAGAATCAGATGTGAGTTCTCAGCTGTAGCTGCTATTCCAGGGCCATCCTTACCTGTCTATTGCTGCACTTCTGATGTTTATGGGCAAACCCTCTGAAAATATAAGCAAGCTCTCAATTAAATGCTTTCTTTTATAAGTTGCCTTGGTCATGATGCTTTGTCACAGCAATAGAAGAGTAACTATAATATTAGTGGACTTGCTATCACTTTCTCTGGAAAAGCGTATGAAGCCTTAGTAATGTTAACACATATTTACACAGAGATTAAGAAAGGGTTAAATACAAATTTCTTTGAAATTGTCTATCACTCATTAGACATTTGTACTTGAACTTCTCATTATATGGATAGGAGTTCAGGTCCCAAACAGTGCTCTTAAATACTGTGCTGCTTAATCTTAGAAGCAATTTTGACTATATTTGGACTCTACTAAGAACTCAGCTACTGGGTACAGCTCTGAGGGGACTTTTTCAATCAGGTTATTTGAAGTGGGGAAACTCATCTTAACTCTGGGTGACACTTTCCTATAACTGCTGGATAGAAGGATGTCTGAGGGTCACTGCTTTGGTGTCTTGATGGTGAATTCATCTACCTTTCTGTTGCTGCTAAACCTTCTTGCTTATAGCAGAGCCTAGCTTCATTGGGCTTCCTACATGGCTTGAAGACCAGTGATTCTATAGGAATGCCTAGGCCTTCAGAGTTGGCTGGGGACTGCTGAGGAATCCAGTCTCACGGTCTCAGTGGCTAGTAGGCCCTTTACCTTGCCGGTGTGGAACAGCCATTGTTGAACCTACCCAGGCTACACCATGAAGGCCAAGCTAATCAGTCTCCCTTTGGTATATATTAATTCTCTCTGTTCTACTCCTCTAGGGAACCCTAATAAAAACTCCATTAAAACAAGACTGCTACATGATAATCAAAAGGGAAAACATAGCAACTGACACTTAGATTTAATACCAGATATTTAAAAATCTTTAAGTGAATGAAATTTGCATAATTCAAAATTTTTTGCAGACTGCTGCTAGTATTGATGACAACAGAGGAAAGAGAGTCAAGGGACAACTAACTCAGTCACGGATGCTTGGCACGCTAAACGCTGAACATGTGCTTTACATGAAATTTTTGTTCAATTAAGGAATTTCTCAGACCTGTCATAAAATGTTCAACATAATTTTTATTACTATTTATCTAAGTTTTTCTTTCATAAAGCACAACTTTCTGTAGTGTACTTTTTTAGACACAACTTCCTGACTGGTAAGGGAAAATGGATTTCAGTTTGGTAGGCCTTGTACATACTGAGAGTGAGTAAAGGCAGAGTGCTCTGAGCCCATGACACACAGCAGTGTGGGCTCACTAAATGATTAATTCAAGATTTCTACTTTCCCACATGCTTTTATTTTTAAGTAAAATTATCTAATAACTAAGTAATTGCATGCATATTTCTTTTTGTATTTAGAGTTTAGTAATTCTAAATTCTTTGTATTTACTATTTAGAGTTTAGTAGAGTTTAGTAAAATATTAAGCATGTCTGTTTTTTTTTTTTTTTTTTTTTTTGTATATATTACAAGAACCCAAATCTCCAAGAAGGACTGAAACTGCTAAGTATTCATCTGCTAAAAGAGGATTTTTTCCACCAAACAACAACACAACTTGTCTATATTTACTTTATAGGAAAGCCTTAAATAAAATATAAATACTTAAGATGGGTACCACATTTTGACTTAATACATAAATCACCAAGCATAAAATGTTGATCAGTTAATCTGAAAGTTAAATTCTAAAATGCAAATGAACCAACAAAATACCAAGACTTGGTACCATTTCAACAAGAAAAACCAACACATACTATATTATGCCTAAGTCTACGTATCAAGCAGGAATTCCTGCCTCAGTCCATGAGAGCAGCACAGATGTTGTAAAGAAAATTTAGCCAGCCAAGAGCTTTAAGGCCCCAGTGATCCACTACTGACATCTATTTAATGATGTATAGTTCTTAAAGGAAAAAAAAAGCTAATAAATGTTCCTAAACAGAAGGGTTTCAAGTTGTAAGGTACAGCATAATTGTGAATTGTTCACATGTTTAAGTAAAGCTAACCAAATCATGTATTAATTATATCAAATACTTACAGATTCAGTAACAACTAAATTGCATCACATTTCAAACAGTAGCATCAAAGAAATGTGCCCTTCCCTTAATAAATTTCACTTATGTTTAATAGACTTTGGCCCACTTGTGAATTCAGTTGGCTCATATGGCTGAAGGAGAGCTATGCTATGATGAAGAGGTGTGATCTTGGACTGTCGAAGGCTATTAATAACTGCACAGATCTAATGATCTGATCTTAAGTCTTTAACACAAGTTGGTATAAACAGCAGAGAAAATGAAAAGTGTTTTAATGGGGTAACAGACATTTTTCAGGGAAAAAATTAAAACTGATTACTGAGAGTAGACAGAAATCTAAAACAAGCTGAGCCCATTTGCCCAAAGAAAACAAAGGGACACCTCGTGCAAACAGCTGCAAACCCACAGCTCAAAGTCTTGCCCTAAGGTATTTTATAAAAAATTACTGTTGTAGAATCTCTAAGAACATTTTAAGATTATGGCATTCCTACTAATGACACAGTTTTTTTTTTTATTGGTTATTTTATTTATTTACATTTCAAATGTTATTCCCCTTCCTAGTTTCCCCTCCACAAACCCCTTGCCCCCTCCCCTGGCCCCTGCTTCTGTGAGGGTTCCTCTCCTACCACCCACTCACCCACTTAAGTCTTATATCCTAGGCTGGGGCATCGAGCCACCACAGGACCAAGGGGCTCCCCTCCCATTGATGCCAGATAAGGCCATCCTCTGCTACATCTGCGGCTGGAGCCATGGGTCTCTCCATGTATATTCTTTGGTTGGTGGTTTGGTCCCTGGGAGCTCTAGGGGGTCTGGTTGGTTGATACTGTTGCTCTTCCTATGGGGTTGCAAACCCCTTCAGCTTCTTCAGTCCTTCTCCTAACTCCTCCATTAGGGAACTCTATGCTCAGTCCGATGGCTAGCTGCAAACATCTGCATCTGTATTGATCAGGCTCTGTTCTTAAAATCCTCTTTCAAGAATTTTAAGAAAAACAGACTCAAGACTAAGTTTGAAGAAAACTCACATCAAGTAACTACAGTCAGATTTCCTTTTATATGTCTATTTTAAAATTTCAAATAAAAGTTTCTAACTAAAACTCATCAATCTTTCTGAATGAACAAACTTGCTGCATAACCATCTTGGCTCTGCTTTCCGTTTATCCCTACAGCCTTGATCACAGAGACAAGCAGGGATTTTAGGGAAAGATCAGATCAGGGGTTTTGACTACTCACTACTTTGGTTACTACTTTACATTGCTGGGCAGTATCTGTAGCAACTGACTAATATGATTTGAAACCATCTGTGCATGAACACCACAGGGCTGCCCTAACTATGCACAAGCAGCCCCTCCCAGTGAAACCTGTGAGCACACCCATACTTTCCAAAGGCATTCTAGCTTAACTAGCCAGTATCTGTCATGCCAGTGAAACTGTGGGTTCCATTCCCCAAATGCTCTGTCACTAGCACCTGTTTCTGGATCTACTTGGTCTTCCCAACCTTCCTCACACTTGTGTCAGGAGTCGAAACGCCACACCCTGTCGATCCCATGGGCTGCTTCACTTCAGTATTGAGTGCATTTCTGTTCTTCCAGAGACTGGAGTGAAGAGTGCTGGCCCCTGGTTTCATTTCTAGGGTAAATAAACTGGCCCCAAGACAGTATAAAACAAGTGCAAGGTCCAGAAAGAGTCAAAGAGCTGAGGGGACATTTGGGGAAACTGTAACATCTATGAAATGCACAAAGAGACCAGTGAAGGAGCCACAGCGTCATGAAGAGTGTAAGATGGGTGACTGTTGGGAGTCAAGACATATTAGGGTCCTTAAAATGCCAGCTGGGTTTCCAGAATTCTAAGAGGACTGAATTTCAAAGGCCATGGGCACTGTTCCTGATACTGTCCCCTCTGCTTGGATGTGGACAGGGCCTACCTATGAAGGTGACAGTTTATCACTACTCTGATTATGCTAAATTATCCAGGAAACATGAAGGGGTTCGGCATGTGTAATTAAGGCCCCTACTAGGTGATTCTATTTATCAGAGAAGAACAGCCTGGATGGGTCCAACACAATCCTTTGATGTTATTTGCTTATTCTGAGACATGGTCTTCTCTCTTGCCTACACTGGCTACCATTTACTATGTATCCCAGGCTGACCATGTTCTTGGGTGAGCCTGAAGTCTCTGCTTCCTAAAGTAAACTCTTCAAAAGAGGACTTAAACCTTCCCTGAACTTAAGAGACTTAAAGCAACAGAAAAGCTCCCTGCCTGTCCCTGCTGTCCTAGTCCCCTAGAAGAATGCAGTCCACTGATGTCTTTCTCCTAGGGCTGAACAGAGAATCAAGCTAAGCAGTGCCTAGACTTCTAACTCACAGAAACTAGAATAAAAACACACAAATTATTCTGATCACTAAATGTGTAGCAATGTGCTAGAGAAGAACAGAAGGTTAATCTGTTAGACTGGGACCCAACTTTGCTAAGACTCAAGGGGTTCACTCTTTAAGTTGTCCTGCCACATGTGTTAAGACTTATGGAATAGGGTCTCTGCATCTGTTTCCATTGGCTGCTGGGTGGGGCTTCTCAGAGGACAGTTATGCTAGGCTCCTGTCTGCAAGCATAACAGAGTATCATTAATAGTGTCAGAGATTGTTTCTTCCCATGGGATGGGTCTCAATTTGAGCCAGTCATTTTAGTCATTGGTTGCTATCCCCTCAGTCTCTGCTCTATCTTTGTCCCTGCACATCTTGTAGGCAGGACACATTTTGGGTCTAAGTTTTGTGGGTGGGTTGCTGTCCTTATCACTCCACTAGGAGTCCTACCTGGCTACAGATGGTGGCTACTGCAGGTGCCATATCTAGAAGTTTCAGCTAGAGTCACCCTCATAGACTCCCTGGGGCATCTCTCACTCCATTGTCCCCCATCCCAAGTCACTAGCACACTCTAGACATGCAACCCAACGCCCGCCACTGATTTCCATTCTGCTCTCCCCACACCTGATTACACCACCCTGGTCCCCTCTCCATCCCCTCTCCCACCCAGAAAATTAGAACAAATTCTAACTCTAGACCTGGCTGTATCACTCCTAGGTATATATCCAAAAGATGCTCCGCCATCCCACAAGGACACTTGCTCCACCATGTTCATAACAGTTTTATCTGTAATAGCCAGAAACTGGAAACAACCAAGATGTCCCTCAATTGAAGAATGGATAAAGAAATGTGGTCCATATACACAGTGGAATACTACTTAGCTATTAAAAACAAAGATATCATGAAATTTGCAGGCAAATGGATGGAACTAGAAAATACCATCCTGAGTGAGGTAACCCAGTCTCAAAATGACAGGCACGGTATGTACTCACTGATAAGTGGATATTAGCCATAAAGTAAAGGATGCCCATGCTACAACCTACAGACCCAAAGAAGCCAAATAACAGGGACAGCTTCAGGGAGAATGGCTGAATCTTTCTCAGAATGGGAAATACATAGATACTGAAGTGGACGCAGGGCTATGGATACTCTTAAATCCCTACCCCATTAATTATGCGAAAGTGCCATGAAGTCACTGTTGTGTCTGTTTTGCTCAATAAGGTAACGGTAATAGCCTTAATGGGTGTCTAATAATCTAAACATCTATTAATTGATGTTTGTCAAGTAAATAAAAGTGACCATTTAAGATACCATCCAATCACAAGGAATGAGAGCTATTACTTGTAAGGATAATCTCCTGTGTACTGTGTGGAGTCACCTGGTAATACTAAGCTGATGCTCAATAAACTCAGGCAGGATTAGAAAGTGGGACATCTGGCAGGAAGAGGAACTCTGAGATAGAGTCAGGCATGGGGAGACTTACCACCTGGACTTGGAGGAGAGGTAAACAGCCATATGGCAGACATAGAAAACACGTTAAATAAGTTACAAGCTAGTGGTAACAAGCCTAGCTTATGGTGTAGGTATTGTTTTTTTTTAGTAAATAAGCTTTTGAGATGTTATTTTGGAACTGGGGTGCAGGTGCAAGCTCAAGGTTCCAATCACTAGCACAAGTCTGAACCAAGAAGCCCAGTGAGCAACATATCCCACTGTGGAGTAGAGCTCCTAACTTAGCAGACAAGTAAGCCACCGCAGGAGCTCTGACCGTATCTGCCTGTCCCACATCCCCACTACAAATCAAATCAAACACCAACACAGAGAAGCAAAACAGTCTGATTTATCTTCTAAAACTACTGGCTTGTTTTTAAGCTTGTTAAAATTTTAAGTATTCTACTTTTAGGAAAACAAAGCTTTTAAATTATTGACTTAAAAATCCTCATGACATGGCTCGCCCATTGCTAAGACACATTTCTGACTGTGCCCACATCTCTGCTCTCTGCCTCCTCCAATCAAATCTTAAGACAACTGCCACTTCATAATCACTGGCTTCCTCCCCCACCTCTCACACCCTATCTATAACAGACAGACAGACACACACACACACACCACACACACACACACCATACCCTAAGCTTTGTTCATGTACTTTTTGCCACAGAAACTTCTCTGCTCAGGGCAACTCAGACTCGCCCCATCTTAGCCATCCCTTCTTTCAGGGAGGATTCAAAAAACAATCTGTGCAGGACGATTTCAGAGTATACGGTGGGTGAGGCACGCAAGCTTGTCTTGACATTAGTGTTTGCATAGCAAGCATTTGATTACTAGGTTCTACATGACCCAGGAGTCACCTGAAGAAGACACTGAAATTTTATAATTCATCTTTCATTTTCACACTGCTTCTACCAGAGGAGTTTGTCTAACAGCTGCAGAGGAGATGGGAGCCCAAGCACTTCACATCCTTCTGCCTTAGAGATCTGAGCCTGTCCTGGGGCTGTCTATTCATTTGTATACTTGCATGAAGCCAGAAGTGGCTGGCAGCATAGGCTCTCATTATGAGGTTGTGGTCCCAAATTCTAACAAAATGCTTGGCATAAAACAAATGCTCAATGTATTTTGGACTACATGAACCAAACATTTTAATGAAAACCATTGTGTAAACAGAAGCATACTGGGTGTTCAAACAGGGAAATGAACAAAGTACCTTACTTAAAATTTTGAAACATTTAAAATATTTTCAAAACCCCAAACATCAACAAACAGTCATAAAAATGTGAAGATTTTTATTTAAAAAAGCAGCCCCACTTATCTCCATTTCCCAGCTACCTTCTACCTCATCAGGGATGCATTCGACATGCTGATACTTATTACCTGTCGCCTCACACTGTGTGATGGGCACTCACACTGCTGGAAACTGTTGGTGATGTGGGGTGGGGGCTGGTGAGCTGCAGCATCCTGCTTCCTAACGGCACATCAGGGATCCCAATGAGAGAATGACCCAGATCAGAAGTGTAAACCAACTGAAACCACAAACTTCACAAATGTGTTTGTAAAGAGCTAAAGAACAGAAGAGGTATATCCCTACGAGGAAAGATGGTGTATACAAACAGGAGAGTTAAGAACAGGCAAGCTCTGAAGAACTAAATTCTAGGCTGTTTAGTTTTGACTTGGTAGCCAACTGGAAACTATTTCCTCCCTTAAGAATGGAAAATACAAATACATTGCTAAACTACATATGTGGCAAATGGTCGGCCCCCAGCCATGTGCTCCATAAACAGATCCCTGATTAGATGTATGCAGTGCAAGACTGAGGCCAACACTAAGCTAAAAGATGTGCCAGGGTTGGGTAGCAGCTCACTAGCCACAGGGTGGCAAACACTGTGACAGCCAGCATGTCTGCACTGAGGCTGACCCGCTCACCAGAGTGACACTAAAGATTTTGGGGGTTGTTCCAGCGGAGTCAGGAGAGCATCCCTTATAATGTTTTATTCGTACCCATATGCCATTGAGAGTTTGGATTAACTGTAAACCGTGTGACTGAACTCATTCTTACCATGTACCATGGCCACCTCCAACACTCCCAAGTTATAAGCTTCTTTTGTATCTTTGATGAAACACTGTATTTTAAATTGGGTGGACCGGACGGTGGTAGTGGATCTGGGAGGAGTTGGGGGATGGAGGATGAATGTGATCAAAACACATTGTATGAAAGTCTTAAAGAATTAATAAAAGTATCATCTTCAATTGCCTCCACACCTTGTAGAAAATAAGAGTAAATATTTAACATTTCTGTAACCCCATCTCAATGCCTCAACAGGGTACTGTGCAGATAACTCAAGTTATCATTTGAAAGGGAGAACAAATTTAATTATTGTACTCTGTATTACAATACTAAAACAAACAATAAATATGCTTAATATTTAATTATACCAACTTTGGCTTGGAAGTCTACAGCAGAAAGAGAAAAGAACACACTTATAAATATGTTTACTAAAGATAAGCTTAATTAAACATAATAAATATTAAATTATAATAATTAAAATAAGAATATTCCATTGATATAGTATGTATAGGCTGGGAATCTAGCTCACTAGTTGAGCACTGGCCTGGAATGTGTGAGCCCCTAGGTTCAATCCCAAGCACCCTCCTCCCTACAAAGGAAGAAAAGCAAAGAAACTGTACTTGTGACTAATGCTAACAGTATACCTTACTTCACATGTAACATCTGGGGAATATCACTTCTGGACAGGGCATGGACCAGAACCACAGAGATCATGTTAAACATGCCGCACACTCTTCTATCAACAGTGAAGGGACAGAGGGACAAAACACAGGCATTTCCATGTAAGATCTTTGCAAACAATCCAGCTCCAGTCAACAACGAGATCCTGTGCTGAAGCCCTCCACACTCTAGGTATCAACCTAGACCTCTTGACCAGTGGGCGACTCTGAGTAATACGTCAGATAAGTGGGTTAGCTAGAAGTAATCCATAAAGAGCTGTGAGGCTAACCCACCAAGCAGAAGCAGCAGTGTCTCTAGATTAATTTAGAAGAAAAAAGACACCAAGTAGCCACAATGTAGGTTTCACATTTAAATAAAATTTTTACTTTATGTGTTTAAGACACTCTATTTGTAGAGATGATAAAAGCATGCTAAAGTGTTGAACAATTACTTCAGGGCCTATAGACCCTAGAACTTATTACAGAAATAAAACCTGAAGATTCATTTTCCTTTTAAAATCACAACTTTTAAAAAGTTTGAATAAGTTTTCACTTAACCTTAGAAAATAAAAAGGCTCTAAAAGAGGGTCCCATTGCCCACTGATGCCCTTCACTGAAACTTCCCACTACACCCAGGTCAGAGAAGTTTCTGTCCCGTTAGTGCAGGAACAGCGCAGGGAGAGAGCAGCCATAGCGATCAGGCCTCTAAGGTCCCTGTGCCCAATTCAGAGTGTACGTGGGTGAAGCTACCTCACATCATAGTCTCCCTCTTGAGAGCCAAGTTACTCACAAGAGGAAACTGTCAGCACTGCAGCCCACAATTGGCAGGGCTACCTAGCCCATGCTCTGTAGGTGAAGACTGTGACTGTGAGGAGCAGGGCATGCTGCTGAAGCTGGACCAGACGACGTTGATGGCATGGTTCTTGTTAGTTTGCTTGGGTGCAGGTGACCTCCACGTTCTAAGCTTTGGTTCTGCTCCTTCATCCATGTTTAAGCTTTACAAAGTATGAATAATGCTTTTGTCAACCTTTGAGATTTGTGTTCTGTATTTAATGTATCAAAAGTTTACTTGACAATGGTGCTATTTCCAACTAAGTAAAGTTGTGTATTACTTTGCTGAGGGATCCTGAGTCACAAAGAGAGACGGTTACTAATGGATAAAGGTTTCAGAGTGTCATGCAGAGAGTAGAGGATGAGGAGACAACCACCAGATCTTCTGCAGAGAATTATTACACGTAGGAATATAACACTAGAACAGTGCACTGCAAGCTCATTGACGGAGACAGAACTAGACATTTTAGTTGAAAAGTATTTTATTACTGAAAGTCAGACCAAGTACAGCCAGTCCTACACAGGAGCCCATTCACTAACTCTTAAACTTACCTGTGAGACAGGTGCTCCACTTAAGACCTTCGTGGTATATCTGCTATTATATTTTGTTGTGTCCTAATTTGTCTTTGAACTAACCAATTATTTAAAAAACACATTAACTGAATAAATAAAACTAAAAGTTTGTCAATACAATTCATTAAAGTATTCTGTATATTATTACTTGTGAAGATAAGCAATTCGTGCCACACACACTAACTGAGCATCAATTCTGAAGAGGGAATAGTAACCTTCAGTGACCAAGCCTTACACAGGAAAAAATCTGAGGCCCTGCGAGTCTAGGTGGTTTGCAAGGATCCCGCTGCAGAATGAAAGTAGACCAGGTTCCCACAGGCAGCCTTACAGATGGTCATTTCTCTGAGAACTTGGCGTGTCCACTGGACGCTGCACAGCTCATTCCCAATTCCCCGTTGTCCTCATCTTTCCTTTTGACAACTGTGTGTAGTCCCTTTGCTCAGTAGCCTTTGCAGTACATTTCAACACCATTAGCAGTGTTGTCTGTCACCAAACCCTAAATCCAGTGCTTTCTTACCCCTCAATTTGTGATCACACATTTCCTTCTTTTTCACTAAAATGTGTCAAAAGCAGCTTCTCCCATCAACTACATTTCTATCTCCTGCAGAAAGTTTCCCTGGGCTAAGGGGGAAAAAAGATGTGATTTTGTTCAACTCGTCCAAAGGAAACAATGGAGGCCTTGCACCTAGAGGTGCACATGCATCTGCCCCTTAGCCTCTTCTGTGGTCCACGTTCCTTGTTCAGCTGACGTCGCTGTCGATGTGGGTGATGTTTTAGGTGTCTGCTGACATGTTACATTTAACTTCATTTGTACAATCAGTGCCTTACACAATGCCACACAGAACCTAATGTAGTTTATTTTTTATATGATCTAAACATATACTTTTATAATTTTAAATAAAAATCAATGAAATAAAGCTGCTTCTCCAGTTTAGACTGCTTGAACTCATGAACATGCCCTTACAATGGAAGAAGGGCTACACATAAGTCCCCTGGGAAGGTCAGGCTTCCACTCTAGGTCACATGTCTGAGATAAGAACTTTCAGCTCTGTCCCCATGATGATAGCAACAGTCCTCCTTACACCTTAAGCCATCTGATAGTTCTGGTATATCTCTGGAAATCTGTGCCAGCTGGGACAGGGTTTTCTAAGAGGCCTTTTGGACTGAAGCCATAGAGAGATCTAAAACGGAGCCACCGAGTCCTTCAAATCCCACCCCCACACAGAGTCTTAAATACTGGCATTTATTCTATTTTAAAGCTCAGATTTCTCCAAAAAATATAATAAAAATGACTACTCTCCTTATCTACTTCTAAATCAACTCTTTATGACATGTACAGATGGGACACAGGACATTTTGGTTAAAGTAGCCATATGCTTTTACTACATCTGCTGAGAAACAATCCTCTTGAATCTCTGCTCTCCCTCAAGGGACGAGGGCCTCATCCAATACAACCAATTCTGGCTGGCACTTACACAGCAGAGTTAGATTTTCAAAGATGATCTGAATTGATTCATTGCCATGGATTCAGTAACTCTGTACGTCACCCTGCATCACAGTTTATTAGAAAAGGAGACACACATTAAAGAACATCAGCACAGGTGTGTTTCCATTTGTTCTGTAGTTAATGAAGCTAGTAAAGTGTTAGCAAGGAAGAGATCAAGAAAAGCGAGCCTAAGTATGAAACAGATACTTCCATTTTAAATACGGAAGCACTATAAAGCTATCAAAATATGAAACTAATAAGCTTCATTAAAAATCACAAGGTTGAGATTCTGAGTTTCTACCCTTCATGTACTAAAGTCTTTATAAAAATATATTTTACTAGTACTATAATAAATTCATAGAACAATGGCTACTTGAAGGGTAATGGTCAGAGGAAATGACTATCAAATAATAAAAGCACTGTACTGCACCTCCTTGCCATGTGAGACCCTGGGTTCAAATCTCCAGCACTATAGAAGAAAGCCAGCAAGAAAACACCATCTTGGGATATATGAGTACTGAGCAGCACAGGTCTGTGCCTGGGACATGAGGGCGCTGAAGCCCAGGTCTGTGCCTGGGACATGGGGCGCTGAAGCCCAGGTCTGTGCCTGGGACATGGGGGCGCTGAAGCCCAGGTCTGTGCCTGGGACATGGGAGCGCTGAAGCCCAGGTCTGTGCCTGGGACATGGGGGCGCTGAAGCCCAGGTCTGTGCCTGGGACATGGGGGCGCTGAAGCCCAGGTCTGTGCCTGGACATGGGAGCGCTGAAGCCCAGGTCTGTGCCTGGGACATGGGGCGCTGAAGCCCAGGTCTGTGCCTGGGACATGGGGGCGCTGAAGCCCAGGTCTGTGCCTCCTCTCACTTTCGCTTCTCAAATTATATGTACAGATCTGACTTCATAAAGTCTCTATATGAATTATCAATGTTATTACTTTTAATATCATATAAAAAATTTCCAATATTCTTCAATTGTAGACTATCTATATACCCATAAAATTGCATTGAAATTAGGCCAAATTTTCCTATAAATTTTTAATGTCTTTGAATCATCATTCCTAGCCTGATAAAATTATGAGATAGAATGAAGAGTCAAAAGAAGGATC
The DNA here is from genome assembly GCA_021653895.1 of Mastomys natalensis. Classification (NCBI taxonomy): domain Eukaryota; kingdom Metazoa; phylum Chordata; class Mammalia; order Rodentia; family Muridae; genus Mastomys; species Mastomys natalensis. The sequence goes on along the minus strand of JAJTUV010001165.1, from coordinate 7,959 downwards.
ATTTCTGCATCCTATTCTGTTACAGTTTATATTGCAGGGTAGCTTGCACAGTTTGTAGGTCTCCACGACCTAAAACACCAGACCTTTCATCTGAAAATTAAGAATTACCCAGAGCCCATCATAGACTGGGTCGTCTGTACAGATCATATATCCATGGAGCAGGCCTCTTCTTTGTCTTCTGTGACCTTGACTTCATCTGATTGCCTCCCTTGTCAAACACTCATGTCCTCTAACCTATGGGTTGTAACCCTTTTGGGGGTTGGATGACTCTTTCACAGGGGTCACCTAAGAGACCATTGGAAAACACAAATATTTACATTATGATTCATAACAGTAGTAAAATTATAGTTATAAAGTAGCAATAAAAATAATGCTATGGTTGGGGTCAGCGCAGCATGAGGAACTGTATTACAGGGCTGCTGAGTCAGAAGTTTGAGGTCATGTATCTGCCTCCCCAACCTCAGCCACCATGAGGCTCACTGGCAGACAGCTCAATTACAACTGCTGTTTCTAACTTCAGATCAAAGAAGGAATGAAGTCTGAACAAAATAAAAGGCAGGGCCCACAGCTTAAAACAGCATTTCCCAATGACACCAGAGTATTCAGACTCTAGCGTAGACACACCTTAGGAATGGAGGAAGGCATGTGTGAGTGCCCATGGCACTGTAGTATGGCCACCTACCACCGTTCTGTCAAGGTGAGGGGAAGGCAGGTAGCTGGTAGACAAGTGCCTTGCTTGTAACCTGAGCTCATAGGCAGCTTGGACATGTAAGAGCACAAGGCCAGGACACGGTTTACTTTTTTGTAACTATTTGCTACAAGTGTAGTGTATAAGCAAGGAAAATATATAAAGCAGAGAACCAGAAGCCTGCATTATTAACAAATTAAGAAGCATTATTTGACTTTCATTTACTAAATTATGGAAGCCACCAAAGAGAAGGCCTAGCATGTGAAAAGAGATGTTATTCTCAGCTGCAATAATTTCTTCTCACTTTTTCTTTACTAAAGTTTTTCATACAGTACATTTTGCTCATGCTTTCCCTCCCCAGATCTACCCAACTTTTTGTTCTCTCTTTTTCAAAAGAAAAAGAAAAAAAAAATCCACAAAACAAAAATCAAAACAAACAGGCTAGGACCAGTAAGACAAACAAAACACCTCCACAAAAATATCCTTAAGTCTGTTTTGTGTTGGCCAATTACTCCTGAGCATCAGGTCTGCCTCAGAGTATAGTTAACAAACCAAGTGACACTTTATTGGAGAAAAACAATTTTTCCATAGTCAGTGGGTATCAACTGCAGATAGGTTCTTGGTTAGGGCTGAGATGCATTTATTAATTTTGAGACGAGAATCACTGAACAATGCAATCATAAGAAGAGTCAATGGCTGCAAGGTTATGGGAAAAGAGCACATGACACCACAGAGGCAGAGGTTACACTAAAAACAACCTTCCAGAGCAGGGAAGGTGGCCCATTTGATAAAAGCTGGTCATGCAGACAACAGGACTTGAGCTTGATCCCTGGCAATCCCAGCACTGGGAAAGGAGAGGCAGGCAGAACCCTTGAGCTCACTGGCCAGCCAGTCTAGTCCAGTTAGCAAGCCTCACATTCCAGTAAGAGATCCTGCCTAAAAAAATCAAGGTGGGCAGCATCCTGAAAATGTCACCAAGGTTACCGTGACCTCTACATCTGTACACACATGTGCCACTCACACAGATATCATTTTCAAGCCCAACTATAATCATAAAATTATTCTGCTCCTTCTTTTATAAATCTGATTTAAAATTTCAGATATCCAAAAGGATAATATACTTAATCTTTAATATCTTACTAGAAATTTAGTGTATGTAACTAGTCTGTTTACAGCAAGTACATAGTTTTATTTCTTAAAAATTATATGAATTTTCAGCACTTTTCTTTTCCTATTATCTGCATCTATTTTAACAGATTACAGAAAATTTAATTTCTGCAAAGACATGCTAATTTTATTATTTCATTACCATTATCAATCTGTTTAAATCAAAATCAAATTAGATATATTGGAAAGTATATGGTTGGCCAATACATACATACATACATACATGCATGCATATCTCACCATACAAACTGACCATGTTATATTTAGGAGTATACATAGATATAAATGTATATAACCATAATTAATAAAAAGAGACCATGAATTTGGAGAAGAACAGGGAGGGGAATTAGGAAAATTTGGAGAGAGGAAAAGGAAGGGAGAAAAGTTGTAATTAAATTATAGTATCAAAACCAAAACAGTCAAAAATTTACAATAGTTCTTTGAAAGACTAAAATTAATAACAATTCATATATTTTATCTTCATTATGCATGCACACACTGGCTCCCACGGAGGCCAGAAGCTAGAGTGGCAGGAGCTTGTGAGCAGTATCATGTGGGGGCTGTGAGCTGGACACAGTCCTCTGGAGAGCAGGAAACACTCTGAAATGCTGAACCCCTCACTGCTCCTGTCTCAGACCCTTTCACAGGAAGACATGACCAGCAAAGCCACAGGACTCTATTTTCTCATGTCAGATGGGAGATGACCAACCCAGGGACTCTTGACTTTAAAAATGAGCTTATATGGTCTTGTCTTTGAACAAAGTGCTATCTTTAGATGCATAAAATAGGAGAGAAAGATTCTAATTTCACAGAATTCCTCTAAGCAAGGAGTAATGCTGGTGCTTATTAAAAGAAGCTTATTGCTACTACCCCACATAAGGTCATTAATGGCTTCTATGGTAAAAACAGATAACAGAGTCACAAAATTATTCAATGGGAGAATTCAAACATTTCTGATTTTTAATAATCTCTCCTCTCTCTTATGTCTTTCTGTCTGTCTCTATCTGTCTTTCTTTCTCTGTATGTGTTGTGTTTATATTTATTAGTTAAGTGTAGTAGTTCTTGAAACATGCCCTAGAATAACAATTTCAACACCACTTGTGGACTTGATAATTTTTGGATGGCTATAGGCCCCATCTCAGACCTTCAGAACCAGAAACAATAATGGTCAATGAGTCAACGGCCTTCCAGGTGATTCTGATATATACAATTTCTAAAACCAGTGGCATAGCGTATCTTCAAAATGTATCAAGTTTTTTGAATTTTATATTAACAGTATCTATAGATGGATCAATTGAACAATTTAAAATCAATTTAAGAGAAACAAGAAATCAATCATACGAATGCCCAAAACATTTTCAGCAACAAGATAAACTACGCACAGGAGGAATTATCATAGAATGTAAAGTCCTCATTGATATGTCAAGAAGCTAGAAAGCAGAAATGGAAAAATGGCCTTGGGTAATAACTATATGTCTTATCAAGGCAGGAATTAGAGTAAGCACATTATACCCAGGGAGAGCATATGAGAGCAGAATGCTGGGCATTGCCTGCTCACTAGGCTGCAGTCTATCACAGGCTGGCTGGCCAGCAGCACCCAGCAGGAAGCAGGTCTGATGAAGACCATTTGCCATGAACGTATACGCCTTCATGCTTCTATTATTCAGCGTATTTTCTATGAACTTACAGAAACCCTTCCGCTTGTCATGCACTTTCCTCTCATATATTGTAGTCTCTACACTCTGACTTCATGTCAGTTCACCTCCATGCCATCTTTCCTTCTTGGTTTTGAAACTGTATGTTCTTTGTTCCCTCACTACTTTTACTTCCTCAATGTTTTTGAATGGAGAACTTTCTAGGTCCATTTGAAAATGAATAAATGAAACTGAAGATCCACATCTACTTTAATTCCCTATATAAGTATGTTTCCCATGAAGCCTTAGGAAGCCACCTCCAGTCAAACCTCCAGAGCAGCTTTCCTGGCTTCAGCAATGGAAGGTAAGGAAATCGGAAAGTACTGGGATATTGTTTTAATAATTGTAAACTGTAACCAGTAACTTTGGTTCTTTGTATTTTATTTATTCTTACAGGAATTGAACTTTCTATTTTTATTACAATGTTTTATTGCTAAATAACTTAGAGATTTAGTAACAGTTAATTTAAAAAAACCTAAAAGAATAAACTAAGAAAAGCTGACCTAACTGGGAATCAAAGTTTGTCAAACTCCAACTAACGAAGCACCCAATAACCAACCAACCTACCAACCAATAACCAAGGGCTACAGAGTCAACACATTCAGCTGTGAGAACCACATTGCCTTTGCCCATTCAAAACAATAATCTTAATCCTTTGTAATTTTTTTCAAAATAATGTCAAACAGTTCTTGACTTTGAGAGCCATAAAAATCAATCTAAGAGATGGATTTGGTGCATTAGACATAATTTATTGACTTTTGTTTTAAACAGTTGTACAAAAGATTAAACACAATACAGATAAGTCCACTTTTCAAATTCAATTTTTTAATTAAAAAACACAGGAAGAATGACCAAAAATAAAGATCAGTTCCTACTTGAAATGAAGTCTGGAAAATATGCCAATATCAATCAAAGATGTAACCCAGCAGTGGTCTGGGTGCTGTAATACCAACCTGCTTCCAAGACAGCCCACTGGTGCAGGAGTGACCTAGCTACTCTAGCAGTGACCAACCATTGACTGACATGGGCATGTTCCATCAGCGAGAGTACTGGTTAAAGGTCATGGCTAGGGAGGACATAAAGCATATGGCAGAATCTACAACTGTTATTTTACTAAAAGGATGTGTAGTTAAACTTCTAAAAACTTACACGCATATCCATAAACTAGTGCTGCCACCATCTCACACAGTGAGTGACAGTCATGAGTGGAGACTCAGAACCCAGACAAATGGCTGAAAATAAGAAACTGCTGAGTGGTAGCATTAAATGGAGTGTCTATGTAATTGACCCTGAGGCACGGGGAACACTGTAGAAGAGGGAAAGGGTTGTGAAAGATAGAAGGTAGTATAGTTTAAGGTGTTCTCTTCTGGACCTAATGTGCCCACTGCAATCAACGACACATAGCAGATGTGACAACTTGCACAAGACCTGCAGGCAGCAAGGAGAGTCCACAGGTGGGAGGGGTATGAGGATAATGGGACAGATGGGGAGTGTGATCAAGTGGAACTTAATATAAGAAAGACTAGCACAGAAAGAAAGGGGGAGTGGAAACCACAGCTTTATTTTTGTTGTTTTCCGTGTGTGTCTCTCTGTGTGTGTGTGTGTGTGTGTGTGTGTGTGTGTGAGAGAGAGAGAGAGAGAGAGACAGACAGACAGACAGACAGACGCAGACACAGACAGAGACACATTTTCATGTTTGTGGCCACAGGTGAGGCTGACACTGAAAGTCTGTCCTTGACAACTCTTGCACTTTGCTACATTGAGGCAATCAAACCAAGACATGCTGCCATACTATTCTTGCTATCCAGATTGCTCTGGAGAATCCTGCCTTCACCTTCCAAGGCTGTAGCTGCATGTCTGCTGTCACACTTACCTGACATTTATGTGGGTCCTGAAGACCTGAATTCAAATCCTCATACTTATACAACAAGCACTTTAACCACTGAGTCATCGCTCCAGCCCCCAAACCAGATCTTTAAAAGAAAACTTTATTCTGCTTTTAATGACAGTTACTACAGTGGTGGAATGACAATGGCTCCCCTAGTCTCATACACTGGAAAGCTTGATCCACCCAGATGGTGGAATTGTTTAAATAAGGATTAGGGGGTGTGGCCTTGGCCACTTAGTCTTGTCCTTGTGGACCAAGATGTAAGCTCTCAGCTCTTGCTCCATGTCGGCTTACCTGTGGCCATGAACCTTACCATATGATCAACTTTAACTCTCTGAAACCATAAACCCAAATTAAACACTTTCTTTCATTAGTTATGCTGATCATAGTGTTTTATTACAAAAATAAAAACAGTAACTAAGACAGCCATAGAATTAATAAGCTAATCACTATCATATATAGTTATATAACCTAATTAGATTAAACTGGACAAAATTATCTTTTTTCATTTATTTATTCACTTTACATTGCCCCCCCCCATCCCACCCTCACAAACTCCTTCCCCTATTATCTCCTCCTCTTCTCCTCAGAGAAGGAGACACACCAAATGGGTCCCCTCCCACCCTGGCACATCAGGTTTCAGCAGGACTAAGTGCATCCTCTTCCACTGAGGCCAGACAAAGCAGGGGAAGGGGATCCAAAGGCAGGCAAGAGGCAACAGTTGGAATGGATAGCCTCCACTCCAATTCTTAGGGGACCCACATGAAAACCAAGTTGTACATCCGCTACAAATGTGTAGGTGACCTACATCCAGCCCCTGCATTCTCTTTGGGTACTGTATAGTAACTAGTGAGAAAGGAAAAAAAAAAGAATATTTGAGTTTTTTTAAATATAAATTTATTTATTCTTTTTGTGCATGAGTGGTTTGCCTGCATGTATGTTTGTCCACCATATACATACCTAGTGCCAAGGGAAGCCAGAAGAGGAACTTCGATCCCTAGGAACTGGAGTTATAAGACAGGGTAAACCACCATGTGGGGCTGGGAATCAAACCTAGGTCCCCTGGAAGGACATCAAGTGCTTTGAATCACTGACCCATCTCTCCAGCTGCAAGAAACACTCTTACTCTAGACGAGAGACAAATTTCCATTTTAGAGATCCAGAGTTCATGTCCGTCCACCTATACGTCCCAGGTACAGAATATGAATTTGAATGCACAATAATTTCACCTCTCATTTCATGTGTTTGGGAACAGAGAAAAATCACATAATTATCATATGCTGACAAAGTGAAATTATCCTCACAACCAGAAACTAAGTCTAACTAGCTGGGAGCAGAGGAGGGAGAGCATATTTAGCAAGCAGGGCCCCAGCATCCAACACTAGACCAGACCAGACCAAACCAAACCAGACCAAAGACAGTAACTCCCACTTTTTATTTTATGTCTGTAGGAGTTTTGAGTGGTTCAAAGGTCACAACTGGGACAAACCTTCCTGAGCCCGACCTTCTCACATAGCTTATGGTTGAGTCTTGCTGTTTTCTCATCTTCTGTACTCACAGCTACAGAACTTCTTCCCACCTCGACTTCTTACCACCTAGTCACACTGTACATATCCACAGACCCAGGTAAACTCTTCTACTTCAGCCCTTACTCTTTCTGACATTGTATCCCATCCTTTAATTCCCCGAGAATCTACTACGAATTACTTAGCATGAATGGCTAGCTATATAATAACTTGTGTCACCACAAGGTTGTGGTGTGCTCCAAGTCTCTCACCACCATCTCAGGCTATAGCACTATTATAAACATGATGCACATTTAATAATTAATTATTAAACAAATTTATTTATGGAAACATGGTTTGACTGTTAAAGGTAAATCCGAATTAAAGATTAAACTTTGAAAGAAGAAAATTACAATTAAACAAACTTGAACATTTAATTTTAAAAGTGTACCTGCCCTCTTATAAGTGACAGCCCAAAGCCAGATGAAATTCTATAAACTGCAAAGCATGATCACGATTGTTTTGCTGTTGCTCTTCCTCAAAATTGTGATGAGGTAATAAACTGTCCTAACTTTAGTTCAATTTGTGGTCTAAGATAGCACTGAATCATTACTTGATGGCTATAAACCGTAAAATCTACTCAGTAGTCCACTCTTCCAAAGACACTTGTCATATCTCTATAGAAAATTTCTCAGATCCAATTTTGCTAGGCAGTGCTGTGGGGCAGGCAGAGTTGTCCTATGATCCCGAAAGCCAATCTTCCAGCTGTACTCTGTGGTCATGGTTTCTCCTTGGGTTCCCTGCCTGTGCCTGGGCTTAGGCCAGAACTCTCCATCTTTCAGTCCATCTCTAACAAAATCTGATGAGCACTTGTTTCAGTTTACTAGTGTTGAAGAGAAAGTAGGTCAATCACTGCATATAAAGAAGCTCACTTCCAGGTGTGGTGACTGTGCTAACCAAAGGCAAGATTATAATGATAAAAATGCAACTATTAAGTGTGAAGGGATTTTAATAACA